>JACVEC010000365.1:665000-847500 GCA_025215565.1 Flaveria ramosissima | reverse complement strand
CTATTTAATTTGGTTAAAGATTTTGTAGTCGTGTTACTTGTAGTTGCATGTTAGAACAACTTCCGGTATGAATAACATTTAACTGTATGTTTGGACATTTGTGTTAGTTTAACATATTTCTAACTCGTAGTTTGCAAAATACGTTTGATGATGTTTGATTTCATTAAATTTTATTTTGGTTGAATGCTTTTGTAAATTATGAATAGCATTGTACAATTTTATAAAATGCTTCATTACATATGAAAGATATATTATGCCAATTCTTTTATGATGAAAAGTTAGTTAATATGTATTTAACAACACATTATTATAGTTATTTGTTTGTTTTCTTCAAAGAGGGTATTTTTAATAGTAAATGACATGTTTCTTAACCAAATAGTTTTGGATTTAACTTTTGTAGTGCTAATGTTTGATGATTAACTGATTAACCTTTTAACAATAGAAATTTATGTATCAAAGATCCTTTGGGATCCTTGTTTCCTTTTCTGACGATCAACGAGTTTAGGTGGAGTGGGTGGAAGGTTCGTGGGTTGTGTGGGGTTATTATGAAGCTCTTTATTCAGGTTTAGTTTGGATATTTGTTTTATATCTATTAATTTTAAGTTCAGGGTTATACTAAAAAAATATTTAATATTTAATTTATAAAGTTTAAAAAAATTTATGGGTTTGAGACGTGTCATTTTCTTATTTAAGACGATGACATTTTTCTAATTGTGCTAAAAACGTCAGGTTATTGTGTCATATATTATATATCATGTGTTATATGTATTTATCATTCATTATGTTTATATTTTAGATCATTTTTTATTACTTTTGTTATTGTATTTATAGATTATATAAACTTGTTATATATCATTGTGTTTTATAATTAGAAGTACACAATACAATGGTATACTTTCACTAATGTATTTTTCAAAACTTATAGTGTTGAAGATAACACAATGTGTTATTTTTGTCATTTTTTTATAGATTATATAAACTTGTTGTTATTTATCGTTATGTTTTACAATTAAATATACACAATTATGTTATTTCAGCAATGTATTTTCAAAACTCATAGCAATTAAGATAATAAAATGATGATCATAACCACAATGAGACATTGTGCTATTTTATCATTGTTTCTAATGTATTAGATTAATTGGATGTTAATCTATGATTGTGTTGTACACATTAAAGATAAACATAATATTAACAAAAATAACTAACAAAAAATACAAAATAAACTTCACTAAAAACATAATGACGAGATATGCGCTTAAAAACATAAAAAATTATTATTTTTTATGTAATAATATTGTAGTTGTTCTAAAAATAAAAAAAACTATCGTTTTTATGATGTAATTCTTACAAAAAATAAATAATGTCGTATATAAAAGTTATAAACGGTTAAAAAATAGGGAAACTTGCAAAAAATAAACACAAGTTAATATTACTAAAATACCCTTTTAACAACTTTTTTATAATTTGATCTCAATCATTGATTAAATATATAATAATTAAGATTACTTCTTAAATTTTTAATTTAAAGGCTTTTTATTATAACATTTATTTGATTTGAAATGGTCATTATTCCAATTTAATTAATCATAGTATCAATCATCACATTCTAGATTTGAAAAGAATATATTAAATTTAATATAATTATTTAACAGAATGTTTCACGAACTAAACGCCTCTAAATCTATTTTCTACTAGAAATATTCATGCCAAGAAAAAGTTGGTTGGTAGTTTCTGTTACTTTTCATAAAGATGAAAGCTACGAAAGGTAAGTCTGGTTTAAATTTAAGTTGAAATTTAAGCACATTTAATTACGCTACTAATTATAATTTAAGATTTATCATGAGGTATCAATCCTGGTCATCAACCTTTGACCATAAGGTTTGCAATTTATGTAGTTCTTAAGTTTCACCAAACTAGCATAACAGACGGGTTCGATCCAACCAGACCAAATAGTTATGGAAACACTAGTTTACTCTCAATCGATATAGCTAGATTATCAATATTCAATTTAATTACATAAAAGATCGCTCAGGGGAGAGAAACGATTTCGAACCGACAACACAAATTCAAATTTCATTAGTGTTTCTTCAAAGATTTCGGACAACAAAAATAATAGCTTACACTCATAGTTTGTGAAAATGAAAAAAAAAAAAACATATAATATAGATAGAATATGAAGAGTTTAATTAAATCTAATATTTCTCAGAATAATAAGATACCTAAATCCTTTTAAAGTGTATTTATATTCCAATTCCTTTAACATATGTATAAACCAAACAATCAAACAAATGATTGACTTTCAAAAGAATTCATTAAATTCTAATTTAATTTCACAGATGATCTCTTGATCTAGTGGTTTAAGGAAGATGTGAGAGATTTTGCCTCTTTGTTGCTTCGGGGTTCAAACCTTAACATTAACGAATTATTACTAAATTGATGTTACTAACTTCTAGCCATTAAGTGTCGTTATTAAATATGCAAATTGAATTTTTGATAATCTAAAATATTACTCATTGCCCGATAATAATTCATACTATTGATTTAGCCGGTAATAATCCTAACTTTTATTTTTATTACCAACAACAGTCCCATTAGAATAAGATCATATAATCGCACTCGATTTATACTTATTTTAGGCTTGATTTAGCTTGTATGTTTTTTTATTTCGTCATATTCATTATTGTTAACAAACTCGATTCGAAATCAAGTGAAAATTTTTAATAATTATGTACTGAGATTGTTTTGGTAATAAAAATGAAAGTTGAGACTGTTACCCGTCAAATCAATATTATGAATATTATCGGCAAATGATTAATAATTGGATTAAAATTCCAACTTGCCAAAAATGTATCCTTTAAAAAAGATCATGCCAAGGAAAAGTTGGTTGGTAGTTTTCGTTTACTTTTCATGATAATAAAACTAAAAAAACATTTTATTTGAACACATTTCTTAAATTTAAAGATATGATCACTAAAAAACTAAAAACACATTAAAAAGTATTTTGTGTAAAGTAATAAATGGGAGTATGAGTGGAAAAAATAATAAACTTTTAAACATACTATTTTAATAAATACTATTAAATTAGGGTTTTTTTTAATAGACACCCAATATTTTAAATCAACACCCCAAATTTTCTATATGTGTGTTTCGTATAGCCCCATTACGCGTCGTTATAGAGGGGGGGTCGTTATACGGCTGTGTGTTATGTGTGGATGTGTCGTATAGGGCTATATGGGGCGTATAGCTCTCTGACAGCCACCTTGAATTTTTCCTCGTAGTCAGTGTCGAAATTCGCTATACGCGTCGTATAGGGCTATATGTGTCGTATAGGGGGTCGTATAGCTCTCTGACAGCCCCCCTGAATTTTCCTCGTTTTTAGTGTATTCGACCCTATACGCCGCGTATGGACCCATACGTGGCGTATAGGTGGGTATCGATTTATAAAGTGGGGTGTCTCTTTATTAGGACCCTTAAATTATAGTATTTTGATAAATAATTTACCAATTATACCATTTTGGAAAAACTTCTACGGATACTAACTCTGGTTCAAATTTTAATATGGGTTTCAGCGCATTTAGTTATTGTAATTTAATTATCATTCAAGATTTCTCCCGAGGCACGAAACCTAGTCATCCACCTGTGATCATAACACGTCTTTTCAGTTTTCAATGTATGCATTTAATCAGTTTCAGCATAAGTCTTTTCAATTTACGTATCTAACTTATATTCAAATACACGAATGTCTAACATGTTAATATTATGAGATTATAGATTCAAGTTTCATTGTTAAGATAGGAGGTTTTATTAGTAATGAGTTATCTTATTAAGGGGTTAGGGGTGCGGTCCTAGTTAGTAAATGAATAGATAGCCCGATTAAGATAACACCTATTCTTCAAATCAAATTCATATATTTATCGTTAAAAAAAATAAATATTCAAATACAAAGACATGAACATCATATGGGGTCTATTTCGAGGCCTAAAACAATATTTAAATTTAATTGTGTTTGTTAAAACATTTTGGACAACAATAAACTAAAATGTTACATTGATAGTAAGTGAAAAGGAAAAAAACACATGATAATGATATAATATAAAGATTTAATAAAAGTAAGTTTTTATTTTAGAATAAGAAGTTATCAAGAGGCCTAATGCCTTATATCATTCACAATTCATTCTTTATTTTTATCCATATATTTACACTTAAAAATCACGACTTTTTCTCTCTTATTTTCAACTTTATCATTACTTTTTCTCTTTCCTTCACTCATAACCACTTAAAATATATTAAAAATATTATAGAGTTTTGAATATTGTTTCCTAAAAATATAGATTGAACAGTAAATTTCTAATATCTTTTACTCACAACCACTTATAACCATACCATATAATATAGGGAATACACTCACATAAATTTAGAGAACGGGTTGTGAATGCTCTTAGCTAATATCCTTTTACAAATGTATACCCCATGAGCGGTTGTCCATCCTATTCGATACGATTGTGTGTGTTGGGGCAGCAAGATATGAAGTTAATTTACAAGCCGATATAGACCAGAGGTGTACAAAACGGGTAGGGCGGTTAAAAGCGCTCGCCGCTCGCTTGACATTCGTTAGGAATTTGCTCGAAAAATGCTCGTTCGAACTTATGTTCTGTTGTAAACGAGGTGATCAACTCGGATCGGTTTGTAAACAAGCCAATCACGAGCAAAAGTACACTCGGCTCGGTTCTGCTTGAAAATATATATGTGTGTGTGTGTGAGTGTGTGTGTATTGTTTATACATAGCACTCTAATAGATTTGGTTCGATATATACACACACACAAAATTGTATTTATACACACTAGATCAATCAACCTAATAAAAATTTTTAACACAAATCATAAAAGTGGAATAAAAAGCCGATAAGAGAAAATTTTTGTCCCTGCTTTTACTCTCAGTCGATCATTTCATTCTCTCACAATCATCGTATCCTGCAAATCGGCTACAGTCTCAACCTTATCATTAGTATGTATTGTCATTCATGAAAATGTTATATTCTGACACGTGGTTGCTTTTAAGTCATTAAAAATTAGGATCTAACATTGTTACCATCTCTTATTGTAATATAAATCAGATGACAAATTAGATGGTTGGGTTGTTCAATTTGATCACTGCTCGTTTGAAAAATTAACGCTTGATAATGCTCGTTTATTTTTCCACTTGGTTGTAAACAAGCCGATTGGTTTGATTCAGTTTAAAAAAACCAATCATATGCAAATATCCACTCGGTTAGACTCTACTCGATTCGTAAACATCCCTAAAAATTGGTTTTATGTGTTTGGAACAATTATACTTCTACACCAACTATTTTTAAATGCTCAGTGGGTACTGTGCACGTAAGACGCATGTGTCATCGTGCCCCACTTCTAGAGGCTCACCGCGAATGTAACCACTCGATCAAATCAATTTAATTTTGTAATCTGATAAAAAAACTGGTCATGTTTTCTTTTTTGTTTTCTTTTTTTTTTGTTTTGTTCTTTTTTTAAAGACCTATTATTTAACTTTTCTCGAAGATAATTCCATGCGATCCTTTTTTTCCATTTAAGAACATTCTGATAGAAATTTACGAAAACAAGGTTATTATATTTGCGCTCTTGTATGGGGCTGTTCAAATAGCTCTCGGCTCGTTCGGAAAAAACTCGAAAAACGCTCGGTCGAAATGACTCAGTTTTAAACTGAACCGAATCCTGCCGACTCGGTATGGAAATGAGCTGAAGTTGGCTCGGTTTAGCTCGTTTGTTAGCTCGGTCCGGTTTGGCTCACATTATTTTACTTGTAATATATATTATATTTATGTATATAACATATAAGAATGTATTTGCTCATTTGTTAAGAATATATATATATATATATATATATATATATATATATATATATATATATATATATATATATATATATTTATATCAAATTATTATACAATGATGTTTGTATTGGATAGTTCCATGTGATACTTTTATAGTTTTGTATACTAGAATGAATTATTCAAGTATATTTTTAATTTATTTGTTAAAAAACAAACTATTAGATGTTATATAGTGTTGCGGGTTTTGTTTGTTCGATTTAGATAATGATGAAGTTATTTGTATTTTGTTGAAGTTGAATTTAGTTTCTTTAAGTAATTCGTATTTTATGAAACTTGATATAAACCGATTATGAGTTATGTAGTATGTTGAATTTATTTTGCATTTTACAATTGTGTTTATAAAATTGAAACCGAACCAAAACGAGCTCGAGTCGAGCTCGTCTAGATTTTCAGCTCGATTTTTAAAACCGAACCGGGCCGAGCTGGCTCGGTTTAAATATGAAACGAGTTCAAGCTTGCCCTTACTCGGCTCGGTTCGGCTCGTGAACAACCCTATTCTTGTAAATGTCTTTGTCATGTGTTTCAATTGGAATTTCAAATGATAAGTAATTGTGAAAAAGATTAAAGTTAATTGTTTAGAGAATTAATATTAATTGTTTATAAATAACTAATAAATACATTAAAAGTATTTTGAAAAGAAAAGGTCCATTCATCATTCCACACTCTACCATTACACATATCTGTTGAGAGTGTACAAACACGACGATATACAACATCTACATGACATACACTTTTATTCACATCTGCGTGACCATACACAACTATGAAAAAACATTATCAAATTGAATATCCAAATAATTTTTTTTAGCAATTCAAGAGTCGTTTGAAACTCGTGTGGTTCCGCCTATGAGCCTAAATTAAGCCTATAGAGCAACCTAAACTTCATCGTCCACCTCTCATCATGTCATGACCACTCCTACCATCTTAGGAGCACACAGCTTAGCATTTAGGGAAAAGTTAAACAGCTTGCTCACATATTACTTTAGCCATCAACATCAAGGAACAAAAACAACTTATTGTGCGCCTCGCCTAAGGGCAGTACTCAATAAGAGGCTCAACTGCTTGAGGATCTAATAAGGCGAAACAGATGTGTATGTAACTGTATGATTTCTGTGTGGGAAGGTTTAGATAGTAAGCACAAACCCGCACGATCATCTAAAGCATGTTTGACAGAATACAATGCGAGATGGATCAAGTCACTTCCTCGTGCACACGAGTCTGAACCACACTCCATTCAAACTCTGGTGAGGCGTGAAAACTCAAGCAAATGTATAAAGAATAAATAACTCTCCCCATTTTTTCCTTTAAGGCATTTCAAAAGAATCACACAACATATGGTTTACAACAATGCGTCTAAAGTACATAAACAGAAAAAATAATAATCATGCAGCGGGTACAACATTGGTACAACTCACTTTCTTAGGAGCACAAGAAGTTTGGGTATTCATGTATCGGGTCAGATTCTTGACTATACAACACATCCTTGGCTCGCACCATTGATCTTTCGTTTAAGGAAGGTGAGATACATCAAGTACATTCTTTTCGCCTGTACATAGTCTATAGATAGTTAAATATGTTTCCAGAGCCGCATAAACAAAAACTGTATCTGTATTTCACTTCGTTTCACATCCAACTGCCACAAACCATAAACAATATCAGTTTGATAATCTCTATAAATGCCATTTCTAGAACACCAATACAGTTGCACTAAAAGCTTCAGAAGAGAAACATACAGATAGAAGTTCATTTCTTGAGAATGTCAAGATACGGTTCTTCCATAACAGATGGATGCTATGTACAAATTCTTGGACCATTTTTCCTGTGAATACAAAAATATTGGAAAATAAAGTCAATCTGTTGTTTAATTATTGCCATTCGTCTTTATAATTCGGTTGGTATAACGATTAAAACAAGACTACCTTAACATGAGTACTAGGAAAAGCAGATGTCCTAAGAGTTTCTTGAGTGACATCTTGTGATCTTTTCTTGGATGTACTAAGGATGAAGGCGGCTTGGTCTTCGGTTGCAGCAGCTGCTGTTATCCGGTAGCCGCTCTCCCATCTTCTGTGAATCCCTTCACTAGGATACAGAAAATCAAGTTCAACCACCTGAAAATAAACAACATATATAAGTTGACTGTTCATGTGATGATGACAGATGGATGGGGCAATACCTGATTAGAGTAAGTTGCATCACGAGACATCACAATGCCCCATCGACTACCAGCAGTCGTCATTGAGGTTACCAAAAACCCTTCTTTCCATTTTTTGTTAATCCATTTAAATGGAAAAGCATCACTCACTTTGTATGATTGTTGTGTGTATGTTGTCCCTAGGATCAGGTTGAAAGGAGAAAAAACGTTATTAACTAATCCGGAATGAACAAAAGATAGGTGTAAAGTTAAACTTGTGTCTATAAAGATCAAATATCTTAAGTTATATTAAAATTTAAGGTTTTAACATTTCTGTTAGGGTTTACACTAATGAAATCCATTTCCTATTACTTGCCTCCTTTGACCGTTGACTTTACATGAAAACTTGTATTTGGAAAATTATGAACAGATCGAGTTATTCTACCTATTTAGCATTGTGTTTTATAATACTTTATTGTACTTTTCATGCAATTATTGAAATAAAGATATTCCTACAAAAATTTAAAATTAAAAGTACAATAAGTATGAATTATTCTATCTATTTAGCATTGTCTTTATCTCCAAAGTACTAGTAGGACACAAAAAACAATAACTATAAAATGTTCCACGTATGGAGATAAAAAATGATATTTACCTTTTATGGATAAAGATATCACAAATTTGATCATTATACTTATAATTAAATAATAAAACTTACCCTTTGACATTACCACCAACGCGCTACCATTTGTGGCACCAGCGAGTGATGTGATGTAATAATTCTTCTCCCATTGCTCCATTATCCATTCCTTTGGTAGACAAAAAACACTTAACTAGTAAATATTCTAATAACATGTTACAAGTTGTATTGTAAACTATTAACTACAAATGTTACCTTATGCAAGAAAACAGGGGAGAGCTCATAGACTTGTGAAGTGAAACCAGTGCCGGCATCCATAACAACAGCCCATAAATTAGCAGAAGAAGCCACACAGCTAATATTTAGACCATCGTTCTTTCCTTTCTCAACATGCTGATGAAGTCTTGCATCCGCTACATTGTAGTAGTACCTGAATGTTCACATTGTTTGACAATAAAAATGCTTTTCACTGGAAACCCATTATCAATTCTAACAAGATCAAACTTAAACGACCTCAATTTATTTATCATTAAATCTCATAATAAATGTCCGGATAGACCATTGAGAACTGAAGATTGCAAAGTTCAATAGGGGATGTTTTTTTCAAGTTGCTTTTAGTCAAATCTCCTACACGTCATCCATTTGTAAATGGATGTTGATACAACAGATGAAGTTATTTTGGACCTTAAAAGAAAGCAAAGAATTTTGTCATAATTTCAAGGGCAAATACCATTAAAAAACAACATACTTTCAGTTTTTTCTCACAAAAGTCCCTGTACAATCGAGGGGTTTTTGTGTGAAAAACAAAAAGTATGTTTATTTTTTATGTGCAAAAACTGTTGAGGGACTTTAATGAAACAAAACAGAAAATATGTTGGTCTTTACGTGCAAAAAAGTGTACAAGGACTTTTGTGAGGAAAAAACTAAAAGTATGTTGGTTTTTATGGTATTTGCCCTAATTTCTATTTTCTAATTTGGTTGCGAGATTGTGAAAATCACTAAGAAAAATTTGCAAACTAACTCTTTTTTACATAGATTTTCACAAATGTAACTATATCATTCTTAATAGAAATGATAGTTGTCAAAGGCACAAGGCTCAAAAGTAGAGCCTTGGGCCTAGGCCTACGGCGCTTAAATGCAAAGGCTTTTTTAAGCAAGCTGCGTAGTAAAATACCATTTTTAGGGGTTCGATAGATGTTTTAGGCTTGTTCTGGGTTAGTTGAGGCTGTTTTAGCTTTGATTTTAGGTTTGTGTAGGGCTAATGTAATTGTTGCATACATGTTAAGACGATTTTTGGCCGATATTTAGCTCGGCCTGAAAATGTGCCTGAGCGTCTGAAAATGGGGGCTTTTGAAATGAGTCGACAAGGTTGCCTTGGGTTGTGCCTAAGGGCTTAGGCACACACACCTTGTGAGCTTTTAATGAAATTGTTGCAATATTCATGTGAAGGGTGTAAAAAGCATTTTTAACATTTATTTGTGTACCTCTGTTTCATTGGTGTTCTTGAAGTATAAATAGAAATCCACTGAGTGGCGGGAGTGCCTAGCCGAGTTTTCTTCTTGGGTTGAGCATCATCTTCCAAATCAATAAGCAGCCTTCCCCTTTTTTGCCCCACCTACAACACACACTTATCTCAATTCTCATCAAGAAACACTAATAAATAATTTTTTAATATTCAAATCACACCTTTAAGGCACCATCTATTCTGATTGGCCGAAGAGATGCAGTTGAAACTAGACAGTTTTCAAAGAGCCCAATAAGTTTTAAGTAGTTTGGTTCTTCATCAAATTTCATGTTGTTTACGGTTTCAAGGAATTGTTTGAAAGGTGATGGACAAAGGTAGCATAGCATTTCAGGAGAGGTAGCCATCTTCTTTTTACAAACAAGAAACCCTTTATTTTCTCCCTGCAGTCAAATAATCATTAGAAATTAGAACATTTTTTCCAAGGATAAGATTACAAAATAGAAGCCAAAAGAACCTTGAAACACATAATGTTTTACCCTTCACTTTCTTCTAATCCAAGTATAAAATCTTTAAAAAAATAATGAGTCAAAAGAAAGCAAAATGTGCCCAACTTAAAAGGATGCAATAATAAAATCCACAAAATAAAAGCAATGTTCATTTGGGAATTGATTCCCATTTGAACCCATGAAAATGAAAGAACGAGATTTACAAATCTTCTAAATCAAGAAGCAAACCTGAAATTTGATTGATAAAGATAGGATCAATGATAAGATAATAAAGAACGAATTACTTACAGAAAAAACAAAAGAAAAGTCTGAACGTTCATAAAGTTCAGTAACTTCAAATGCATTTGCACACACCAACTTGTAATTTGAATTCTTAAAATTTAAGAATGAAAATTGTGAAACCTTTCAATGAAACTCAAAAAAAACCAAAGGCATCCAACGTGAAAAATTGCAACAATTAGTATCTATAAAATGAAAAGAACATGACTTTGGGAATCTCAAACTGATTCCCTTAAAACCAGTGAATTGAAAGCCTAGTTTTATGAAATTCCTAATTTGGGAACCAAATACCAATTCTAATTTAGTATTGCACAATAAAGAAAATAGAGATTAAATAAAAAACAAGCGAAAAAGCTTGAAAATTGGTAACTTTTAGCAACTCCAAATGCCTTTCCATACAATACTTTACCCTTTATAATCTTCAAACAGGGTAATAATAACTTTGAGAAGTTAAATAAAACCCAATAAAGCTAAATGTACCTAATTTTGAAGATTATAATGATTAAAATCCACAAATGAAAAGAACATGACCTTGGAATCTTGATATGATTCCCTTACACGTAAAATTAAAAAGCACAAAGCTTTATGAATACCTATTTAAGGAAGCAAACCGACATTCTGATTATCTGATTGATATAAATAGGTTTGAACATAAAAGCAAATTCTCTAAAAGCAAAACAAAATTTGATACATTCAAAAAAAGTAACTCACAATGAAGCCCTGCCATGGAAGCTTTCCTCTGAGAAGAAATATTAATGTATATGCCAAAGACTCAAGATCGTCCCTTCTACTTCCCGTCCTCCCTAAATGGGCATGTACGCTTGCATAACGTACTGTTCCCCTGTTTAAGAAAGAATATGGAATCTATAAAAAATGATAGAAAAGAAACTAAGCAAGAAAAAACACAATAATGAGATATGGGACCACATATATCACCCAAAATGCTCTAGTGTGTACAGATATTACCTGAATACATCAGGCTTTTGGTCATATTCAACATGATTACCAGACGATGCGTCTCTCCATTTTGAAGCTAAAAATACAAGAATATCAATCAGTCGAGACATTTTCCTAAATATATATTTTAAAGCATGGTATCAGGATAGGAGAAATATGGACCTAAACCAAGATCAACTAAATATAATTTTTTTTCATTAGGCGTCCCGGGCTGACCAAGCAAAAAATTTTCAGGCTTCACATCTCCATGAACATAGCTGAATACAGAAAACAAATTTCAATCACATATGTAGAGAGTAGAAAATATCAAAGATAAAAGGTTGATAGTTGGGTACCCTTTTAAGTGAAGCTGCTCTAATATTGATAATGCTTCCACTGCTATACATGCTACCATTTCTTCAGAAAGACTGTCCAGAAAAAAAAAACATTAAACTTTATACTTTATGTGAAAAGAAAACAAATTTAAGGAATACAATAATTGTTTACATACATTTGGTTGCTAGAGTTCCAAACATCCCACAAACTCGGGCCTAGTTTGTCCATAACCTACATAAAATAGGAGAGAATAATAAATACAAATGAACCAAAACCAAAACGTAGGGCAAATCAAGAAAACTCACTAGGATATAGTAATCTCCTTGGCGGCCTTTGTGATGGACCATTGGAACTCCATAACACCCATTAAGGTTACTTCAATCAAATAACTAAGAGATTAATTACCATTTACAAAATAAATTTAAATAATTTATAGAACAAATTAAAACACTCACCTGTAGACTTGCCACTCATAAGGAGGACCATAACTACACCCCTTGCCGTTCCGATGCTCCAATTTTAAAGCAACCTACATCCCAATATATCAAGAAGATAAACGGTTGAAATACTTATAAAAAAATATTTGTTATAATTTTGTACCTCAACAGCATCGGGGCCTGTGTTTCCTGAGCCACCAATCACCCGTCGTCCTACATAAACTTGACCAAATCCTCCTTTACCAAGTTTTCTTTCTAATTTGTATGCAGGAGAATGGCCAACTTGAACCTGAAAGCAAAGATTATGTCAAAGTTTGGAACCATATGTCAAAATCTTGAAAATCAAGAAATCTAAACTTATTGACTAGAAGCATACAAAATCATATAATTACCCTTTCAGGAAGTGGACTTGTGCTTCCTTCATCTTCAGCATCAGCTGCCAATTTTTCAGCACTTCTTCCGCCAACTAATTGATTACAAACTCCAACATCCAAATTCAAAGGGGGGCGACCAACTCCACCAAATATGTCAGGATTTTTATCTTGATTTGTTGGCCGAGTCCCTCGACCTCTGCCAGCTGGCCTTGGCATTGGATAAGGATATGTAGGGACCACAGGACTGGCGGCAGGTGATTTCAGTGCCTGAGCTTTACCTCGCCGGGTCCCACGCCTAGGTGTCGGGGCTAAAAGAGCTGCTGCATTTTCATCGACATTAACATTAGTACCTTTTTTGGCTTGGCGAACACCACGTCTCAAATCCGGCATCTTCTTCCATGCACGTATAATATCCTCCGATCTCAACGGAAGATATAACTATAAACCCTGAATCCTGATTTAAAACAAAAAAATTGGGTTAAGTAAAGATCTCTCGTTATCATAAATGTATCCATATTTTTGTTTCTATATGAAACCTCAATTGGTTTATATTACTACAATTTTTAATACCTTCAAACTTGGACTTTTGGGTTTCAGTGATAAAATTATCTCCTAAAATAGAATATTCCTCCCTTTACAGAATTCTACCATCTAAGAGATGTAAACCAATAAACACACTAACTAAAGTGGAAGGCAGACAAGAAGATGAAGTAATTTAAATCAAATTCATATATATAATTTTTATAATTACAAATTACGCCTGTGTCAATATTCACTAATACTTATAAAAAAATCATGTATGTTCTTCAGAAATTCTTGTTTGTGCTAAATTCTTATTTGTAATTCCCACTTATGAAGTTAAGACCATGAACTCCCACAAAAACAACACGAATAAGTGAAATGCAACATCCCCAAAGAAGCAAAAAATGAATTATGGTGCAAATCAGAGACACAAATGAATCAATGCAAATGCTGCAAAAAAATTTAGAATTTAGACAAAACCTGCCGATTTCATTTGTTGGTTTTGCATTTAAATTTCCAAAAATCATCCAAAGTTGTTCAACTTCAAAACATCAACCACCATAAAAATAACCGATCTTTGAAGTTTAATCTGCTAAGATATCCTCAACAATCAGAAAGTAATCTCTTTTTTTGGTTTAATGATATAGTATTTCACACACAAGAACAAACCAGATGTCAAAATTCAATTAGAAACTGCAAAGGTATCCTCAACAACCAGTTGTAAGATCATCTTTCAATACAATCTACAAACCCAAAGAATCCCGATGTGATCAACCGATGCACCATTAACAATGATCGCCCCCATAACACAGTTTTATAAACGAACAGATCAAAACCCATAAACATACCCAAAAGAATCAAGCAAAAACTTATACCATAAATGCACAAATGTTAGATTCAAACACACAGAAACACTACAATCAAGAAAGGCAAAAAGAAAATCTGAAATTTAGATTGAAGATTATACCTTTAAGCAAACAATCAAGTCCCAAATGATAGATTGAAAAGGGGTTGTCAAGATTGAATCGAAGAGATTGAAATCGTGATCAAAAAGATGTTTGGATTTCCAAAATTCATAGGTGGGTAAGTCGGTGGGGGGTTTGCGGTGGATGTGTAAGGTATATGGCGCATGGGAGTAAGGGCGTACGATAGCAGGGTCTGTATTTACACCATGGCTATGGCTATGGCTATGACTATGGCTATGGTTATGGGAATGTGCTGGTGAGGGTTCACCCTTAGGTTTGTTTAATGGGGCATCGTACATCAACAGTTGTTACATGACAAATGGGCTCCTCCTTCATAGCTATTTGTGGGTTGTGATTTTTTTAAATTTTAATTTAGATACATACCCTGTATCAATAACTCTTATAAAAACCCGACCCGACCCGATGGTTTTATAATTGACAAGTTGATGGTTGCATGGATTTTTATATTGACTACTGTGTGAACACGCGTTTTGCCGCTTGTTGTTAAAATTTATAACATTTGATTTCAATTACTTGTACATTAGTATTCAATCCGTAGATATGGATAAAAACTATATTGACAACTATGTTTTGGAAAAAAAAAATCATGTCGAAACATTGATATAATTTAACAAATCATACGACAAATTTAGATTTTATAAACCATCATATTTTTATGATTATAAATGAAAAACGATATAAGATTCAGAACCTTAATTAGTTTTGAGAGCTTGTATATTTTTGGTTTGATAACTTGTATATTATTACACATCAGTACTTATTACTAAAATTGATTTTATTTTGTAAATAACTATTATAATTACTTTAAATACCATTGCTATTATTATTATTATTATTATTATTATTATTATTATCATTATTATTATTATTATTATTATTATTATTATTATTATTATTATTATTATTATTATTATTATTATTATTATTATTATTATTATTATTATTATTATTAAATTTAATGAATTCATAAGGATTAAACAATAAATTAAATTTCACCGTAATATTACCATACTAACCCTATAGGTGTCTTAAGGTAAAAATAAAATTATTATTTTGACATCCTAAAATGCTTTATAAATAGTATAGATAATATATATATATATATATATATATATTCATTATTATTGTATATATGTTATGTATAATGAATTGACTCGAGTGATGCGCGGGTGCTACTACTACTGCTGTTGCTCCTCCTCCTGCTGTTGTTGCTGCTCCTCTTGCTGCTGCTCCTGCTCCTCCTCCTGCTGCTACTCGTACGACGCCTCCCACCACCACCACCGCCGCCGCTGTCGCCGCTTCTGCTGTTGGTTATTGTGTTGATTTTGATAGTTATTGTGTTAATTTTGAATGCTATTGTATATTTTTCTAAAATGATGAATTTTAAAAAATATAATGATGGAATAATATTGTTGTGTATCTCTAATATGTAAAATAATTTAACAACTAATTATTCTAATACATTAAAAATCAATGGTTTTGAAACCGGACCGGACCGACCGGTCCGGTTAAGTGTTTTTCCAGGCCTTTTTCGAAAAAACCGGGCGGTTCGTGCGGTTTAGCGGTCCGACCGGAACCGGTGAACTAGTGGTTGAACCGGGTTTTGTTAAAAAATAGTTTTCTAATTTATTTTAATAGAACAATCAAAAAAATTTATTGGATAAGGAATGGGATCTTTTAAACTTTAAACCCTAATTTACTTTTCACACTTTCTGTCTTTCACAGTTCCACGATTCTTCATCTTTTCTCAAATCGATCCCTGCATCTTTGAAGTCTGAATCAAAGATCATGGTTCTTCTCAATCGATCCCTGCATCTTTGGATCGAATATCACTCTTCTTAATCGAAGATCCGCGTGCAATTTTACAATCGAGAGTCAACCGAAACATTTTTATCGACGTCAAGCTTTGTGGTTTTCGCTCCTGTTCGTAAGTATTCTTAGCCATTAAGTGTTCGATCGACTTCAAACAATTTGATTTTGGTGTAATCCTGTATTTGTGTTACTACTTAGTATGTAGAAAGTTTTGATTTTGTTATAAAATTAGTCATTAATTTAGTAATTGCACTGTAAGTAACATTATTTATTGATATGCATTGTCTTTGTAAATTGTAGACCAATTCAAGTTATTTATATAAAGTTTCTATTTTATGTGTACATTTTACTATCAGTTAGTAGCATTATATATTGGTTTCTAAGTTTTTTTAATTCTAGGGTCCTTATTTTGTTTTATAAGTAAGTAACTTCATTTGATTAATTTTGTTTTTGTAGAACATGGATTCAATCATATGAAGAACACCCTCAATCTCAATCCCAATCTAGTGTTCAATCAAACCTTCGTTCAAAAAGATGTCACATGGAAATACGTTACTAAAGGTCAAGATGAACTAGGAAAAAATGTACATATGTACATTTTGTGATAAAATCTTACACGAAGGGGCATTAATAGATTGAAACAACATCTTGGTGGAATAAAAGAAAATGTTGCAACATGTTTAAAGGTTCTGGAGGATGTTACATATCTTATGAAAACTGCATTTAAAGAAAGTGCTCAAAAGGGAAAAGAGAAACGTAATGAAGATGATGAAGCATAAATGGCTACCCCACAAACAATTAGGACCATAAGGAAAACTTCTTCTACATCTGACAACCAACCATCCTATTTTAAACGAGGTATGCATGGTTCATCTCAACCTTCAATTAAATCAACATGGCAAAGTAAAGAAAGATTATATGATATAGATTTAGTTGTGGCTATGTGGTTTTATCATGCATGTATACTGATGAATGCTGTGAATTCTCCTTTTTTCTCAATTGCAATTAGCAAAACAGCTTCTATGGGGCATTGATATAAAGGGCCTTCTTCTCATGCATTATGTGTTAGTTTGTTGAAAGATTCTAAACAATCTGTAAAACTCATAGTTGATTCCTATAAGCTAATATGGTACGCAACATGTTGCACTATTATGAGTGACGGACGACAAGATGATAGACAGAGACCTCTTATTAATTTCTTAGCCTATTGTACAAAAGGAATTTCATTTATCAAATCTGTTGATGCATCAGATAACAAGAGTAATGTTGAAAACTTAAGCAACTTGTTTGGGGAATGGTAGATTTAGTTGGTGCTGCTAATGTTGTTCACTTTGTTATCAATAACGCTACTAACTACAAGGCCGCGGGAAGATTATTATGCGAGAGATATCCATTGATTTGTTGGTCTCTTTGTGCAGCTCATTGCATTAATCTAATTATGAAGGATGTTTCAGAAATACCATTTGTGGCTGACTTGGTAACTCTTGCATCTCGAGTGACTGTTCTCATTTATAACCATAAATGGCCATTAAATTGGTTGAGAAAAAGACAAGGTTGGACAAAAATCATCCGTCCAGGTGCTACTCGTTTTGGTACATCAATTGCATTAAAAAGTTTATATGATCGTAAATCAGATTTGCAAGCTATGGTGACTTCTAATGACTACAAGAAGGTCTTGAAATTACCAAAAGCTAAGGATGTTAGGCTAATCATCTTAAATGATAGATTTTGGAAAAATTATTTGATAACCGTGAAGATTATGGGTCTGATTCTAAGGCTTTTGCATATTGTGACTCCGAAGCCTTCTTTAGGGTATGTGTATGAAGGTGTGTAAAGAGCAAGGAAAGGTATTGAAGAGTTGTTTCGCAACAAGGAACGTAACTATAAACAATATACCGATATTATTGATGCATGTTGGGATAGGATGTTACGAAGGAGCCTTTATGCATGTGCTTATTGGTTAAATCCAATATTTCAATATGATAAGGATAATACTTTGGAAAAGAAGGAAGCGTTTGAAGGGGTTCTTGATATGATTGAGAACAAGTCAAGTGTAGATCCAATAAAGCTTTCAAATCAAATATACAAATTTCGTGATCAAGAAGGTAGTTTTGCTCAACCACTTGCTCTTACTTCCCGTTTGACTACCCGTCTAGGTAATATTACTTTAACTTTGGTTAATGTTTAATATTATGATTAATATTATTAATCTAAGTTTTTATAAACTAGATGAGTGGTGGAGATTGTTTGGTGGAGATGTCCCGGAGTTGCAATCTTTTGCTATAAGAATTTTGGGTCAAACCGTATCTTCATCTGAATGTGAATGCAATTGGAGCGTTCTTGAAAGAATACACACAAAAAAGAAAACGATTGGAGCATCAAAGGCTTAATGACCTCGTATATATCCACTACAACTTACTTTACAAAATAGGTATGCTAATATGTTATATTACTCTTCATATGTTGCATGGAAATGCACTTTATCTTGATCACTATGGGGATAAAGAAAGCATTAAGAATCTGTTGGATTTTATGTCTATGTGATTTATTTTTCTTTTGGACTAATTAATAGTGATATGTTCTTTTTGTGTTGCTGGATTTTATGTTGTTTAAAAATAATCAAGTAATCATACTACATAAAGTTAATAACATTTGATTCAATTAGGCTTAAGGAAAGTAAAAGAGCAAATGATCCAGTCGATTATGAAAGCATTGATAGAACTGAATTTTGGGTGGTTTATAAAGTGGCCAAAGGAGAACTTGATTATGATAAGTTAGAAAACAAGCTAGATGGGCCACCAAATAACCTCGACCCGTCTACTTCAGAAGCAACAACATCTCAAGGTTAGTAATTTTTATATGCATTGATCAAATGCTGTATAATGGATGTTCAATTAGTAATTCTAGTTTGTCATGTTATGTTTTTTTGTCAATTCTACTAATTTTAGGTGAAGAAATCAATGAAGAGGATGATTATATTACAATTTGTGACACCGGTAATTTTTCCATTACTAAACTCCGTTAGTTCCGTTAGGTCTTGCATACACGTGTCGTGGGCACACACTAGTTGTCGTTGAACGTTGGTGACTTAATAGTAATAATCTATAATAAACAATATAATCTAATTAATAATCTTGATTATTAGTTATGATTATGTGGTTCATGATTTTATAGAATTGTAAATGTTTATTTTATAAATTCTACGCGATAACGTGACAACGTGTTATATATATATTCTATGTGTTATGTGACTTGTTGTAAACGTTTAGAATTATTATTATTGGTTAATAATACTTGTGTTTAATAGTTAAAAACTATTTAAAAGGTATTAGAAAGATTGGTTTTTATAAAATATAATTAAAGGGGTTTACTTTGTAATTGTTCTAAACCTAAAACTTACCTAAAATACAACCGTAATCCCCCCCAAACCCCAATTTCGGCTGCAACTCTTCCAAACACCTTCATCCATTACGATTTTGATCCAAGAACACATACACAAGTCGAATTTTAAGTGGTTTCAAGTAGTACAAGTTGTTTATAAGTGATAATCATCATCAAAGCACATCTAAAGGTTAGTTTTGATTGGTTGTTCATAGTTTTTGATGAAGATGAACCCTAATCCATGAAATTTTGATGAAAACCTGAAATTGATGATTGTTAGATGATTATATGATGTTAGTTAGGTTGTATGAATGTTATGTTGATTATGCAAGAAATCTAGGGTTTGATCATCTAGTTCATACATTGCCATAAGAGGAAACTTTTTGTACTTGGAATTCATGATTTGATGATGCTAAGATGTTAGATGTAATGCTTAGATGTTAGTTTAATTGAATTGTGCAAGAAAATCCATGAAATTGTGATGTTGATCATGACTTACTAAAAGTAGAAACTTTTGTGTATGATGTTTGGGAATTTGGATGTTTGGAGATGATTAACATGTTAGAATGAATGTTATGAACTTGATTAGGTATAATATTGATGAAATTATCATTGGATTGGATGCTAGAACACTTTTGGGTGTTACTTTCCCAAAAGGGAAAATTTATTTTGTAGAACTTGGATGTGATGATTTGGGCATGCTTATGATGTTAGGATCATGTTAGAATGATTCTGGATGATGTCTGTTGTGTTAGAATGTGTAATTGAGTTGTTATGGATGTTTGGTTGATCATGTAGGAAGTATAGGCTTTGTTGATCATGCATGAGAATGGATTATGGTTAGTGATTAGGAGATCATGTTTGGGATTGAAACTGATGGTCAATGTGTATGTTGGTTGGAATGAACTAAATGAATGAATGTGATTATGATTGTCATACACGCGTGTGAATCTGAGGCCCCTACTTAGTAGGATTGGCAGGGTTTAGGATGTGAAGTCGTGAGTGGCTTCACATGGCATGTGGTGCATGATTAGTCTTCGCGTATGAATTATTTGTTGTGATGTATTTATATATATATTAAGCATAATGATTGTTGAGATTTGCATAAGTGTATGATGATCTAATGTGGCATGATGACTTAGGTAGAACCTAGGTTGTTAATGTGATATACATGGATAAATTGCATGATACTCTTGTATGTAAAGTTATCATATATGATTGAACTATATTTCAACTAATATGTCACCAACGGGTCAAACGGGTCAACTAGGTTAACCTAGGATTGTTAAGGTTCTATGTGTATACATACTTATGTACTTGTGTGTTCTAGGTAACCTTTGAAGGGTTGTCTTTGCATCTATCACGAGTCTCTTTATTCACTATCATTACACACCAGGTGAGTTCATGCCTCTCTATTTTTATAAACCTCTTCTGGGGGAGGTAGCATACTTGTACTCAAACACTATTTTATTATTATAAGTTATGTGTGTTTTAACATAGTGCTTAATACCTTGAAAAGTCCTCACACTTTCGGATCGTTAATAATGGTAACTAGCGGGAAATCTTGGGTACTACTACTGGGTGTGACGAGCCCCACCTATGCGACTCGAGGTCAAACGGGTGCAATCTTATCCTAAACACAAACATCATCACGACCTGGTAAGTCGTGACGGGAGGCAATAAACGAAAAACAGTCAGTTTCTATCGTGAAATCACTATTGTTATTACTTGTGAATATAGACTAGCTATCTTATTCAATACACTTCTTATGTTACAACTGTTGATATTTATGTTAAACGCAAACTCTTGAACTCACCAACCATTGTGTTGATATTTTTAGTATGCTATTCTCAGGTCGTTAACTCAGCTTGCCAATAGGAGCACAACACGGGTCCAACATGCATCCTAAGGCTTTATTTCATAGACAAATTGTTTATCTTTTATATATGGGTTTTAAAAATTGGGATGGCGCGTGTTTGCCATATTATGCATTCATTTACCTTGGGTTTGTCTTGTTTTGCAAAACGCTTCCGCATGGTTTTTAAACTTTTGAATTTTGGTTGGTTTTGTTTTGAATGTGGCATATAGTGTCGTTCTGAGTAACTAGTGACTGTGATCCTGGTTTGGTCACACTCCTCGCGGTAAAACTCCGCGCGTGGATTTTGAGGGTGTGACAGATTGGTATCAGAGCCATTGGTTATAGGGAACTAGGTTGCATACACACTAGTCTATAACCGCACAAAGTTAGTTAGTTACTCGTTGCTTGTCCTCTTACTGTATACTCATTGGCATACGCATCACATACACCGCAGTATGGCATCTTCATCGTCTTCATCCCGTGTTGGACACACACCGGGAAGGAAACCCGAGGTTCCTATTATTCCTTCGTCATCTACGAGTTATGGTTCTAGACTTCTCGTACTTATACTTGATGTGTACCTCATGCGCGAGCTTATGATAGAGCGGGACATGACTAATTCTGATTAGGATGCTGGAAAAGGAGGATGCTCCATATACGACTAGTGTGATTAGAGACACCATATTATACCCCCTACCCTACCCACCTCTTAGGGCTATTGCTGCTTTGGTGGCCTCGCATGATCGACTACAACGAGCGGTTGAGGATAAATTTAAAAGGTGGGATGCACGACAAGAGCACGACAACAAAGTGTAAAAGTAAATGCAAGGATGCAAGGATGGTCAAACAGGAGAGATCTAGGCTTTGCGTGACAAGATGCTGAGTTGACCTCTAATTTGAACGTGACCATGATCAGCTTCATGAGGGTATCGTTCGTATACACGAGTTGGAAAACCAATTCGAGACTCAGGAGGCCCCAATGGAGGAGCCTCAGGAGGCCCCAATGGAAGAGCCTCAGGAGATATACTGCCCCCGTAATGAAGTTCAAAAGCTGGAAGCTGAGTTCTGGTAATTGAAGATGGAAGGATCTGACATCCAGGCTTACACCACTAGGTCTCATGAGCTAGTTACACTTTGTCCTGACATGGTTGACCCGCCGAGCCTACGAATTGAGCTCTACTTACGTGGTTTAGTCCCGGAGATTCAGAGAATGGTGACTGCTGCAAATCTTCCTACTATTCAGCAGGTTATCCGACTAGCTCACAAGCTCACTGATCAAGCTGTGGAGCAAGGGAAGTTACCCAAGCGGGGCACGGTGGCAAGCGTGCCCGAAAACAAACGCAAGTGGGAAAATAACGCTAGCAAGGGATCATCATCTGGTAACCCACCCTAGCAACATCAACCTCAACAGCAGCAGCAGCACAGACGTTTTGATAACGATCGCAACTTCCACCAATCATCATCATCATCTCAAGGACCAAGTGGATACGTGGGGAAAAACCCAAAGTGCAACCGATGCAACTACCACCACACTGGTAGGTGTGACAGCTTTTGAGGCCAGCGTTGTGGGAAGGTTGGACATGTGGCAAAGGATTGTCGTGGAGAACTGATAAAGAAGCCTCAACAACCTCAGCAGTCTCAGCAGCCTCATGAAACACCAAAGGGTTGCTTTGAGTGTGGAAAGGAAGGGCATTACAAGAAAAACTATCCTCAACTGAGAAGAAATGGAAATGGCAACGGGAATGGTGGCAACAATAACAATGGAGGCAATGGTGACAACGATGGTGGAAACAATGGTGGAGCTAAAGGGAGAGCTTTTGTCATGGGTTCAGGTAAGGCTCTAAACGATCCTACTACCGTTACTGGTAAATTTCCTGTTAATGGTCGTTTTGCTTCTGTACTGTTTGACACTGGAGCTGATAGGAGTTTTATCTCTACTAAGTTCTGTAGCCTTTTAAGTGATATGCCTTCTGTATTGGAATCTAAGTATGTCATAGAGTTGGCTGATGGTAAGCAAATCTTTGTTACGCACATCCTTAAGAATTGCAAGATAGAACTTGCTGGTCATACTTTCGACATTGACCTTATGCCTGTTACTCTTGGAAGTTTCGATGTGGTCATAGGCATGGACTGGCTGTCCGAGAAGCAAGCAAAAGTGATTTGCTGTGAGAAGGTCATTCGTATTCCTCCAATAGACGGGGAAACTCTTTTGGTTAAGGGTGAGAAGAGTGGTGCTGTGATAGGCATCATCTCATTCATGAAGGCGCGGAAGTGGCTACGTAAAGGTCACTTAGCCATATTAGCCCTCGTCTCCGACAAGCAAAAGGAGGAAGAGAAAGTAGAGGATATTCTGGTGGTTCGTTATTTTCCAGAGGTGTTTCCAGAGGATCTGCCTGGACTACCACCTCATCGTCAAGTTGAATTTCAGATCGATTTGACTCCCGGAGCTGCTGCGATTGTGCGAGCACCTTACCGGTTGGCACCGAATGAACTGCAGGAATTATCTACACAACTTCAACAACTGTTGGATAAAGGGTTTATTCGACCGAGTTCATCGTCGTGGGGAGCACATGTTCTCTTTTGTTGAGAAGAAAGATGGCACATTCCGAATGTGCATCGACTATAAAGAGTTGAACAAAGTCACAGTCAAGAACCGATACCTGTTACCTCGTATTGACGACTTGTTTGATCAGCTTCAGGGATCAAGCTATTATTCGAAGATTGATTTGAGATCTGGTTATCATCAACTAAGAGTTCGAGAGGAGGATATCTCCAAAACCGCGTTCCGTACTCGTTATGGTCACTATGAGTTCTTGGTCATGCCTTTTGGGTTGACTAATGCACCAGCAGTGTTCATGGATCTCATGAGTTGCGTGTGCAAACCCTATCTCGATCAGTTTGTTATTGTGTTTATCGATGACATATTGATTTATTCTAAGACCAAGGAAGAACACGAGGAACACCTACGTCAAATTCTGGAATTACTTAGAAAGGAACAGTTGTACGCAAAATTTTCTAAGTGTGATTTCTATATTCGTGAGGTGCAATTCTTGGGTCATATTGTTAACGAGAAGAGAATACATGTGGATCCTACAAAGATTGAGGCTATAAAGAACTATTCGTTACCCAAGACGCCTAGTGAGATAAGACAATTTCTTGGACTGGCTGGGTACTACCGACATTTCATTGAGGGGTTTTCAAAAATCGCTCAACCTCTCACAACTTTGACCCATAAAGGAACAACCTATAAATGGGGTGAGAGTCAAGAAGCTGCTTTTCAGTTGCTGAAGCAGAAACTCTGTAGCGCACCGATACTAGCATTACCTGAAAGAAGTGATGATTTTGTAGTTTATTATGATGCTTCTATCCAAGAGCTGGGTTGTGTCCTGATGCAACGTGACAAAGCAATATCTTATGCCTCACGACAAATGAAGGTAGATGAAAAGAACTACACTACTCCTGACTTGGAGTTAGGAGCGGTGGTCTTTGCCTTGAAGATCTAGAGACATTACTTGTACGGTACCAAGTGCACAATTTACACCGATCACAAGAGTCTTCAACATATCTTTGAGTAGAAAGAGCTTAACATGTGGCAACGACGTTGGGTGGAATTGTTGAACGACTATGATTGTGCTATTAAATACCACCCGGGAAAAGCGAATGTAGTCGCCGATGCCTTGAGTAGAAAGGAAACAGCTAAGCCCCAACGGGTGCGTGCTCTACAACTCACGATTAGTACTCACTTGCCTGAACAGATCAAGGAAGCCCAGACAGAAGCCTTGAAAAGTGATAACATTGGATCTGAATCTCTACGCGGGATGGATAAACAGTTGGAAGTCAAATCTGATGGAATTCGGTATTTCATGGATAGACTATGGGTGCCTTTGTATGGAAATCTAAGAGACTTGGTTATGAGTGAAGCACACAAGCCTAAATATTCCATACACCCTGGCTCTGATAAATGTATCATGATCTGAAGGCGCACTATTGGTGGCCTAATATGAAGGCTGACGTAGCTACATACGTGAGCAAATGTCTTACATGTTCTAAGGTTAAAGTCGAATATCAGAAACCATCTCAGTTATTGCAACAATCTGAGATCCCCTTTTGGAAGTGGGAACAGATTTCCATGGATTTTATCACTAAGTTGCCCAGAACTCCTAGTGGTTGTGACACGATATGGGTAATCGTGGATCGACTCACTAAGTCAGCTCACTTCTTGGCGATCAAAGAAACTGACAAGATGGACAAGTTAACTCGAATTTATTTGAAGGAGGTAGTTTCGAGACATGGTGTGTCGATCTCGATTATTTCTGATCGGGATGTTCGTTTTACGTCTCATTCTGGCAATCATTGGAGAAATCGTTGGGTACACGTCTAGATATGAGCACTGCCTATTATCCGTAGACCGATGGACAAAGTGAACGTACTATTCAAACTTGGGAAGATATGTTACGAGCTTGTGTGATCGATTTCGGGAATAATTGGGAAGTTCACTTACCATTGGTTGAGTTTTCGTATAACAATAGTTATCATACCAGCATCAAGGCAGCACCATTTGAGGCATTATATGGGCGAAAATGTAGATCACCAGTTTGTTGGGCGGAAGTTGGTGATAGTCAGTTAACTGGTCCTGAGTTGATACATGAGACCACTGAGAAGATAGTACAGATACGAAACCGCATGGCAGCAGCACGAGACAGACAGAAGAGTTACGCGGACAAACGACGGAAACCTTTGGAGTTTCAAATCGGTGACAAAGTGTTGCTAAAAGTCTCATCGTGGAAAGGTGTGATTCGGTTTGGCAAAAGAGGCAAGCTTAATCCAAGATACGTTGGACCATTTGAGATTCTAGAAAAGAATAGGTCCAGTGGCGTATCGATTGGACTTACCTGATTCATTGAGTGGCGTTCACAACGTATTTCACGTCTTGAATCTAAAGAAGTGCCTATCTGACGAGACACTAGTTGTACCACTCGAGGAAGTACAAGTAGATGATCAACTACGCTTTGTTGAGGAACCGGTTGAAGTGATGGATCGTGAAGTCAAGACTCTTAAACAAAGTAAGATACCTATAGTCAAAGTTCGTTGGAACTCAAAACGTGGACCGGAATTCACGTGGGAACGTGAGGATCAGATGAAGCTTAAGTATCCTCATCTGTTCGAAACGACAACAACGGTCGGAGAAGGTACTGAGTAAATTTCGGGACGAAATTTATTTCAACTTGGGGATGATGTGACAACTCACTCGATTTCGTTATGCCAATGCAGTAAACCAAGGATGTAGCACAACCATGTAACGTAATTTTCGGGACGAAAATTCTTTCAACATGGGGATAATGTGACATCCGGTAATTTTCTGTTACCAAACTCCGTTAGTTCCGTTAGGTCTTGCATACACGTGTCGTGGGCACACACTAGTTGTCGTTGAACGTTGGTGACTTAATAGTAATAATCTATAATAAATAATAATAATCTAATTAATAATGTTGATTATTAGTTGTCATTATGTGGTTCATGATTTTATAGAATTGTAAATGTTTATTTTATAAATTCTACGCGATAACGTGACAACGTGTTATATATATATTCTATATGTTATGTGACTTGTTGTAAACGTTTAGGATTATTTTTATTGGTTAATAATACTTGTGTTTAGTAGTTAAAAACTATTTAAAAAGTATTAGAAAGATTGGTTTTTATAAAATATAATTAAAGGGGTTTACTTTGTAATTGTTCTAAACCTAAAACTTACCTAAAATACAACCCTAATCCCCCCAAACCCGAATTTCGACTGCAACTCTTCCAAACACCTTCATCCATTACGATTTTGATCCAAGAACACATACACAAGTCGAATTCCAAGTGGTTTCAAGTAGTACAAGTTGTTTACAAGTGATAATCATCATCAAAGCACATCTAAAGGTTAGTTTTGATTGGTTGTTCATAGTTTTTGATGAAGATGAAACCTAATCCACGAAATTTTGATGAAAACCTGAAATTGATGATTGTTAGATGATTATATGATGTTAGTTAGGTTGTATGAATGTTGAATGATGTTGATTATGCAAGAAATCTAGGGTTTTGTTGGAGCTGGAAAAGATAGTCTATATTATCAACACAGTGAAAGTCAACCAAAGTCAACGTCACGGTCAAAGTCAACAAAAGTCAAACCCGACACGTTCGAGACGAGGAACCGAGTCGAGACGTTGAAGATTTAGATGACTAGGAGTTTTATTGAAATAAATATATTTTGTGTGAACAAAATATATTTTACTTTCTTTGAGTCATGTTTTAGTCTAAATATATAGTCTAGGGGGTTATGTGTAAATATGGAAACTTAAACTAGACTATAAATAGCCTAATTGTAATTAGAATTAGGTTAATGGTTGAATGACCAATTGATTGAGGGATTTACTTGTAAACAATATTATTAGCAATCAAGAGAGATCAAAGGGGTTTTCATTGTGTTCATCATATTTTGATCTAATTCTTCATGATTTGATTCAAGTTTGATCATCCTGGAGTTACAGGTTTGATCATCTAGTTCATACATTGCCATAAGAGGAAACTTTTTGTTCTTGGAATTCATGATTTGATGATGCTAAGATGTTAGATGTAATGCTTAGATGTTAGTTTAATTGAATTGTGCAAGAAAATCCATGAAATTGTGATGTTGATCATGACTTACTAAAAGTAGAAACTTTTGTGTATGATGTTTGGGAATTTGGATGTTTGGAGATGATTAACATGTTAGAATGAATGTTATGAACTTGATTAGGTATAATATTGATGAAATTCTCATTGGATTGGATGCTGAACACTTTTGGGTGTTACTTTCCCAAAAGGAAAACTTTATTTTTTGTAGAACTTTGGATGTGATGATTTGGGCATGCTTATGATGTTAGGATCATGTTAGAATGATTGTGGATGATGTTTGTTGTGTTAGAATGTGTAATTGAGTTGTTATGGATGTTTGGTTGATCATGTAGGAAGTATAGGCTTTGTTGATCATGCATGAGAATGGATTATGGTTAGTGATTAGGAGATCATGTTTGGGATTGAAACTGATGGTTAATGTGTATGTTGGTTGGAATGAACTAAATGAATCTGATGCCCCTACTTAGTAGGATTGGCAGGATTTAGGATGTGAAGTCGTGAGTGGCTTCACATGGCATGTGGTGCATGATTAGTCTTCGCGTATGAATTATTTATTGTGATGTATTTATATATATATATATATATATTAAGCATAATGATTGTTGAGATTTGTATAAGTGTATGATGATCTAATATGGCATGATGACTTAGGTAGAACCTAGGTTGTTAATGTGATATACATGGATAAATTGCATGATACTCTTGTATGTTAAGTTATCATATATGATTAAACTATATTTCAACTAATATGTCACCAATGGGTCAAACGGGTCAACTAGGTTAACCTAGGATTATTGAGGTTCTATGTGTACACATACTTATGTACTTGTGTGTTCTAGGTAACCTTTGAAGGGTTGTCTTTGCATCTATCACGAGTCTCTTTATTCACTATCATTACACACCAGGTGAGTTCATGCCCCTCTATTTTTATAAACCTTCTTCTGGGGGAGGTAGCATACTTGTACTCAAACACTATTTTATTATTATAAGTTGTGTATGTTTTAACATAGTGCTTAATACCTTGAAAAGTCCTCACACTTTCGGATCGTTAATAATGGTAACTAGCGGGAAATCTTGGGTACTACTACTGGGTGTGACGAGCCCCACCTGTGCGAGTCGAGGTCAAACGGGTGCAATATTGTCCTAAACACAAATATCGTCACGACCTGGTAAGTCGTGACGGGTTGCAACAAATGAAACACAGTCATCTTCGATCGTGAAATCACTATTGTTATTACTTGTGAATATAGACTAGCTATCTTATTCAATACACTTCTTATGTTATAGAACTGTTGATATTTATATTAAACGCAAACTCTTGAACTCACCAACCATTGTGTTGACATTTTTAATATGCTATTCTCAGGTCGTTAACTCAGCTTGCCAATAGGAGCACAACACGGGTCCAGCGTGCATCCTAAGGCTTTATTTCATAAACAAATTGTTTATCTTTTATATATGGGTTTTAAACATTAGTATGGCGCGTGTTTGCCATATTATGCATTCATTTACCTTGGGTTTGTCTTGTTTTGCAAAACGCTTCCACATGGTTTTGAAACTTTTGAATTTTGGTTGGTTTTGTTTTATATGTGGCATATAGTGTCGTTCTGAGTAACTAGTGACTTTGATCCTGGTTTGTTCACACGCCTCGCAGTAAAACTCCGCGCGTGGATTTTGAGGGTGTGACACAATTGATGATGATGGTGATGATGAAGAATTGAATAATCTTTAAACAATAGATGGTGATGATATAAAAACTTGATGGTGATGTTTTTTTATTTAAACTTTAGACTATGGTTGATATGATTTACGGTTGTTTAAACTTTGGATGTTGTATTTTGTTTTGGTGTATGGTTGTTTAAACTTGGGTGGTTGTATTTTATTAAATTGGACTATGTTTACTTGAATGGTGTGTGTTTGTAGATTTATAACTATTTGGAATTTTTATATATATATTTTTTAATGTTTATGATGTCATCCGGTCCGACCAGTGTACCTCTAGGCCGTCCGGTTCGCTTTCCGGTCCGGTTTTGAAAACATTGTTAAAAACAATTCCAAAATAACACAATGTCTCATTGTGTCTTTTGATCACATTGTGTTATCTTAAATAATACGAGTTTTAAAAAATACATTGTTAAAGTTAAATCATTATGTATTTTAATGGTAAAACACAATGAATAATAACAAGTTTATATAATTTATCAAAAATCAATAACAAACATAACACATTGTGTTATCTTCAACACTATGTGTATTAAAAACTAGATTGATTATATATAATTGTGTCTTCTAATTGTAAAACACAATGATAGATAACAAGTTTATAATCTATACAAACAATGACAAAAATAACACAAAATGATCTAAAACATAATACATAATGATTAATACACATAACAAATAATAAAAAATATATGACACAATAAACTGATATTTGACACAATGAACGTATAAGACACAATGAGATAACGTATTTGACACAGTGACCAAAATGTCCTTCTCCTTAAAACAATAGAAGGACACATGTCAAGCCTATAATTCTTTTTAGGCTTTTTAGATTAAACATCCTTTTTAGTATAATCCTACCCAATAATATAATATTTAATATAAATAGTAAATATATAAATCATAAATATAACTGTAATGTTAATTTGAATTATTATAAATAAAGTAATACTTAATATAGTGAATTTAATCATATGCATTAACTCATGTATTAACTAGAATCAGTTTATTAAATGAGGACAATTTGGTAACAATTGCATAAAACACTTGTACCATATGCTTAAATAGTTATTCAATGCGTCTTACAAAAATAGAAAATTACCCATCTACTCGTGCGTTTTGGTATTATATAGTAGTAGAGATATAAAGCTTGTATGTGTTAGATCATGAAATGTAATTTGTTAAACTTTAGACTTAGTTACTGTGTTTGTTATAGAATTATCATTTTTATCACTTCTTTTTCTCTTAGACCTTATGTTTTCTAGATTTTGTCATTTCTTTCGAGTAGGCTAACGCCATTAGATACTTCTATTAACTACATCTGAATGATGAAAGTTTCTTTACTTACCCTCACAACCCCCCCCCCCCCCCCCCCGGCATGGGAATCGCCTTCTCTATTCTCCCATTGTATACTCTCTCTTTCTCTCTCTCTTGAAAATGAGCCTGTTGATGCATCTCCCTCACCGTGACCACATTATCAAATGTTAGATATTTAGTGTAATTGTATTGACTAGTATATCAATATGATCATATTCATGAAACAATTCAAGATGGAGGTCCAAGGGGGCAATGCTCGTTGGCGGGCATCGAGGAACAGTAGCCCTAGTTGTGAGGTCCAAGGGATGGAGCTCCTGGCTGTGGTCGAGCCAAAACTTTTTTGTTTTGGTTATAACGTTCCAACAAGATTGATGAGGAAATTGTATGCATGCTATGTTTAGTAATGAACCCTAGCTATTTGAGGACTAGATCTATTATGAGAAGCATGATCTAATTAGTGATGGGATAGAAATGCTAAGTATGAGATCGACAATAAGGTTTGAATGTAACAACCGACCCATTTTCAAGCTAAAAACCCAAACCCGAACCCGTTTGAGTCAATCTTGTAAATCAAGTTTGTTATTTAGTCATTTTGTATATTTTTATGTTCCAAATATAGTAAATGTGTCACGTAATCAATTTAATTGAATCTTATAATTTATAAAAATAAATTTTACATATTTTGAAAGGTTATTAATATCTATAAGATTTTAAAATATTCAACTAAAATAAATAATCAAATTACAAGTTCTTGTAAGATTTATAAAGTCTATAAAGATTTTATAAAAAAATAAGTTGTTAAATTAAAGTCTTGATAAACTTAAAGTTTAAATTGTAATTATTCTTTTATTTATTTAAATTATTTAATCTTATATTTATTTTAAATTCCAATCATAACCCACTTTTATAAGACTTGTAAGTCACCATTAACATCATTCATAACCTCCTCCTAACCTCAACTATAAAAACAAGCTTTAGCCTCACTTTTTATTTGCTTATTCTCCAAAAATCTCACTCACATATATTTCTTTCATCCTTTGGTTTTGATCAAATGCAAGAATTTTCTTTTACAAGTAATTTCAAGAAGTTTCTAATACTAAGGTAACCTTATAATTGTTTTTATATTATGTATATCTATATTGTTCTAAGCATCCTAACATTCAATTGTTCTCATGTTCTTATTTTTATTCTTTCTTCTACTAAATCTCTTTTAATTTTAATCATTATCATTTGATCATTAATATTCTAACTTTAACTAACCTTATAACAATCACTTACATTCCTAAATTAGCTAAGAACACGCTAACGTATACAAAGAATCCCGTTTGGATATGGACGGCTATGCCGCCGCATTTAATTATTCCACAAGATTATTTCTCTAAATGATGGCTATGCCAAAGACTTGGAATATTTTTTTATATAACTCAAATAAAGTCTAATATACCATACATCAACATAATAAATTCGTTCTAACCCGTTTTATGCTTTAGCAAATTTAAAAGTGCACATAAGTGCCTTACTATATATTTGGCAGAATATAGTCTGATTTCAACTAACCATAACTTGGTCATAACAAACTAAATTTTAGTAAAATCAAATTCCAATATTAATTTCATCGAATTAACTTTTTAACGATAGTTTATACATCTTAAAACTTAAGTGGACGACTCAACAATAGCCTTCACAAGATAAGTGCGCATTTCAGCACCTTCTGTATTGTGCTGCTGTTTTGACCTATTTAGGGATCTGTTCATAAAAATATTTCTAAACAAACGTTGTCCGGCAGACTCTGAACTAGTCAACTATAAATTTTTATAATTTTATGAAACCATTTTCTATTTTAAAACCTGTTCAAACATGTACCAAACATTCTGTCCAGAATCTAAAATTGGTACAATAATCCTTTTTCTATCTACCTTTCGCTTTTTAGCATTCTCTAAACGCCCTAACTTCTTTAAAAGAATCCGACCTCAAGTTATTGTTTCTTTTTATCCTTTAGGACATCACCTTTGACTCTTGAACATCCAAGCTTCCTTATGTACTCTAGATCCATCATTATACAATATGAGTTCTTCCATGCTCCTTTTTACTTTATTTCACATCTTTTGGGGTGAAACATGTTAATCCTATAAACATACACTGGTAAAACATCTTGAAACTTGTAATTCACGAGCAATTCATTTATAAACTTTGTCATGGTTATTTGAGATACTTGTGAGCCTTATATGATAGTGATCTTGTAAAAACAATCATTAGCTATTACTAACCTAGCGACATCATAGATCTATGGGCCTGACAAGCCTATTTGGTGCTAAAGCCAAGGTTATTGCCGGCTCCTGATGACGTATGCTTGTTCATCATGGGAACCAAGTACACTTAGCTAATCGTTATAACTTGTAATGGTCATCTTTTGTCAAGGTTTGATTGTATCACCATGCTATCTATATTCTTGCAATATTTCTTAACCTATGACATGAATTGCCTCTTAAAAGTTGCTTTTATACGTATGTACGAATTCATGGGAACTCACCAACATTATATGTTGACCTTATTTTTAACATGTTTCAGGATGCTATTTTGAGGACTTCTTCTTGCTCATCTAGGACTTGGAACTAGTTTAACTAAAGCTTTTATTTCCTGTTTGAATCTTGATTGTATTGTAATGATTTATTTGTTTAGTAATATTCAATGAAAAATGACATTTAATAATATTTCAACTTATTTAATTCCATAAGCTACGAACCATCGTTTCACATTCGTCCGCCTCGATGATTCCGCCCTGATAATATCCGCATAAGGTACATTTACCCATATTAGAACAGCCCATAGCTAATATTAAATCTATAAGGCCCCGTTCCTGGGACGCTCACAATTGGACAATCATCGCGCATAAACACAAAACATACCATTAAATTTGCTAAATACATCGCAGCGGAAATACTTAAAACCATTTCATATATAAATAATTGCTTTTGCAAATTAATACAACATTGTCAACCATTAGAAAATTATTATTTGTTTGCATTACATCACAAAAACATCATCGTTACATAAAATGGATGCCATTCCAAAAACTTGCCGAGTAGCTACGCCCGTGCCATCCTTAGCATTTATTACCTACCAACTGGAAAATACACGTTGCTGAGTGAATTCTAGTTTTATAAATAAAATACTTTATCCTTTTACAATCGTTCATTGCTTTCGTTCGCGATCATGCATCATACGTACACATCGATAATCTTAATATTATCTTTCATTATCATACTTCATCGCGCGTTACTCGTTATCATTCTTCATTCATTAACCTTTACTTCTCATCCGGACCAATGTCATAAGCTACACCCCAAACGTAGGCACGAAGCGGGTACTGGGCTGAAGTCTAAAAATAGACCCCCATTCATTATGCACATAGCCTGGCACCAGTACCGGGGCAAGCAACAATTATCCCATACGTTTGGTCAGTCACAAAGACTAGAACCCTGTGTGTGTCCTTACGGGTTAGTTAAACCACACAGTTGAGATAACAACATTTTAGAGTTGTGCACCTCCTTTCATTTGCTTGCAAGACTTTAAATTCACCCTTTCATTAATGCATGCATTCATTCATCTTTTACGTTCTTCTTTCATTATCATTAGCTTCCGCTTTCATTACTTAATACTTTACATTCATTTCATAACCATCCCACGTAAAGCCTCAGAATAATGCGTAATAAGGAACATAAGGAGGCATAACATGAACAAACATATCATCATCACACATCATTCACTCCCATACACATACATAATAAGTACAATTCATCATAGAACATAACCGGCCCTCCGCGGGATAGCGGGGGTTCGGGGGCGGCAGCCCCTGACAGCGGGGTCCTAGGGGCAGCAGCCCCTAGTGGGGTAGTATGTATTTCTAGCCCCAAACAAGTTTAAAACCTTTAAAATAGGGATCTAAAACTCACCTGGACTCAATGAGTAGCTTCTCAATCAAGCTTTCTAAGCAAGGGTCACGCTACATAGGCTGCAGATAAGTTAACACTCAAAGGAGTTAATTTCTGCTTAATTTTGCTGCTAAATTCGCTGCAAGATCAGCAGTTTCGCCAGTAGTTTTGCTGCTAGTTTCGCTGGCATCTTCGCTGCCAGTTTCACTGACAGTTTCGCTCAACTTTCGTTCGAAAACCATGTCTGCGAAACTACCTGCGAAACTATAGTTTCGCAGGAAGATCCATAGTTTCGCTAGACGACTACACAATTTTGCTGGATGAACACCCAGTTTCGCAGAACGGGCTGAAATTATGAACCAACCTATTTTTTGACCCTAAACGTCAATCTTTTACACCCAAATCCTTGGTTTATCACCCAATAAGCTATATCTAAGCTTCTTACATGTTTTCTTACACAAAAACGTGAGTTTTGGGCGAGTTTTTGCCACTTTCAAAACCCCAAGCCCTAGAATCCGGGTTTACCTCAAAAGGAACGATTAAACGATGTTTCTTACCTGGATTCTTGGTCTTTTCTTGTTGTTTGGATGCCCACAAACACCGATCTTCAATCTCTTGATCAACCGAGCCTTGAATCACCAATTCTCTCCACTTTCTCTCTCTACACTCTCTCTATAGAAATTGGGTGTGGAGTTGCAAATGAGAGTTGCTCAAGCTGATCCGTTTATATATACCAGGCGTTCCTGGGACCTTAAACTCGTCTAACACATAACCCGCGAGGTCTACTCGGTCATACCACATTCCTCGCTTATTTTCTTCAAATAATCTCGACGAAGCCCATTATTATAAATTAGCTCGTTTCGACTTTATTCCAGGCATTACAAGTCCAACCCCTTATTTAGGTTTCGTCCTCGAAACCTGTTAGTTTCTGAATAGTTGAGGGTAATGCTGCCTCATCTCCTCCTCAACTTCCCAAGTGGACTCTGATCCCTTCCTGTGCTTCCACAGTACACGCACCAAGGGAACCACCTTATTTCTTAGCCTCTTCTCTTTGCGATCGATGATCGTCACTGGTTGCTCCACATAATTTAGTCTTTCATCCACTTCAATGTCTTCCAGTGGTACGATCATACCTTCATCGGCTATACACTTTCTCAAGTGAGATACATGGAATGTCGGATGAATTCCACTTACCTCACTGGGCAACTCCAACCTATAGGCCACCTCTCCTACTCGAGCAATGATTCGGAAAGGCCTTACGTATCTCAGGCTCAACTTGCCCCGCTTTCTGAACCGAATGATACCTTTCCAAGGTGAGACTTTCAACATAACCCTGTCACCCACCTAGAACTCAATCGGTCTACGTCGTTTGTCTGCATACGACTTTGTCTATCCTTAGCTGCCTTCATAAAGGCTTTGATCCTTTTCATCTTCTCACTCGTAGCCTCGACCACCTCGACGCTCCCTAACTCTTTATGGCCAACAAGCGGGTGTTCTACATCTCCTACCGTATAGCATCTCATAAGGGGGCATACCAATGCTGGCATGGTAAGTGTTATTGTTTCAGCTAACGGTAAGTGGTCATCCCAACTTCCTCCAAAATCAAAGACGCATGCCTGAAGCATATCTTCTAGCGTCTAAATGGTCCTTTGTGACTGACCATCTGTCTGGGGATGATAAGCCGTGACGATATGTAACCTCGTCCCCATAGCATCGTGAAATCTCTTCCAAAACATAGATGTAAACCAGGTGTCACGATCCGACACGATAGACACCAGTACACCATGGCGACTTACAATCTCCTTGATGAATAGATCTGCGAGTCTCTTAGAGGAATACGTCTCACGGATCGCTAGGAAGTGAGCACTCTTCGTCAAACAATCAACTATCACCCATATGGCATCATACCCTTTCACGGTACGCGGTAACTTCGTGATAAAGTCCATGGTGATATGCTCCCACTTCCACTCGGGTATATCCAAAGGTTGGATCTTCCCGCATGGCTTCTGATGATCCGCCTTCACTTGTAAGCAAGTAAGACACTTACTCACGTACTCCACTACGTCACGCTTCATACCCAGCCACCAATAATCTTTCTTCATGTCTTGATACATCTTCGTGGCACCAGGATGAATGGAGTATCGCGTCTTATGAGCTTTGTCCATGATCTTCCCACGCAGATCCCCATAGCAAGGAATCCACATCCGTCCGAACCGAGTTCTAACACCGAGAATGTTTTCACCCAACTCCGCGACTAGACCTCTCATCCTCTCAGAGTTAAGATGATCTTCTTTCAACGCCTCGTCTTGAAACTCCTTGACCTGCGTCATCACATCTGAGGTCATAATCAATTGGTAAGCCTTTACCCGAATTGGTTTAGGCCTCTCCTTTTGACTAAGGGCATCTGCCACTACGTTGGCCTTGCCCGGATGGTAATGGATCTTGTAATCCTAATCCTTTATGAGCTCCAACCATCGCCTCTGCCTCATGTTCAAATCTTTCTGCTCGAAGAAGTACTTCAAGCTCTTGTGGTCGATGAAGATGGTGCACTTCGTCCCGTATAGGTAGTGCCTCCAAATCTTCAATGCAAAGACCATAACCGCTAACTCCAAGTCATGAGTAGGGTAATTAACTTCATGAACCTTCAGTTGTCGGGATGTGTAGGCTGTAACCCTTCCTCTTTGCATCAACACGCAACCCAACCCCGAGTAAGAAACATCTGAATAGACTACCAAGTATTCGTTTCCTTTGGGTAATGATAAGACAGGAGCTTGAGTCAGCCTTGCCTTTAGCTCCTCAAAAACCTTCTCTTGATCTTGACCACATACAAAATTCACATCCTTACAGGTCAACTTAGTCAATGGGGAAGCTATCTTAGAGAAGTCTTGGATGAATCTTCTATAATAGCCCGCCAACCCCAAGAAACTATGAATTTCGGATGGCGTCTTTGGAGACTTCCATTGCATCACCGCCTCCACCTTTGCCGGGTCTACCATGATCCCCTCGGGATTCACCACGTGACCCAAGAACTGGACTTCGCGCAACCAGATGATGCACTTGGAGAATTTAGCATATAATTTCTCCTTTCTAAGCGTCTCCAACACTTCCCGAATGTGACCGGCATGCTCCTCTTCGCTCCTCGAGTAAATTAGGATATCATCAATAAACACAATCACTGATTTATCCAACATCGGCCGGCACGCTCGATTCATCAAGTCCATAAAAGCAACTGGCGCATTAGTTAAACCAAAAGACATAACGAGAGACTTGTAATGTCCATAACGCGTGCGAAAAGCTGTTTTAGGAATATCTTGCTCCTTCACCTTCAATTGATGGTAACCAGATCGGAGATCTATCCTTGAGAACCAACTGGCACCTTGGAGTTGAACAAACAAGTCATCAATCCTCGGCAATGGATACCGATTCTTCACCGTCAACTTGTTCAACTCACGGTAGTCAATGCACATCCTCATACTACCGTCCTTCTTCTTCATGAATAAGACCGAAGCACCCCAATGAGAGATACTCGGTCTAATGAACCCCTAAGCCACTCCTGCAATTGCTCCATCAGTTCCTTTATCTTGGTTGGAGCCAACCGATATGATGCCTTAGCTATCGGTTGGGCACCGGGCAACAAGTCAATCTGAAATTCGATTTCGCGCTCCGGTGGCACACCTAGTAAATCATCTAGAAGCACATCTGGGAAGTCACACACAACCGGTACATCGGACAATTGTGGTGTTGACGTATCCACATCCTTCACATAGGCCAAGTAGGCACTACATCCATGTCTCATGCACTTTCCCGCCACCGCCATCGAAATCACCTTCGGAATCGTAGTGACTCGGTCACTGTAGATCATCACTGAACTCCCGTCAGGCGCTGTCAATTGGATCATCTTCTTACAACACACAATGTTCGCCTCGTAGTCCGCCAACCAATCCATTCCCACGACTACATCGAACCCGCCTAAGGTCATCACGAACGGTCTAACAGGGAACTTATGACCTTCTATTTCTATGTCACAACCTTCTATCATATCAGAAATCCTGGTAGACTTACCTATGGTAGTTTCTACATCAAAGGGCTAATCAATAATTCTACTCCTAATGGGCAACTTAGCACAAAAGGCAGCAGAAATGAAACTCCTACTAGCACCAGAATCAAATAACACGGAGGCAAGAGTTTGGTTTACTAGAAACGTACCTAACACAACATCAGGATCCGTCCTAGCCTACTCCCGAGACATCGTGAAGGCTCTGGCGCTCGTCTTCTGCCCTTCCGTTCTGGCCATCTTTTTCACTCCGGAACTCTCAGCCCTCGGCTTCTTGCAGTACCGGCTCATGTGGCCCTCCTCGCCACAGTTATAACACCTCCTCACCCTGCAGTTCTTCGCCACATGTCCTGTCCTCCCACACATGAAACAGACATTGGATCCCTATCTACACTCTCCTGTGTGCTCCTTCCCGCACTTACCACACTTCTTCAACCCCGGGCCGGTTGTAACCACACGCCGATCATCCACCGTCGCAACCTTATTGTTTGGAGCAGCCCCGCCACGTCCAAACCGTTTCCCATTCCAGTTCTTTTCACCGCCACCTTTCTTCCCCACCTCAGCCACCAACACTTCTCGCTCGTCATACAACCTTCCTGCCAGATTAACCACCGACCTGAACGTACTTGGTCGGGCGGCGATCATGTGCCTGCGGATATCCGCCGGCAAGCCCTGGATGTATCTCTTGATCTTCCGTGACAACCTGCGTCACCTGATCCGGCACCAGCCGTGCCATCTCGTTGAATTTGGTGGTGTATTGCTGATGCATCATGGTTCTCGCCTCTAGCTGCAGGAACTCCTTTTCCACCTTGTCGAGCTCCCTATAAGGACAGAAATCCTCAATCACCAACTTCTTCAGCTCTGCCCACCTCATCCTTCCAATCGCCCTACTACCCTCGGCTTGGAAGATATTGTCCCACCAACACAGAGCCGAGTCTACAAATGAATGGGTGGCAAACTTCACCTTCTGATTCTCTCGGCACACGCTGATATCAAGAACAACTTCCATCTCCCTCACCCACCGGTGAGCAGTAGCAGCAGTGCCATTGCCATCAAAAGTAAGGGGCTTGCATATTTGAAATGCCCCGTAGTTACAACCTCGTGTAATTTCTTGCACAGGCTCCTCCTCCTCCTCCTCATCAGAGACCCTCGTCTCAGTCTCGGGTTGCTCTCTTTCCCTCACGGGCCTCCTCCTTTCCTTCCTCTCTCTTCCCTAACAGCTCTGATCACCTCGGTCATCACAGACGGCAAGATCGTCTGCATGACCTGGTGAACTTCCTCCACCACAACCTCTTTCACTGAGGCCCTTAGGTTGGCACTTTCATCACCACCCTCCGGATGAGGGGTCTCAGGCTCTTCATGAGCCACCTCTTCAGCCCTGGGCTTTCTTCTTATAAACCGTGGTCCAGCACCACGTCCGTCACGGCCACCGCCTCGCGAAGCCTTAGAAGATCTACCTCCAGCCATACTCTAACGCACTATAAGATTCAAACACCAACACGGTCATTCAAGGTAATAGCTCAGTTTATGTCAAGTATAGTAAATCCCTAATTACAGTGGTTAGTTGTGATTAGCCACTTACTTTACTATTCATACCCCAAGCATTTCCGATCCTGACTACATCAGTATCTGAATCTACTAAGGGCAAACAGCTCAAATAACATGCGCACATAATACCGGTTAACATTAAAGAAAATACCTGATGGCACGTAGCTACTCGGACTGGCATCCCTCCCCTTTGTGCCATTCTCAGTTTAAGTTTAGGTTTTTTTTGAAAATATTTACCCATTTCACTTAAACTTTGGCTCTGATACCAACTTGTAAGGCCCCGTTCCCGGGACGCTCACAGTTGGACAATCATCGCACATAAACATAAAACATACCTTTAAATTTGCTAAATACATCGCAGCGGAAATACTTAAAACCATTTTATATATAAATAATTGCTTTTGCAAAATAATACAACATTGTCAACCATTACAAAATTATCATTTGTTTGCATTACATCACAAAAACATCATCGTTACATAAAATGGATGCCATTCTAAAAACTTGCCGAGTAGCTGTGCCCGTGTCATCCTCAGCAATTATTACCTGCCAACTGGAAAATACATAAAAAGTCAGCGTTGCTGAGTGAATTCTAGTTTTATAAATAAAATACTTTATCCTTTTACAATCGTTCATTACTTTCGTTCGCGATCATGCATCATACGTACACATAGATAATCTTAATATTATCTTTCATTAGCGCGTTACTCGTTATCATTCGTTCGTTCATTAACCTTTACTTCTCATCCGGACCAATGTCATAAGCTACACCCCAAACGTAGGCACGAAGCGGGTACTGGGCCGAAGTCTAAAAATAGACCCCCATTCATTACGCACATAGCCTGGCACCAGTACCGGGGCAAGCGGCAATGATCCCATACGTTTGGTCAATCACAAAGACTAGACCCCTGTGTGTATCCTTACGGGTTAGCTAAACCACACACAGTTGAGCTAACAACATTTTAGAGTTGTGCACCTCCTTTCATTTGCTTGCAAGACTTTAAATTCATCCTTTCATTAATGCATGCATTCATTCATCTTTTATGTTCCTCTTTCATTATCAATAGCTTCCGCTTTCATTACTTAATATTTTACATTCATTTCATAACCATCCCACTTAAAGCCTCAGAATAATGCGTAATAAGGAACATAAGGAGGCATAACATGAACATACATATCATCAGCACACATCATTCACTTCCATACACATACACAATAAGTACAATTCATCATAGAACATAACCGGCCCTCCGCGAGACAGCGGGGGTTCGGGGGCAGCAGCCCCTGACAGCGGGGTCCTAGGGGCAGCAGCCCCTAGTGGGGTCCAAGGAGTAAAGCCCCTGGCTGGGGCCGGGCTGCTAGGTCAGCGCGAAAATTTTTTATCTTAACACTTTTATATAGCATATTTCCTTATAGAAAAATCAATCTTCTTGTTAAAACCTCTTAAGATCTTGGTCACTTAGAAACGTATATTTAGTATGTATTTCTGTTGATACATATGTATCTAGTTTAGGAGCTTAATGTAAAATGTCTTTCATGTCTTACATATATGTAATGAATGAGTTGAATGAAATGAAATATGTGTTTGATGCTTATGTTGTTTAATGTTTCATTATTTATTGTAACATAACACATATTGAACTAACTACATAGGTTTGTGGTTGTTTACATAGTTCTTAGTCAAGAATGGTTGAGAAATGTGTTTAAACTTAATCGTATGAAGTATTCATGCGAATGGACCATGCTAATGGACCATACGCATGAACATTTCATGCTAATGGACCAGTCGCACGACTGAACCAGGAGACTGGAACTATCGCACGATTGAGACATAAGATTGGCTCAGTCGCATGACTGAACCTTCACTCATGCGTATGGACCAACCGTATGATTCAGTCGCACGACCGAACCATACTAATGGTTTAGTCACACGATTGACAAGCACTAACCTATAAATACCACTTAATTCGTGGAAAAACGAAACACTTGAAGAATTTCGACTCATAGACGTACCCTAGCCGTCCAGAGACTCCAGAAAACCTGTTCCAACTCCATAGATTGCAGTTGATCGTGTTCTAATCGTTCATAACGTTTCTTTAATCTCTAGATTGATCAAAACTGCGTTCTCACTAATTGGATCACCAATCAAATAGGATTCCGCACTATTTGATTTGGTATACACGCATTATCAGTTAGTACTCCGTCCGTACACGGTCCTAACAAGTGGTATCAGAGCCTTGACTCTTGATTTTGCGTGTGATTCGATTAGTTTTGGTGTAAAAATCACGTTTTTCATTCAAAAACATCATCTTTTTGAGTAAAACTGTGTTTATGGTGTATCCAGATCAAAAAGTTTACGTTTTTCGGCATACGGCAGATTAGGGTTCTTGAAAATTCGCATTTTTTGTGTCAAAGTGTCAAAAACCTTCGAATTTTCAAATCCAGCAGCCTTAGTCGCACGATTGGCTCAATCGCACGACTGAACACAATCGCACCTCCCATACGCAAGATTGAACTCATTCGGCTATCCATTCGTACGACTGAACACCCCATTCGCATTGTCCATCCGCACTTGTTCAATCGCACGATTGACTCATCCGCATTGGTTCAATCGCACGATTGATTCATTCGCATTAGTCCATCCGCACGATTGACCCAATTGCATCTCTCCATTCGCACAGTGAAACAATTTTGATCTAACTCTCAAAGTTTAAAGAAATGGAAGATCAGTACTCTGCGTTTACTGCCGGTAGAGACTCTCAAATCCAGAACCTTCTGCTTCTGGAGAATGAGGTTGGAAATCACAGTAAGCAACCTAAACTTATAGCGTTAGATGAGCACCCACAATGAAAGCAAAGGTTTGAGATTTATCTAAATGGAGTTTATCCCAATCTATGGGAAGCAATCGAGATAGGTTATAGCATGCTGGTTGGTGTTGATGGTGTTAAACTTACCTTGGGTGGCATGACTGATAGCCAGAAGGTGAAGTACAATGCTGAGAAGAAAGTGTATGCTCTGTTGACTCAGTCGATACCTAAGGATATATTCCACCAGTTTTTTGAGAACACACAGGCAAAGAAGCTATGGGAAGCCTTGGAGAAACGATACGACAGGAATGCATCGTTGAAAGCTCTAAAGGCAAAGGCTTTGAAGAAGGAGTTTGATAACTTCTCTTCAATGGGTAAAGAGAGCTTGGATGATGTATATTCTACCATTTAATGAGTGAGCTACACACTCATGGAGTCACAACGTCAATGGAAGATAAGGTCTCTAGCTTTGCCGATGGTCTGCCAGAGAAGTGGGACTCGTTTGTGTCAAATTTGAGACAGAACAAGTTACTAGAAAAATTAGACATAAACGACTTCATCATGAAATTGCAAGAGGAGGAACTGAAGATGAAATACTGGTCACAGAACGGATCCTATGACCAGAATCCTTCACTTTATAGATCCTCTTCCACTTCAACAAGTTCAGGAGCACCGCTTCAAACGGCATTTGTGTCGAGTTCAACCACTCCTTCTCAATCCACTGCTTCGGGATCTGAAACGTCAGGGTCGTCTTGCACCCAATATATAGTGTCTGAAGCAAATGCTACGATGTTGAGGACCGAGAATCTTGGGAATATCATTGTGGAGGTTGCATAGGAGCATATGGACCTTTTAGCTGCAGTCGTTCATTCTTATGATGGTCTAGTTGCAGGAAAGATCAGGAATTACCATCTGGCTGATAAGGATTACGAGCAGGTGGACGAGAATGAATTAGAAAGAATGGATATTATGTGGGCTTTAGCAAGTGCTGTCAGGCGAGCTAAGAAGTTTGTGAAGAAGACATGACAGAACTTGATAGCCACAAAGGATACAACATTTGGTTTTGATAAAACCAAAGTTACCTGTTTTAACTGTGAAGAAAAGGGGCACTTCAAACGTAAATGTGTAAAGCCCAAGAAGATAGGTAATGGAAATCCTTTCTCATCTTTCAACCGTCAAGACAAACCTACGAGTGGAGGTGCATCGTCAAGCAAAGATACAAAGGCCTTGACTGCTCAAGATGATGAAGGACAAGATTGGACCTTCAAGTTTGTGTCTCCGGGCGAATCGAACATTGCTAATGTTGAGGGTCTGGATGATGACACTGCAAGTGAAGGTGAAATAGCAGTTTAACTAGTGATGTCAGATCATGAAGATACTGCAAAGGTGGTCAATCACCTGATTGAAGAAGATCTCAGAATGACAAGTTCAGAATCTCCAGCATCCGAGGAACCAAACTCTGCGCTGATGGCTGATTCAACCGAATCTTCACAGGTAAGTACCAAAGACCAACTTTTTGAAAGTCATGCTTGTGATGAATGTAATAAGTTTAGAGAAAGTATTGATCTTAAATTTGTTAGGTTATTAGATCACAATGATAGCTTAGTAAATGATTTACAACTGTGCACAGAATCTAATCGGATTTTAAAACAAAACGAGTGCAGTTATAAAGAGAAAATAGAACTTTTAAATAAACAACTAAGGGAAACCGAGGTTGTTTCTTTTAATCAAGCAAATGACATAAAGTTTTATTTGAACTCTTTAGAAGAAACTAAGAAAGAAAAGGCAGTTTTGGAAGTCGAAGTCAACTCATTAAAACAAAAACCGTACAGTTGGACTAGTTCTTCTCACATAGTTCAAAACTTAGTGAAAGAACGGAACAACGTGGAAGGGTTGGGTTACAAAGTGGTTCCACCACCACATGAGATATTGTTAAATGCTAAATGTAGACCAGTAAATAACAATCCTATTAAGGATCATGTGTTGTCCACTCCTCTAGTTAGTGATCCAGATTCCACGTGTAAACCTATGGAATCTGTCACTAAACAGAAGGAGGCTACTTTGAAGTCTAAAGGTAAGATGCCCATTGTGAATTTGGAAGAACAATTTGAAAAGGTTAATGTAAAGTCAGGTTCAAACATGTCTTTTTCAGAATCCAAACTGACCAAACCAGTTAACCAAGCACGTGCTTCACGTCAAAGTCCAAATAAACAAAAGGCTAAAGATGTTAAAACGTTCAAACAATAAATTTTGTTAAAGAAACAAAAACATCTAAACAAGAAGTGTCCAAACCCAACCAGACTAAAGTCACCCCTGTTTCACACACTTCCCCACAGAGACAATTTTCCCAATATGTAGAAGGTAGATCATGCTACAATTGTGGAAAGAGAGGACACATCGCTTCTAATTGTCCTCATTATCAGACACCAAGAAAGAAAATTGAACTTTATGATACTAAACCAATTTCTTCAAAAAGGAGTTCTATTACTCCACCAAAAAGAAGTAATGAACCTAAAGTTCAAACCGTAAGCCAGTCGTCTGTTTATCACAAACAGGCCTTACACAAAACTGGCTTATGGAAAGAAAAGTCAAGTTCAGTGTCTGATACTGAGAACACTAAGAAGCATGATATGCCCTCACCTTCAAATGGACAGTGGGTTGAATTTATGATGTGTGATTCCTCCAGGTCACCCAAGCTAGCTAAGGCTTGGGTCCCACACCTAAACTGATCATTTCCTTTTAATGTGCAGGGTGTCCGTTACAGTGCTATCGCAAATACCTGGATTGTTGATAGTGGGGCGTCTAGGCACATGACCGGGAACTTGTCTATCCTTTTCAATGTCAAACAAATTAAAGGGGTACATGTATCATTTGCTGGAAATAAAGGAGGATACATTACTGCTCAAGGCGAAGTGGGAAACTAGAAAGTCAAGTTTGAGAAGGTCAACTACGTTCAACAATTACAAAATAACTTGGTTTCTGTATCCCAGATTTGTGACAAAGGATTCAAGGTAGTCTTTAACAACAAGAAGTGTTATGTGTTGAAGAAGGAGTATGTAATCCCGGAGGACCAAGTCTTAATGTCAGCTTCAAGATATAATGATTTATATGTCTTGGACCTATCAAAGGCCTCCACAACCGATCATCAAGTTCAATGCTTCTTGTCAAAGGCAACAGAGAAAGACTCCATTTCATGGCATAGGAGAATGGGACACATTAATCCACGGAAGATGAATCACTTGATCCATAATGATCTAGTGCGTGGAGTAAATGTTAAGAACTTCCAGTTACCGGATTTTTGTGTCGCATGTAAGAAAGGAAAACATATAAAGAAGTCTCATAAGGAAAAGAAAGTTCACTCAATTGACCTACCTCTTAAGCTTCTTCATGTTAGGACCTGGTATTTGAACGAAATACCTAGTGATTAGCGTGTTAAACCAACTCAAATAGTGCGGAATCCTATTTAATTGGCGATCCAATCAGTGAGAACACACGAAGAATCAATCAAGAATTGAATTCGACGTCAGAAATCGATTAGGAATCGATCTGATGTGTTCTGTGAACTTGGAGAACGATTTGGGAGGCTTCTGGACGGCTAGGGTACGTCTGGAATCGTAATGGGATGAATGCTTACGTTTTTCACGAATTGGGTCTATTTATAGGTTAGTATTGTTCAATCGTGCGACTGGGCCATAAGTATGGTTCAGTCGTGCGATTGAACCATGCGGTTGATTCATCCGCACGACTGAGTGTTCAGTCGTGCGATTGAGTCAATCTTATGTATCAATCATACGACTGATCCAGTCTCCTGGTTCAGTCGTGCGATTGAGTCAATCGTATGAAGTTATTCATGTGTGTGGTCCATTCGCATGGGCCATTCGCATGAGAACTTCATTAAGTTAAGTTTGAATGTTTTAATTAATATAACATTATGTGCAATCATTCAAACAATCATAAACCCAATCAATTCAATCACGACTCATTAATGAAATATTAAACATCACAAGTAACAAACAATTCATATCATTTCATTAATCGATACTATTACATCATAATCAGACAGACAAGATTTATTACATTACAACTCATGATCTAGGGACATACATGCATCAACAAACTCCCCCTTGGACCTAGATCTATCTAATCTCTTGTCTTCTGCATCACCTCCTTATACTTCTTGTACTTCTCCTCTTTAGTGACTCCTGCGTGAATCTCAAACGCAAAGCAAAGTCGTATAACGTTTTGGAACTGGAGGGCTTGTACAATGTCTTGTGTGTCATAGAACAGTGGCCACTTGTATAATGTATAGACATCATTAGCAGACAAGTTGGTTAGCCACATTGGTTCGAATACCCTGATAGTATCCATTTGTCCCTCTTTATTCAGAACTATGACAGCTTCAGCGGTTCTCCAATCATAGTACCACCATTTGAAGTGTGGAGTGAAGTCCTGTGGCATTTCCCTGAGAGGGATTCTCGACATAGTGCGCGGAGGACTCCACTTCAACACAATCTTGGGCTTGCCAGTAATGGCATCAACCTCAGACCTTCTTATGTACCTCGTAGGCTGTTGTGGTCTGAAGTTAACCCATCTGGTGTGGTACTCCTTCTTCAGGGCAGCCTCGAACCAGCCTGACATCTTTCTTGGGTCAGCATACAGCAGCTTTAGCTTAGCCAGCTGGTTGAGCTCAAAACCAGGTAGAGTCTTCAGATCATGTGGAAACCTGAAGTACTCTATGCCCTGTTCCCTCTTAACTGCATACGCATTAAGGTCATCAAAATAAGCCCATGCAATAATGCTGCCTGACACCTTATGGTGTTTCTTGACTCTGTAGAGCTTGGTGTAGGCATCTTTCTTTGGTGCAGCACGCTGGGCTCTTACTTCTTCAAAACAGGCAGCCCACTCAGCCTTGCGAATGTCTACATCATCATTGGAGGCTTGGGCTGTTCCTTCAGTCTTTTCGGTTTCATTCTCCATCTTGTCTAGTACCTCAAACGTATCACTGACTAGGGACTCACCCAGATTGGGGACCACATTACCCTCGTTGTCAGCATACTAAGGGTACTCTTCTGCAGTAATATCTTCAACCTCAACCTCATCAACGTCATTTAGTTCTTCATCACTGGTTGAATCAACTGTTGGAGCATCCTTGACAATTTCATCAGGATTGAGTCTGAACATCTCTGCCAGTTGCTCATCAGATAGGTCATGAATTATCTCCCCTTCTTCAGGGGTATAACTCACAGACCTTCTCACAATCCCTTGCAGATCAAGAATCATTGTTAATTGAGTCTTGACCTGTTGAAGGGGAGCAAAGTCAAACTCATCCCTTTGAAAGTTTGGATCTGTTTGATTTAAACATTCAACACATAAACCATTAGTAAGTAATCAAACAGAATTAGATCAACTTAATATATAAACATTCAACACACTTGTTTTTCATTACATGATTCAAATACAAAATAAATAAATACATAAGACATCTAATCTGTACTTTTGTCTTGAATCATGGGCGTGTCGCTCGGAGGAGCAGAAGTGGTGGATGACTGGTCCTGTCGATGCTTAGATCTTCGTTCTTGACCAGAAGCAGAGGCCGATGCAGCCGCATCCCCTCCTTCTGCTTCGTCATCATCATCTCTACCTTCTGTCCTTTCTTCCTCAGTCTCTTCCTCATCATTATCATCTTTCTCATCATCATCATCATCTTCATCATCACCATCTCCATCATCCCCGTCACCTTCCTTTATCTTCAAGGGCTCATCCTTCGACCCCTTTAACCTCAGCATAATCGTCTTGTTGGTCATCTCCAACTCCTCTATACGTTTGACGGACTGGGCCTGCTGGTCCTGGAGTTGGGACACCTCGACTCTCTGAGCATCGATTAGCTGGTTCTGCTGGTCTATCACCCGAGCCTGCTCTGCCATCTGCTGAGACTGGGCAGCAGTCAGGTCGGTCAGCTGGCGGATCTGCGCTGCCTTCTCCTCATCTGCAGCGAGCAGGCGCATCACCATACGGTTAAGCGCCGACAGCTGCTCCTCTACCCCGATGTGAGGTAGAGTAGATCCATAAACATGTGGTGGTGGGGCTGAGGGTCCAGCATGATGTGAGGTGGTGGTGGCAGTGGCAGTGGTGAATATGGGTCGGTAGGCTGGTGCTGGTGATGTAGGTGTGAATGGTAAGGTGGTGGATGGGAAGGATACAGTGGTGGTAGGTAAGGTGGTGGCTGTGGTAGTGGAAGTAGTGGATGTGGTGGCTGTGGTGATGGGTGGTATGTTAGTGGAGGGGTAGTGGTGGCTGTGGTGGTAGAAGTAGTGGTAGCAGTGGTAACGAAGGTCAGGCGACGCTTCTTCTTCTTCAATCCATGGGGTTGAGCCATCCGCTTCCTCCTAGTCCCGGTGGAAGTGGATGCTCCCCCTGCAGCTCTGCCCACTGAACCCGGAACATAGCTCGGGTCAGTCTCTCTCTCTGAGGAGTCCCGAGGGTGTTCACCAACCACCCTAAGCCCGTGGTCTGTGGGAACAACTTTGCTTCCCGCAGTCCTAGTGAGGGGCTCCTCATCCGACTCCTCCTCCTCTTGATCACCAGCTACAAACTCCTGATGGAAACCGGCCATCTCAGCAACCTCTCCGGCAGTGGCAGACCCCGGGGGAATAACGTCTGAATCAGTGCCTCTATGTGGAGCAGGCATATCATCCCCGGCGTCGCCGCTATCATCATCATCTGAGTCAGTATCTGGTATAGCAATATGCTCAACATCTGAATCACTGTCATCGTGGCGCCACTTTCTCTTGGCTGGCGCCACATAGTCAGCACGGGCCAGATGCCCAAACAACCTCCTGACAGGGGGTTTCACCTGCTTCCCCCTGTATACCTTCATCCGGCCTAGCGTAGTGTCATCCATGACCTCTAGCACTACAGCATCCTCCTTCTCCTTTGGCAGGGAGGGAAGCTTCTGATCAATAATCATCTGTATAAACCTCGGATACATACAGAAGCCTTCCTTCCCTTTCCCCTCAATGTTCTCCACCAGGTAGGTGAAGATCATTTGGAGAAGCTGAACGGGTGGTTCAGCACCAATGCTGCATAAGCGTTCTGGATCTGATCCGACAACTCATCAAATCCTCCCTTCCTCGACGCTATGCACTTCAGCAGAACATGCGCAAGATACTTGAACTGGGGACAGAGGTTACTCTTGTTGAGTACCCCAGCATTGATGTCCCCAGAGTACTTGGCTCTCATAAAACATCCTCTGACAGTGAGGGGGTGTAGACGAGTAGGACAATCAGCATCATCCCCTAACTGTAGAACAATCCTCAAATCCTCCTCTGATACGGTAATAGCCTCACCAAAGATCGTACTCCTGATGCAATGAGGCTCAGAGGATCTATCAACAGTCGCGCCTTCCCAGAAGGCCTACTGCACTGATCTATACGGCGTGCATGGTGTAGAGATAGCATGAGCGATCCTGGATCTCAACAGAAACGTAATGATGCCTGAGAAGTCAGCTGCGTTCCTGGATGTCAAATCCAGATGAGCACATATGTTATGCTTGGTGCTCATGTTCCATCGACTCGCCATCTGTAACACATAACAATATAAACATTAGTTCCACTGGCTACAAGTATAATGAAACACTTAAACTTTGAGTAGAATGTCTTTGTCATACGATTGAGGTTGTGCGACTGAAGACAGTCGTGCGACTGAACAGTGCGATTGAGGTTCAGACGTGCGAATGACCTCATGCGTACGACTGAGTGTGCGACTGGACTCATGCGCATGTACTCTTATGCGGTTACACCAGTCGTGCGACTGAGTCTCATTCGCATGGTTCAGTCGTGCGGTTAAGTAAATCGCCCCCTTCAGTCGTGCGACTGAAGTTCATCCGGACGACCAGTCGCCTGTCTCAGTTTTTTCAGTCGCCAATCGTTCGAAACTTCAACAACTAAGTCTTTTAACCCAATTAACCGGTTCATTAGACTCGCATTCTCGTTACTAATAACCTATTTGACTTAATTTTAACGTTTTGCTTGGTTTTAATAGGTTATTAGGGCTTTCTTGTCTCGGTTCAAGTTTCACAGTCGAACAATCCAAATTAGGGTTCCAATCCTTCTGTTTTTGGTGAAATAAGACTTCAAACTACCTGTATGATGAGTGGCGAACGTCAGTGAATCACAATCAACGGTAAAACTAGGGCAAATAAAATTTTGGCAGCGTAACGGTAGGGAGTGTGATTTAGGGGCGATTTGAGGGTGATGAGTCTCTGCGACCGACTCCTCCTCTATTTATACCAACCCTAGATCCAATCGTGCGACTGAGTTCATACGCACCTTTCAGTCGTGCGAGTGGGACTCAGTCGTGCGATTGGGTCAGTCGCCCTTCTCCAGTCGTCCGACTGGATTTCAGTCGTGCGACTGACTCACTCGTTCGCACTTAAGCCTCCGACTGGACTAATCGTATGGGCCATTCGGTTTGATGGTCCATACTCATAGTTCATTCGTGCGAATGGATTCCATTCGTATGGTTAGTCCATACGTATGGTCCATTCGTGCGAATGGGTCATACTTAGTTAATTTTCTGCCATTTTGACCAATTTACATTTAAAACCCCTTTTAACTTTATGAAATTAACATTATGAACCTTTGATCATCTTAGACATGATCATCTTATCTGAAAAACATTTTGATCACCTCAGACGTGACCATTTTTATCTTGAAAACCATTTTGATCACCTTAGACGTGATCCTTTTAAAACACTTTGTCACCTCAGACGTGACTATTTTAACCTTTCAAAGCACATATGGTCATCTCAGACATGACCCTTTTAGTGAGTTGATTCCTTTTGATTTTCCTGATGTAGCCCGACACACGACTAAAATTAAAATTAAAACAGCTAACTAAGTTAAGAACTTAAACAAATTACATAAACAGACATATTTTTGGCTTTTTGTGAGAGATAAATCCAGAGATTGATATCTACGGATTTGGTTCGGGAGTAGATAGCTTCAACTTAGATTGATCATATCTGGACCAATTCAATTTTGGAATCATACAGGTAAGTCAAATCATTTGGGACTCGTTATTAAAACCTTTGAAGCTCAAATTCTCGGTGTTCATCCAGAGTCGTTAGCAACTTAAGGAAATCATACTGAAACTCTTAGATTTTCACATTGATTTGAACCTTTGAGAATGTAGCCACATGATTGTCAGTATGTTTGTCCACTTAAATCCATACACAGACTTTTGACCCAGACTGGTGACTTATTTAGGTTTAATTATTTCAACTAACATTTGTGGATCCCACACTTATATGGTAATCAACATTCCTCAGGAGTTTTTGAGCGGTCTACGGGTATTATTACAAGAAGAGACTATTCTTAGAGTTTTCAAAGAGAAGCCTGTCCTCAGGTCAGTGCCATCGCACAGCAGAGAGGCGGCAAACAACAATGAATTCTAGAATATCTAGGTTATGCTTATCCTCAGGTCAGTGCCATCGCACAGCAGAGAGGCACACAACCTATCTCCTTGTTAGAGCAGCTTATTTTATTTACACAAAATGCACCAACAACATAAGTCATTAGCTTTATTGCATTTGTCTTTCAATTTTTTTCTTGCTTTGCTCTAATTATGGTCATCCGCACACATTTGTGGCGTTTAATTGCTCATCACTCCTTATTGGAATATATTTGATTGTGTTAACCAGTGATAAGATGGAAGCCCACAGTCAGTTGAACAACTTAGTTTGATCTTGAGATCACCAATCAGGTCTAATTGTCTATTGTGTTGAATCTACCAACATATCATTTGTGGTCTAGCAGCCTCTAAGTCTACTTTCTTTGTGTCACCTTAGGAGTTGCCAGTTTTCTATCATCTTTCCTTTTTATATTGCTCAGACTACACAGACTTATACTTTGAACTTTTGCATCTTTTCAAAACTTAAATTTTTTAAAGTCCCTCTTGATTTGTTCCTGTGTACTATCATTTTCCAAGGTATTGAATCGGTATCACACACACAATCTACCTTATTTCAGCTAGTTACTCCTTCTCCCTCAATTTTTTTTTAATGTTAACTTGCTGACATATTCTCCCCCTAAAATACTAAAATCATTTCTGGTTTAATTATTTTAGGATTTTAATAAACAGCAAAATAACATGAGTTTAAATAAAACAGACGAGAATAAAAACAAATAAAATAAAATAAAATAAACTTTAACTAAACTACATCGGACTACACATTATCATCATCAGGAATTACCTCACTTTTCTTTTTAACGCCGTTGACCTCTAGCAAATATTGAAAACGTGGTTTATCAAAGGCTTTAGTATAGAGGTCAGCGCGTTGAAAATCAGTATTAATTTTAACCACATCAATTAAGTTCTTTTCAAAGCAATCTCTTATGAAATGGTATTTAATACCGATGTGTTTGGTCTTAGGATGTTGAACCGGATTTTTAGTTACTGCAATTGCAGCAGAGTTATCAACAAAAATAGGAGTAGATGAGAATTTTAAACCGTAATCCCGCATTTGCTGTTGAATCCAGATGATTTGTGAACAGCAACTTGCAGCAGCAACATATTCGGCTTCACAGGTTGACAATGCAACCGATGTCTGCTTCTTACACTGCCAGGTAACTAATCTTCTCCCAAAGAATTGACACCCCGCTGATGTAGACTTGTAGTTCATCTTGCAGCCCCCGTAATCCGAGTCACTATACGCGGTAAGCTCAAAGTCATCATCATGAGGATACCACAATCCAAGTGTGGGTGTACCCTTCAGATAACGAAAAATCCTCTTGACCCCGATCAGATGGTTGACCTTTGGTTTAGCCTGATATCTAGAACATAGACATGTAGCATACATAATATCAGGTCTTGAGGCAGTGAGATACATGAGGGATCCAATCATTCCTCGGTACATAGTGGCATCTACTAGATCTCCATTCTCATCAGGTGCTATATCATGATTCGTAGCAAGTGGAGTCCCAGCAGCAGAAGCATTCTCCATGTCAAAGCGACTGAGAATGTCTCCTACATACTTGGTCTGATGTAGAAAGATTCCATTAGGTGTTTGATCCACCTGTAACCCGAGAAAGAACTTCATCTCCCCCATAGCACTCATCTCAAACTCTTTCTTCATCACTGCTTCAAACTCTTTACATAACTCTTCGTTCTTTGACCCGAAGATTATGTCATCAACATATATCTGTACAAGCAGTAGGTCGCCATCCTTTTCTTTAATAAACAGTGTACAGTCAATGACTCCCCTGCGAAAGCCGTGTTTCACAAGATGAGTCGAGAGTTTCTCATACCAAGCTCGAGGAGCTTGATGAAGCCCATATAAAGCTTTGTCGAGCTTGTAAACTCTATCCCGATGATAAGGATCTTCAAATCCCTCGGGTTGACTTACATAGACTGTTTCCCTGATTTCCCCATGAAGGAATGCACTCTTCACATCTAATTGGTAGACTTTAATCTTCATGTACGATGCATAGGCAAGGAAGATACGAATAGCTTCCATCCTTGCCACGGGTGCAAACACCTCATTATAGTCAATCCCCTCGACTTGGCGAAAACCTTGAACCACCAGTCGAGCTTTGTTCCTGATAATGACTCCTTGGTCATCCTTCTTGCATTTTAGTACCCATTTGGTGCCAATGACTTTAGCACCTTTAGGTCTATCAACCAGAGTCCATACACCTAACTTCTTAAACTGCAGAAGTTCTTCTTGCATGGCACTCACCCACGCCTCATCATTTAGTGCCTCACTGACATATTTTGGCTCAACCTGCGAGACAAAACATCGATAAGCACCATCATGAATGTAACCTTTCTCCATAACCGAGGCGTAATCAGCTGAGTATAGCTGATTTCGGGTTTGTACTCCTGATCTGACATCCCCAATAACATTGTCAAGGGGATGATAGACGTTTAGTCGTGATCCTGGAGTAGTAGGAACAGCCACCTCAGAACCGAGATTATGAACATTTTGTTCTGCATCTGAGGTAGTTGGAGTTTGAGGTTCCGAAGTCGAAGGAGCATCACTCGTAGATGCTTGTGGACTTTCAGGAACTGGAACCTGTTCCTCCTGACTGTTCTGGTCATCTGCTTCAGTTTCATCTTCAGAGGAGGAGTCACTGTCATCGACTACTCCCCCTGACTGAGTAGATGATTCTCCCTGTGTGCTAGATGGTGTATTCAGAATATCATACATCATCCTAGTAGCTAACTCATCATCCGAGGGAGAGAGAGAATGTTGAAGGACTTGAAGAATCCATCATAATCGAAGAAGTATGCAGGTCCTTTGCCTGTAGGTGGTGTGGTATATCTCTGAACGTCGACATTACACCACACTTCTACAAGACCCGTTGAGTTATTGTAAACTCGCTTGTTCGGTATGTTGTATCCTAGAAAATTCCTTCATCTGCCTTCTCGCTGAATTTTCCTTCTTGTGTCTTCTTCAGAAGTGTACACGGCGCGCCAAAAGGTTCAAGATACTCCAAATTTGGTTTGCGTCTTTGTAGTAGCTCATAACATGTCTTTCCGTGGCGCTTGACTATTAGGACTCGATTCAGTGTATAACATGCATTTGCCACTGCCTCATTCCAGAATTGGATAGGCAGTTTCGAGTCAGCCAGCATAGTCCGTGCAGTCTCTATCAAGCTTCTATTCTTCCTCTCAGCAACACCATTCATCTGAGGCGTGTAGGCAGAAGTGAATTGATGAACAATTCCCTTTTCCTTGCAGTATGCCTCCATCCATTGATTCTTGAATTCTGTCCCGTTGTCTGAGCGTACTTGTCTAACTTTTAGCTTGTAGAGAGATTCCAGTGTGGTTACTAATTCCTTGAATGACTCAAATGTTTCTGATTTGGATTTCAGAAACATTACCCAAGTGAACCTTGAGTAGTCATCAGTGACCACAAAACAGTACAAATCGCCTGCAATGCTCCTTGTACTGACTGGACCAAACAGATCCATGTGAAGAAGTTCAAGAGGAAGTTCTATTGAATGAACTTTCTTTTCCTTATGAGACTTCTTTGTCTGTTTGCCTTTCTTGCAAGCTACACAAAAGTCAGGAAGTTGGAAGTTCTTGACATTTACTCCTCTCACTAAATCCTTCTGAATCAAATGATTCATCTTCCTTTGACTAATGTGTCCCATTCTCCTATGCCAGGAGATTGAGTCCTTCTCAGTAGCTTTAGATAGAAAGCACTGAACCTCATGATCCGTTGTAGCAGCTGTTGACAGATCCAAGACATAAAGGTCTTTATATCTTGAAGCAGTCATCAGAACTTGGTCCTCTGGGATCATGTAGTCTTTCTTCAGCACGTAACACTTCTTGTTGTCGAAGATGACTTTAAATCCTTTATCGCAGATTTGGGAAACAGAAAGTAAGTTATTCTGAAGTTGTTGAACGTAGTTCACCTTATCAAACTTAACTTTCTGATTTCCCACTTCTCCCTGAGCTGTGATGTATCCTCCCTTGTTTCCTGCAAAGGAAACATGCCCTCCTTTTATTTGTTTGACGTTTGATAAAAGGGCTCTATTTCCTGTCATGTGCCTGGATGCTCCGCTGTCTATAATCCACGTGTTAGTCTCAGCGCTGTATCGAACACCCTGCACATACAAAGTAAATGTATTAGTTTAGGTTAGGAACCCAAGCCTTTACTGTCTTGGGTTTCCCAGAGGCATCACACATCATAAACTCTACCCATTGACCCTTAGAGGGTGAGGGTAGCTCAGGTTCCTTCTTGTCATCAGTATCAGACACGCAGGATGACTTCTCTTTCCATAAGCCAGATTTGTGCAATGCCTGTTTATGATAAACAGTCGTCTGGCTTACAGGTTGGACTTTAGGTTCACTAGATCTTCTAGGTGGAGTTAGAGAACTCCTCTTAGAAGACCTAGGTCTAGAGTCCTGAAGATCATCTTCTTCCTAGGTGTCTGATAGAAAGGACAATAGGAAGCAATGTGTCCACATTCTCCACAGTTGTAGCATGACCTGCTATCAACTTTATAAGTAGACTTTCTTTGTGGAGAAGTGCGTGACACTCTAGTAACATCAATCACTTTAGGTTTTGACTCTTGTATGTTTGATGTTTTTCTCTGGTTTAACAAAATTAACTGTTTTAACCTGTTTAACATGTTCCACTTTTTGGTTAACTGGTTTTTGACTTGAAGCATGTGAAAAATTAACGTTTGAAGTCCTTTTAGGTTCTGATTTGACTCTGTTTGACCCTGACTTTAAGTTAACTTTTTCAAATTCATTTTCCAGATTAACACAAGGCAATTTACCCTTTGCCTTTGAAGTGGCCTCCTTTTGTTTCTGTCCAGATTCAGTAGATGAACATGATGTGTCTGGATCAGTAACAAGAGGAGTAGTCACCACATGATCCTTGATGGGGTTGTTGTTTACTGGTCTAGACTTAGTGTTCATCAAGGTCTCAGGTGGTGGTGGAACCACTTTGTAGCCTAATCCCTCCCCGTTATTCCTTTCTCTCACTAAGTGTTGAACTATGTGTGAAGAACTAGTCCAACTGTGCAGTTTCTGTTTTAATGAATTAACTTCTACTTCTAGAACTGCCTTTTGCTTCTTAGTGTCCTCTAGGGAGTTTAGATAGTACCTAATGTCATTTGCTTGGTTAAAGGCAACTACTTCGGTTTCCCTAAGCTGTTTAGTCAATAGGTCTATCTTTTCTTTATAACTATGCTCATTTTGTTTTAGAACTCTATTAGCCTCAGTGCACAGTTGTAAATCTTTTACTAAGTTATCATTGTGATCTAATAACCTAGCAAATTTTTCATCAATGCTATTCCTAAACATCACAATCAGAACAAGCATGATTATTAAACATTTGGTCAGTTGTACTTACCTGTGTTGGTTCAGAAGAGTTAGCCATCAACGCAGCATCAGACGTCTCTGGTTCTGGTGATTCTGACTTTTCTGTCTCTGACGTGGAAGTCTCCTCCTTTGGCTTGTAACTGACCTCAGCTGCAGTTGTTTCTTCACTATGTGACATTGCTATCTCAACTGCTAGATCACCTTCACTCGCAGAATCATCATCAATATCTTCAACACTGGCAATGTTAGATTCTCCTGGTGAGACAAACCTAAAACTCCAATCCTGTCCTTCATCATCATGAGCAGTCAAGGCTTTTGGATCCTTGTTTGATGAAGTAGAACTGGAGGCTTGCTTGTCTTGGCGAGTAAAGGACGAGAACGGGTTCCCATTACCCGTCTTCTTTGGCTTGACACATTCTCTCTTGAAGTGCCCCTTCTCTCCACAGTTGAAGCAGGTCACTTTGCTCTTGTCAAAGCCAAATGTGGTATCCTTAGTAGCTCCAAGTTCTGTCCTGTCTTCTTAACAAACTTCTTCGCCCTTCGGACAGCGCTAGCTAAGGCCCACATTATATCCATCCTCTCAAGCTCCATTTCATCCACCTGCTCGTAGTCCTCATCTGCCAGATGGCAGTTTCCAATCTTCCCAGCAACAAGTCCATCATATGAATGAACCACTGCTGCTAGAAGATCCATATGCTCTCGAGCTACTTCTACGGTCACATTACCGAGGTTCTCGGTCTTCAATTTGGTAGCACTTGCTTCTGATCCAATATAGTGGGTACATGATGACCCTGACGTGTCTGATCCAGAAGGAGAAGCATGTGAAGGACCTGACGAGCTAGACACAAATGCAGTCTGGAGAGGTGCTCCAGATGTCTTAGCTTGAGGCGTGGCGTTGTATAAAGCTGGATTTTGTGTGTACGCAGACTTCTGAGCTCTATACTTCATCCTTAGTGCTTCTTCTCGCAACTTAAGAATGAAGTCATTTATATCCAGCTTTATAAGCATTTCATTCTGTCTAAGGTTAGACACAAATGAAGCCCACTTATCAGGCAATCCGTCTGCGAAGTTGCTCACTTTCTCTTCCATAGTCGTTTCCAACTCCATGTGTATGCAATTCGCTCATCAAGTGGTAGAATCTGTCTATGACTTCGTCTAAACTCTCATTACCAATCGATGAGAAGTTATCGAATTCCTTCTTTAACTCCTTTGCCTTGATTGCCTTCAATGACGCATTCCCATCATATCTCTTCTCTAGCTCATCCCACAGTTTCTTGGACTGTTTGTTCTCTGAATACTGGTGGAATATGTCTTTGGGGATAGACTGAGTGATCAATGCATAACCCTTTTCTCTGCATTGTACTTTACTTTCTGTGCGTCGTCATCATCCCCTTAACGTTAATTTAACTCCATCAGCTCCCACCGGTGTACTATAACCGATCTCAATGGCTTCCCACAGATTAGGATCTACTCCATTGAGGTAGATCTCAAAACGTTGTTTCCAGTGGGGAAACTCATCTAAAGTCAAGAGCTTTGGTGGTTTATTGTGATTACCCACCTCACTCTCAAGCAACAGCAGGTTCTGAATCCTCGAGTCCTTCCCAGCAGTAAAGGCTGACATCTGATCTTCCATGGCTAATAAACTTAGAATCTAATCAAACAAACTTTCACTGATGCGACTGAAGGATGCGAATGGTCTAATCGTGCGTATGAACTCTGCGATTGGTTCAATCGTGCGGCTGAACTGGGCGATTGGTTCAGTCGTGCGAATGAATCTGGTGCGTATGAGTTATGCGAACGAACGGTTCAGTCGGCCGAATGAGGGTGCGACTAGGTCCAATCGTGCGAATGAGCAATGCGAATGGAGTCCAGTCGTGCGAATGGGTCACTCGTGCGACTGAAGCTGCTGTTTTGCGAAAATTTCTAGGTTTGACGGGGTTTCAGCCGTAAAAAATTCGAATTTCACAAGTCCTAATCGCCTAAGTCCGTAGAAACTGAAACTTCGATGAGCAGGGAAGTCCAAGATCACTTTTGATGCCAAAGATTGCGTTTTTTCGTGCAAAAACACAAACTTTTATGCAATCTTGATTGAATCAACACGTAATCAAGAGCCAAAGCTCTGATACCACTTGTTAGGACTTGGTATTTGAACGAAATACCTAGTGATTAGCGTGTTTAAACCAACTCAAATAGTGCGGAATCCTATTTGATTGGCGATCCAATCAGTGAGAACACATGATGAATCAATCAAGAATTGAAATCAACGTCAGAAATCAATTAGGAATCGATCTGATGTGTTCTGTGAACTTGGAGAATGATCTGGGAGGCTTCTGGACGGCTAGGGTACGTCTGGAATCGTAATGGGATCAATGCTTTCGTTTTTCCACGAATTGGGTCTATTTATAGGTTAGTATTGTTCAATCGTGCGACTGGGCCATAAGTATGGTTCAGTCGTGCGATTGAACCATGCGGTTGATTCATCCGCACGACTGAGTGTTCAGTCGTGCGATTGAGTCAATCTTATGTGTCAATCATACGACTGATCCAGTCTCCTGGTTCAGTCGTGCGATTGAGTCAATCGTATGAAGTTATTCATGCGTGTGGTCCATTCGCATGGGCCATTCGCATGAGAACTTCATTAAGTTAAGTTTGAATGTTTTAATTAATATAACATAATGTGTAACCATTCAAACAATCATAAACTCAATCAATTCAATCACGACTCATTAATGAAATATTAAACATCACAAGTAACAAACAATTCATATCATTTCATTAATTGATTCTATTACATCATAATCAGACAGACAAGGTTCATTACATTACAACTCATGATCTAGGGACATACATGCATCAACAAGCCTCTTCCGAAGTATAAGTGGCTTTGGAAGAACTCGTTCTTCCGAAGCCAACTTACCTTCGGAAGACACTACTATTATCCAGTGGACATAAGTATGGTCTCCCTGACACTCCGCTGCAGACCTCTGAGATACTACATGGCGTTTCTCAAAAGCCATGTAGTTGACCATACTTTATCCCACTGTTTACCTTTATAAGTTAGTACAGTTGCCAACTTTAGTTGGTAACAAAAGGTAAGTCATGGACATATCATGACTACCATATCTTAGATAATACATTATCTAAGATACCTTAACTTTAGCATTGTAGTATATGCTTTAGTCTTAGATTTCCAGCTGGTATCAAAGTATATCCGGCTGTAGGATCTAGTATATATAGTTTCTCATTGTAACTCATGTTTCATGCTTGTAAGAGTCTTGTAATACTTTTAGTTGAGAAGTAATATATACAAGTGCCTTGAAATTATTTCTTTGTGTTCTTTGCTACTTATTATATTATTATCAACTATTAGAAGAGATTCTACTTCATCTGATTTGAGTGTAATATAAGTGAGTTTGAGAGAAATCCAAGTGTGTTTAAGTGACAAACCCGATCCTGCAATTGGTATGAGAGCTTTTTAGGCTCTTGATTGTGAGATTTTACCATCCTAATCAACCTGTTTTTCACTCCTCCTTACACCACACTCAAAATGGCCCTCAACAAGTCTGAAGTAGAGATGGGGACGATGACTAAAGCACCCATCATCACCCCTGAAAACATCAGGTCATGGAGTAGACGAATGGAAGGCTTCATCAGGTATCAAGACAGCAGGATGTGGCAATCTATTGTCAATGGCCCGTATAAGCCAAAGACAGCTGGTGGAAACGGTGCCATGATTGAGAAAGTTGTTGAAGATTACTCTGATAAGGACTGGAAGAAGCTGGACATTGATAGCAATGCTATGACTGTTCTCATGACTGCAATTCCCAACTCCATCATGGTGGGGTTTGAGCATTGCAAGTCAGCAAAAGAACTGTTTGATGCACTTGCTCACATGTACTCAAGCTCAAATGACTCCAAGAAGGACTCACTGAAGTAGCAATTCGAGAACTTCACCTACGTTGCTGGAGAGAGACCTCAGCCAGCAATACTTCAGGTACATGGATCTCATTTCTTCCCTTCAGTTTGTGGGAATTGCTCTTGAACTTAGAGACCTCACAAGAAAGTTCATGAGTGCACTTCCCAATGAGTGGACATTCTATTGTGTCTCTATCAAGAGAACAGAGAACCTGAATACACTCACCATGACCGAACTCTATGGCATCCTTGATGGATACCGTTTGGAAATGGAGAATAAGAGAGGTCATCAGACAAGCAGACCCTTGAGTCTTCCTGGTAGCAACGCTTTAATGGTTGCTGAAGGCCTAGGACCCTCCCAGCCTCAACAATACCTGACTTACACCCAGCAGCCATCCTATTCTTCTGGGCCATACATCACATTTCTTGAGACTCCAAGGTCTCAACAAGCTCAACAAAATTCCTTTCAGGACAGCTGTGCTTTTGTCTCAAGAAGTGGACACTCTAATGATTATCAATATTGCTTTGATGATCTAGAGTGCTTCAGCCCAGATGACGTGGAATACGTGGACATAGTCCAACAAATGGCTCTATTAACCTACAGAGCAAATAATTTTTTCAAGAGAACTGGAAGGCAATTTTTCCAGAACCCAATCAACATCAAATTTGGGTTTGACAAAACCAAGGCCAAATGTTACAACTGTAACCAACTTGGTCATTTTTCAAGGGAATGCAAGGCTCCCAAGTCGAATCCTGGAACCGCACAGGCCTCCACACATCCCTCTACACCAAAGCCCACTGGAAAGTCAACAGAGACAGCTGCAATGCTCAAGAAGTTGACTGGAGCTTTATGGTACAGGATATGTGACTCCTGCTCAAGCACTCATGGCCGGAACAGATGAGAATAAGGTATATGAACATCTCTGTACTCCTGCCTGTATTGCTAAGGTTAAATTATATCAGGACTACAATATGGAGATTAAATCCGATATTGAGTCTTTAAATGTTTTAAAATCTGATTTTAAAAGGGCTGAATATGACTATCAAAGAAAAATTGAGGAGTTAGAGAAAACTTTGTCCCTATTAAAACATGAACACACTAACTATAAGACTCAAATAAAGGATTTAATATCCAAATTATCTGAGGCTCAAGCCCAGCTTGTCACAGTTGAGGCCCAAGCTAGGAAGTATGCTATTTCTGAGCAAAACTTCCAAGCCATTCTTGCATCATCCTCTCACTCAAAACTTTGTTACCAAAACAAAGGTGGGTTGGGAACAATGAAATTGCTACACCACACTCTTATGAGTCTATAAGACAACCAAGGTGTGGTACTGAAGAGCAAGAGGTTCCACTGTTTACCTTTATAAGTTAGTACAGTTGCCAACTTTAGTTGGTAACAAAAGGTAACTAATTGACATGTCATGACTACCATATCTTAGATAATACTTTATCTAAGATACCTTAACTTTATCATTGTAGTATATGCTTTAGTCTTAGGTTTTCAGCTGGTATCAAAGTATATCCGGCTGTAGGATCTAGTATATATAGTTTCTCATTCTAACTCATGTTTCATGCTTGTAAGAGTCTTGTAATACTTTGAGTTGAGAAGTAATATATACAAGTGCCTTGAAAATTATTTCTTTGTGTTATTTGCTACTTATTATATTATTATCAACTCTTAGAAGAGATTCTACTTCATCTGATTTGAGTGTAATATAAGTGAGTTTGAGACGTCCTCAAGTGTTTAAGTATCAAACCCGATCCTGCATAACTCTTTAGTTAGATAATTAGTCAAAATATACTTAGATCTTAATAAATCAACAAACATCACACCATACATGTGAGCTCATTAATCATACTATGTATAATACATAACCGTCTAGACTTTCCATTATACACCTGACTATAATCCTTAGCCAGCACTATCACATTTGATAGAGATTGGTGATGTGGATCTTAATCACAGTGGAATCTCAAAGATCAAATTTACTACAACTAGATCTAACACTATAATTCGCATTCCATTGTCAAATGATGCAAATTTCTCAAGTGAGAATACACATCCACTCGTTACCAAACTCCCTTTAGAATATCCTTCTATAACTAAAGGAAAAACTAAATAATACAAACCATGGTTCATAGTTCTTTTCAGGTTTTAAACAATCTGTTCACAACTTACTAATAATGTGTACTTGGATTACGGTAAATCTATTCACCTCAAAACATAAGCTATACGAGGCCAGATGCTAATCATAACATGCATTGGATAACCAATTGCTTTAAATATTTCATGTTTGAATAGCTTCACGTTGACTACACACAAATCAAATATTAGGACCTATGGAAGTATTATCTTGAACACAATCATTGATTAAAATTTTCTCAATACTTTCTCAATATAATGAATGCCATGGAGATATTAATACGTCTTTTAATCCTTATCCTAAGATCACATCTGCCTCCACCGTATCCTTATTTCAATATGACAACATATTTCTTATTTCCAATTGAAAGCGAGCTACGAAAATAACACAAGTTTAAATTAATGAATTCCAATACCTTAGAATTCCTTTTAACATCTTTAAACAGTTTCTTTGTAATCATAGTTAATTCACAAGTATAACATTAATTATGATCATATCAAAAGTTGACATTAAACTCATCTTAAACATGCTTTTATTTTAAAATAATTCACATCACCTAATCTAGCATGTCAGGTTAGAAACATAAACGACTTTGCTACAAGACAATAATGTCATAAAAACAAATTCCACATCAAACGGGACATTTTTTTAGTTTTCTTGAATACATGGAACATACAACACATAATCCAATAATATTTGTTTTCAGACATTAATACAAGTCAAACATTTCCAAATCCTTTGATAGGATAGGATGATACCTTCTCCATTTTAAGTATAGATCCATTTCAACTAGTTAAAATTCATCCAACCAGTTTAAATCCTTGCACACATAACTACTAGCACTTGACTCTACCCATCAAGCAATCATATCATCATGTACATAACCGGACTCAGAAATAAAAGATATATAATTCTCAATCAAATTATATTTATTAACTAATGGATCTTTTGAATGCAAAACCATACCAAGATCAGGTTCCATTTACTTCACAACCCAATGGGTTTCTTTCAACTTGTAAACATCTAATAGATTGACTGTAACCTAAACTATGGCACATCAACTCCATTTGATTATGTAAACAAACAGTATCAACTTACTTGATTCAAAATCATTACCCTTTATCTGTTTATTATTTACAATATAAATAAACTTATTTTTTTGAACCAAATATACTTTTGTATTTAGTAATTAATTATCATGTCCCGGATCATTGACTCAAATACAAACTTATATGTTATGTTAAATTTAAAGTAGAATTAGTAAGCGTACCTTGTGAAGTACTCAGGGCTTTCGACCCACTTGGACAACCCAAATAAGTTGTTTTCCACCAACAATCTTCACTCGATAATCTTTCCCGTGAGTTCTTATAACCAGTGTTGAATTGAATCTTATAACCCACGGTCCAATATTCACAAGTTGATCAAGTAGAATCAAAGGTCAAATATAATTTTGTAGCCTTTTTCCAGTTATGTCACCAACAGAAACTTAATTCCAATGCAAGTTAATTATTCTTTTCTCTTGAATTGCAGTGAGGAAGAGTGATCCAACTTCCAAGTCAATTTAATTTGTTTAATCACAGAACCATGCAACAGAATAGAAGCAGATCACATTTAAATTCTTGCGAACACACAACCGCAAACCGCGAAACATAATTCCAATAGACCCAATTCATATCAAATATATAGTCTGGTACCCTTTGATCAAAAAATAATCAATCTGAAGTCCCTCATTGCAATCGAGAACAACCAAATCCAATAAAACCCAATATTGGTTTTAATCTTTGATGAAGTAATGTGGAGAAAACAAAAATTCGACAATATCACCCTTGTTATAACCTTGCGAACATGAAACATAAATATGAGTCGAGAACACCCTTGATTCCAGTTAATTTTGAACCCAGAATACTTGCGTACAATGCGCATGCGAACCAAACCCAAAACAGGATTTGTAAATCAATTTGTATCCTAATCAAGAAATACCAAATAGGTTTATTTTTGTAGAATTTTACGTTCTTGAACAATAAATCAAATATACACCAAACATACTAGATTCGGGTTCATTCTTCAAATACTCAAACTCAATTGGATTGATCTCTGAATCGTGAAACACTATCAGATAACCTTTTCGCGGGTTACTCGCAATTGATTTATTGGATTAGACAGAGATCTTGATGGAGTCGAATTTGATTGAATCTATAATGTTTTCTTTTTTCAAACTTCCTGTACGGGTATGTTTCTTCTTCTCTATGCTTTGATCGAGTGAAAGAAAAATAAAAGAAGGCCATGGAACCTTCTGTCATTTTCCCCCTTTTTGTTTTTGAACACCTCATTCAAAAGTCCAAAACCATAATTTATAGACTTGTTTGTCTTATACGGTCCAAACAAAAAGGCCCAATGTTAATTAACCCAACTAATGTAATTAACCTAAGTAACTTATCTACTTAAGCCCATTCTTATTACAACACATCCGAATAACATTTAAAACTAAACCAGCTCGCACTCCCCGCGACACCTAACTCGTTTAATCTCTAATATAATTTTTTCGGATCAACAAGTAATCCAATATACTAAAATACTCGTTGATAACACTGATGAAATTACCACAATCCTCCTCCATTTTAGGGATAATCCATATTAACTTAACCATCCTTACAGAAAACACAAACGTATACTTAGATGAAAATATCCTACGGATTAATTTTCATTTTAGTATATTACACGATACAATATTAGAATAACCGGGTATGACTGGATTGAACCCAAGTTATCCATTTAAATACTTGTACGTAAATACATATACGTTTACAATTCCAAACTCCAGTTGACACATGTTTTACTAGCCTGTGTCCTAATCCTTCAAAGAATTATCAAAGCTCAAGTCCAGCCAAGCTTCTTGAAGTAGCTAAACTACACATTCTTATAGGTAGTTCATTACTCTTGCACCTGCACTATAATTTATCAATGAACTATTAAGAAATTAATTCAACCTCTTTTATCTTGCAGTCTGAACACATACTTTTGGGATGTAACTACTAATATGTTTCCAATATCTTATATGACAAGCTTACCACATTGAATTCAGCATCTAACGTTATATTAATGGGAATGGACGTCTTGATATAAATATTAAAATTTGACTTTACACACCATCCCTTTGACTAACTTATTCACGAGATCTCTTCCTAACTCTTTTAGTTAGATAATCAGTCAAAATATAATTAGATCTTAATAAATCAACAAACATCAACCATATAGGATGAGCTCATTAATCATACTATGTATAATACACAACCATCTAGACTTCCATTATACACCTGATTATAACCTTAGCCAGCACTATCACATTTGATAAAGATTGGTGATGTCGTTCGTAACCACAATGGAATCTCAAAGATTAATTTACTACAACTAGATCTAACACTATAATTCGCATTCCATTGTCAAATGATGCAAACATTCTCAAGAGAATACACATCCCTCGTTACCAACTCTCTTTAGAATATCCTTCTATAACTAAAGGAAAACCTAAATAATACAAACCATAGTTCATAGTTCTTTTCAGGTATTTAAACAATCTGTTCACAACTTACTAATAATGTGTACTTGGATTACCGGTAAATGTACTCACCTCAAAGCATAAGCTATACCAGGCCGGATGCTATCATAACATGCATTGGATAACCATTGATTAAATATCTCATCTTTGAATGAGCTCACGTTGACTACACAAAGTCAAATATTAGGACCTATGGAGGTATATATCTTGAACACAATCAATGATTAAAATTTTCTCAATACTTTCTCAATATAATGAATTATGACATGGAGATATTAATACTTCTTTTTAATCCTTATCCTAAGATCACATCTGCCTCCACCGTATCCTTCATTTCAATATGACAACATTCTTATTTCCAATTGAAAGCGAGCTACGAAAATCACACAAGTTTAAATTAATGAATTCTAATACCTTAGAATTCCTTTGAACTCTTTAAACGTTTCTTTGTATCATAGTTAATTCACAAGTATAAATTAATTATGATGCATATCAAAAGTTGACATTAAACTCATCTTAAACATTGCTTTTATTTTAAAATAATTCACATCATTTAATCTAGCATGTCACGTTAGAAACATAAACGACTTTGCTAGAAGATAATAATGTCATAAAAACAAATTCCACATCAAATGGGACATTTTTTTAGTTTTCTTGAAATACTTGGAACATACAACACATAATCCAATAATATTTGTTTTGATAGGATCGGATCAATTAGATTTGAATTTTGCAGCGGAATATAACAAAATAAGATCGAATTCAAGCAAGAAAATGATGAATATGCAACACACAATAACAATTATAGAGAGAGAATATTTCTGTTAAAGGAATGTTTCATTCACGAGCGTAATGCTTCGTTAGAATACAACTAGGTCAACATCCCTTATATAGAGGAATGTGACGTCTGCTGATGTCACTTGATAGTGACATCTAAGAGAATTACAACAACTGAAATAATGCAAATTACTGAAATGTTCTCAACAACTGATCACATCTCAGAGAATGCTAAGTACAAGAACACATAAAACTAAACTACTGACCTACAACTACTGAAACAATAAACTACTGAAAGGAAAATTACAAGTACTGAAAAGGAAAAACCATCACAACTACTGAAGTCAACTTCAGCTGTTGTGACAACTACTGATCACTCTGGTCCTTCAGTCTTGTCTTCAGTACATCACTTTCAGACTTTGTCTTCAGTTCTTTACTTTCAGACTTTGTCTTCAGACCTTTTAATCAGCTGATGTCTTCAGCTGTTGTGATCTTCTTCAGTAGTTGTAATGTCTGTGAGACTTAGAGGTTTTTCTGATCAGGCTCATTGGTTCTTTTTGGTCCAACAAACTCCCCCTGAACCAATACAGCCAAAACCTCTAACTTTATTGATGATCCCACTTATTCTTTGGCAGAAATACTCTCTTGATCAGCTTCAGAGGTAATCAAATAAGCATAGGCCAAAAAAAGGTTTCTAATCTTTTGATTGGATAAGTATGGAAGGGAACTCTGTTTTGGGAAAACTGGACACAGAGTCTTGTCCCAACCATGAAACCTATTTCCCATTGATGAGTCTGTAAGACTCCCTTGCATAGGCCTCAAGGAGAACAACTTGTTCCTCCTTGGTGAGTTCTTTTGCTTCTCCCTCAAAGAATTCAGGCCCATAGTATTCGACAGATACCTTACTTTGTCTTCCCATTCTTCAACTCAACAGTTGTGATCTCTCTGTATGCAAATTCATCTGGGTGAGAGCCTTCAAGCAGCAACTGGAGTTCACTCTTTTGAAGATCTTCAAGCCTTTTGTATAACAACCCCTTCTTGATCATTTTGTTCTCAAGTATAGACAAAGAGTTGATTTTGAGGTGTGTGCTCTCTTGAATTCTTCAATAATTTCCCAGGGTGAGACTACCATGGCCAACATAATTGAAGCATTCAAAGTCTTTCTCACTTGGCCATGATATCTACTTGGTATGTTCTTCTTGTGAATTCTGGAACTTACCCTGGGGTCTGGCCAAATCCTCACTCTTTCTCTTTGATGTTGGAATGTATGTCTAAGAGTGTACAACCTCTAAGCTTGTTTTTTCATTGCTTGAATGGATGAGGACTGAGGGAAGTCCTTGTCAACGATTTTAAGAAATTGCTCATCATGCTGCTTCTGCTGTTCTTCTTCTTCAATCTAAACTTTAACCATATGCCTTTGAGTTTCAGGAGTTATTGTTTGTGATTGACTCCTAGGCTTAAGTTTCTTCTTTTTCGAGAATAGTAGATATTGGCAGATTATCCTCTTCATCCTCTTCTTCTCTTCTTCTTCTCCTCATCCTCAGCAGCCTTCTTTTCTTTTAGGTGCATCACTGGTGGTAGATTGAATGGGTTTCTTAGGTAAAGGGGTTGGTTTTAGAGAGGGTTGTGAGGTTATTGTTTTGAGGATTGTGAGGTAATTGTTTTGGAGGTTGTGAGGTTGGGTTTTGAAGGTTGTTTTGGTAAGGGAGATTTGAAAGGCTGCTCTATCATTTTATTTGTGAGGGTGGCTTTGGATAACTTAGCCATGTCAGATCTCTTCCCAGCACCAGCTTCATCCAGAGCTTCTATGATTAAACCTTTGTTGAAGCTTTCAGAGAGAGCATATTTTGGTGGTTATCTCCAAAATGCTATCTCTGGACCATGACTTGATCTCAATGATAGGTCTTCCCAAGTGTTTGGATAGGAATCTGATCATAGCCTCCAATCTTTCCCTTTCTTCTACATTCCAGCCTGCCCATCGATTCTCAATCTCCTGAATCTCAAGCCTTCTGATCTCTGAATCAAGTTTAGCAGTATCAAATCATTGCCTGAAGAGCTGATCAATGATTCTGTCCATGGATCTGCTATGTTGCTCATCCAGCTTCTTTGATCATCTCATCCAACCTCTTCTCATCCTCAGTTTGTTCACCAACACTCTTCTTTCTCTTGTAAGTTATGATCTCTTTGCCTTTATTTCCTCCTTGGCTTCTTCCTCTTCAACTCTTTTCCTTTATCATCTTTCTTTCACTGCTTGACTCCCCCTTTTTGGTTGCATTGGGTTCAGGGGTTTGAATTTCAGAAAGTTTGTTTGACACAGCATCATCCACAGGGTTTTAAGATCTGAGGAAATCCTCTCATCAATGGTTTGATGGACAATTGTAGTGATTATGGGAGTGATGAGAGGTAAGGAAGATTTGAAAGCAGCAGCCATTTGCTCAGGGGTTCTCTCCCTGAGAAATGGTGCCTGAAACAGAGGTTGGTGGCTTGGTTGATTTGAGTGGCTCAGTGTTTGGGAAAGCTTCAACAGAAGCTGCCATCTGTGGGTGAATTGGGGCAGATGGACTTGATTCCTGAGACATTTTGGAAGCAGTTCTTTTAATCTGCAAACCTCAGTCTCAAGAATGGTGTTTTGGGCTAAGACTTCAAAGAAAAAGCCCAGGTCATCATCAATGGAAGCTGAATCACTGACCTCATGAGTGAATCAGGATGAACATGTGCTGAGTGTAATCAGTATCACATGTGCCCCTTTGTCTTGGAACTAGGGACTTCCTGCCTCAGGAGCAAGTCCTTCATTGCAGTTGCCTCTGGTGAGGTCTTAGAGATGATACCTGCTTCATCCAGTTCATGTGTTGAAAACAGGGGAAGAGGTAGCCTCACCAGATGTTCTAGTCTCCACATCTACACTAGGAGATTGAACTTTATAATCCCTATGATGTGGGTTGTCAACTACATTTTGATCCTCTCCTCAGCTGTTGAGGTTTTCCCAGTGTTAACAGGTTTCTGGGAGGGGGTAGAGGAATGAGTAGTTGCATCAGCACTTGTGCAATGACTGCAGTTGGGCTTGTAGGGGTGGTATCAGTGGGAGATAGGGTGAAAAGGATTGCACCTGGGGAGATTGGTGCTCTTCAATGGCAATCTTCTCAAGTGAGATAGATTTCCAGTAATGTGGTTTCCCCAATTTTTGGTTGCATCAGGATCCTATGAGAGGATACCTGAGCAGTTTCAGCTGGTGGAGTCATTGAAACTACAAGGGGATAAGACTTGTAGGTCATCCTGCGTTTGTGCTGCAGGTGGCATCATCAGGGGACTCAAATCCCTAAGTAGCCTTTTTGGTTTTCTTTGTTTTGGTTTGGAGGGGACTTTAGATTTGGAGGTGGAGGTTGTGGGTTCCCTCTGCTTGGGTTTTAGCAGTTTGGCAGCCTCTTTGAGTTGTGGGTTTGAGTTGTGCCTGGAGTATACCTCTGGCAAAACTACCAGAGCAGGGACTCCAAGGCCAACAAGACCATCAGATTTAATTGATTAGAATTATGGCCATAAGAAACCTTGGATATAATATCCATCTATTTGTCACAGGTTTCATTGCCAAATCTTTTAATTCCAAAAAGATAATTTCATAAAAATTTAGGCTTTGATGTTCAAGGATAGAGTACAATACCTGTTGCCACCTGGATGACATTTGATCCCATGAGGATGTTTTGGGAGCAAGACAGACATTGATCATGTGGAAAATGAGTCGCTCAGCATCATGGAAGTGCTTTTCAGAATGGTAGTAGCACTTAGGTCACCCTCATAACCATGATTGGCAAAAGATAGATCAATGGTGCCTTTGGGGTATTGGTGGTATAGGTGGCATCATTCAGGTCTAGGGTTTGACGAATGATCTTAGGAGTGATGACCACCCGTTTCTGGTTGACAAACGACTAGAGAGTGATGGTGTCATCATTCTCAGCAGTATGAACAGTGACGTTTTGTCCAAAATTGGCACAGGGTATCGGGTAGATGGTAGGATTCAAGAGAAAGGCTGTGCGGTATTGGGAATCAACCATAAATCAATAGCAGCATCAAACTTGTTCCAAAATGGTGATTTGGTAAGGTTGAGCGACACAGTTGTGTCGAGGTTTGATTTGCATGGTTGCCATTAATGGAAGATGAACGTTTGGAAAGTGGGTTATGAAAAGCTTGAAGTTAGGGTTAGGTAGTTTATATAGGTTATGAAACGGCTGAAAGGAAACAACTGAAAGTTTTGGTGTGAGTCATCAGGTGTTAGAAAAACAACTGAAGACATGGTTTTAACTTTCAGATGTTGTAAACAACTGAAGACTTGGTGTTGGTCATCAGTAGTTGTGAAACTACTGAAGACTTGGTTTTGGCTTCAGTTGTTTGGAAATGAAAACAGTAGTTGTCGTCAATTCACAAAGTTCAGCTGTTTCAATGACCTTAACATTTACTCATCAGATCATCTGATTTTCAGATGTTTCATTGGTCATCAGTACTTATTTATTATAAAAGACTTCAGTAGTTGAAACTACATCAGTACTTTGCAACAAATGAAGTACTCAGTACTTTTTAAGTAATTTAGTCTTCAGTAGTTGTAAAAATACTGAAGATAAAATGACTTATCAGCACTTATTTTTTGACAAAAGTATACTAATGCTCATCAGTATTATTGACTAGAGCATCAGTAGTTGTCAAATTATTCTAGTTGCAGCATACCAAGCCTGAGTACAAGATTATGAAAAGTTGCACTATCCAAAGGCTTAGTAAATATATCTGCAAGCTCATCAGCACTAGGCACAAACTTTGGATCAATCAGACCTTTTTCATAACAATCCCTGATGAAATGATGTCTGATCTCATTATGTTTGGTCCTAGAATGCTGGACAGGATTCTTAACAATACAAAGAGCTAAAGCACTATCCATTAATAAAGGAGTCTTAGTCTCTGTAATGTCATAATCCAATAATTGATTTTGAAGCCAGAGTACCTGAGATGTACAGCTTGCAGCTGCAATATACTCTGCTTCAGCTGTGGATGTAGCAACTGAAGTTGTTTCTTACTCTGCCAAGAAACCAAACAGTTGCCTAGAAATTGGCATCCACCAGAAGTTGATTTTTGGTTAACTTACACCCTGCATAGTCACTATCAGAGAAAGCAACCAATTTGCAAGAGTGCCCAGTGGAATACCAAAGTCCTAGAGATTGAGTTCCTTGCAAATATCTAAAGATCCTCTTGACTGCAATCATATGGGAATCCTTAGGAGCAGCCTGAAATCTAGCACAGACACAAGTTGCAAACATAATATCTGGTCTAGAAGCTGTTAGGTACATCAAGGAACCAATCATACATCTGTAAAGAGTTCATCAACTGCTTTACCTTTTTGATCAGCATCCAGTTGTGTGGTGCTGCACATGGGAGTAGAACAGGGTTTACAGTTTTGTAAATCAAACTTGGTTAACAAATCTTTTGTGTATTTTGACTGATGAATGAAAGTTCCATCAGTCAGTTGTTTGATTTGCAAACCCAGAAAGAATGTAATTCTCCCATTGCACTCATTTCAAACTTTTGTTGCATCAATTTAGTAAATGCATCACACAACTGTGGATCAGATGATGCAAAAATAATGTCATCAACATAAATTTGAACAAGGAGCTTATGCATGCCTGCTTTCTTTATGAACAAAGTTTTATCTATGGAGCCTCTAGTGAAATTATTTGAAGAAGAAAGTTAGATAATGTTTCATACCAGGCTCTGGGTGCTTGTTTCAACCCATAAAGAGCCTTATCAAGTTTAACACCCAATCAGGATGTTTATGATCTTCAAAACCTGGTGGTTGACACACATAAACTTCTTCTTTATTTTACCATATAAAAATGCACTTTTGACATCCATTTGAAAAACTTTAAGGTTATGAAAAGCAGCATAAGCTAAAAACAATCTAATTGCCTCCAGTCTGGCTACATGGGCAAAGGTTTCATCATAATCAATACCTTCTTCTTGTGAAAACCCCTGTACAACCAGTCTGGCCTTGTTCTTGACAATTTGGCCTTTTTCATCAGTTTTATTCCTAAACACCCATTTAGTGCCTATTGCACACTTACCTTGGGGTAGAGGAACCAGTTCCCACACTTGCTGTTTTTGAAATTGAAGAAGCTCAAGCTGCATGGCTTCAACCCATCCATTGTCCCTTAAGGCCACATGATAAATTCTTTGGCTCTTGCTGGCTGATGATAAGCATAGAGGCAGAAATTAGACAATTGACTTCTTTTTGGAAACACCAGCATTAATGTCACCAATGATCTGGGACATGGGATGATTCTTCAATTCTTGATAGCAATATTATCTGTGTGGGGTCGCAAGTGTTGTAGTAGATTCACAGCAACAGATGTTGATGCAGACTCTTGAACCTAGACTGAGATGGCAGTTCAAATGAAGTAGAGGATTCAGAGATTTCATCAGCATTTGTTGTGGATAGCTGCTGAGGCTACAAGAACATCAAGTGTAGTAGAAACAGGCAGATGATCACTACAACTTGCATTTGTATCATCAGATGGAGAGGATGAACTTCAGAAACACAACAGGTGGAGACTGAGATGGAACATATTGCAGTATGTCCAAGTCAAACATCTCAACAGGGTTTTGAGGAATCTTGTCTTTTGGAGATTCATTAAACTTGACATGCAAAGTTTCTTCAACAATCTTTGTTCTGCGATTGAAAACTCTGTATGCCTTGCAAGTAGATGAATACCCAACAAAATACCCTGCATCCACCTTGGATTCAAACTTCTGAAGTATATTCTTCTTTGTGTTAAGAATATAACATGGACACCCAAATGCTCTAAAGAATGAAATCAAAGGAGCCAAATGATGTAAGAGCTCATAAGGAGTCTTCATCAACCTCTGATTCACTAATACTCTATTCTGAACATAGCAAGCTGTGTTGACAGCTTCAGCCCAAAAGGTTAGTGGCAAACCTGAGTCAGCCAACATTGTCCTTGCGGCTTCAATAAGGGTCCTGTTCTTTCTCTCCACCACTCCATTTTGCTCTGGAGTTCTTTGAATACTATATGTGTTTTTTAATTCCCTTAGACAAATAGAATTCATCAAGAGTGTGATTCCTAAACTCTGTCCCATTATCACTTCTCACACATTTGACTGGAAGTGAATGCTGCTTTTCCACATGCACACAAAATAAATGATACTTTGAGCAGCCTCATCCTTGGAATGCAAGAAGAAAGTCCATACATATCTGGAATAATCATCCACAATTACCAGACAGTACTTTTTCTTTGCCATGCTCATTACTCTCACAGGACCAAAGAGATCCATATGCAGTAATTGCAAGCAGGCAGTGGACTTGGTTCTTCTATAGGAGGGAATGAAGCTTTGTGTTGCTTTCCTTTTAAGCAAGCTGGACAGTTATCATCACACTTGAACTCCTTCAATGGCAAACCTCTCACTAAACCATGATGAATGAGCTGATTCATGTTCTTAAGATTCACATGACCAAGCCTTCTATGCCATAGTTCAGATTCTTGAGGAGAGGCTTGGAGAACAGACATGGATGGCCTTTAAGATCAATTTTCTTTGATAGATCTAAAGCATATACTCTTCCAATCCTGTTGGCCTTCAGGAGAGTATATTCATCCATTATCTTGTCAATCTTGTGCAAAACTTTGGAAGACAGAATCCTACAGTTTTGACTTGTGAAAAGTGCAACATGCCCTTTATCACACATTTGACTGACACTCAAAAGATTGTACTTGAGGTTCTCCACATGGTTAACATCATCAAATCTTATCTCCCCATTTGAGACAAAACCTTTCCCAATGATGTAACCCTTTGCATCATTTCCAAAAGAAACAAATCCCTTCTTCCTTTGAGAATAGTCATGAAGAAGAGCTGCTCCCTGTCATATGCATGGATCCTCCACTGTCTACATACCAGATGCTTCTTTGGCATGCTGAAGAACCCTGCATTTATCACAAACATTAGTTAGCCTTTGAGACCCAAACCTTTTTGGTTTTGGGTCTGTTTTCATCAACAGATGATAAACTAACAGATTGTGCATGATTAACAGCCTTTGAAGATGTAGATGGTGCTGAAAGGATTCCTTGGATTTTGGCTTAGGTGTCCTTTTCAGTGGTTTAATCACAGAAACATCTAATTGGTTAACTCTCCCCAATAGATGTTGAACCATCATCACAAGTTGTGTCTGATTGGTTGTCAGAGTTTTCAACTCAGTTGACACATCAGTACTTGTAGATGATTTGTTCTTGTGATTCACTACATTCTTCTTTTGAAAAGACACAGACTTAGTCTGAGTTTTTAATATTCCCTGAGGAATATTTTTAGCTGTTGTTTGACAAACCCCTTCCTTCTTTGTGACTTTTTGAAAAGCTTAGGTTTATCAAAATGAGATGATTGTGGTACAAACTTGGTTTGAAATTCATTTTCATTTATGCATTTCCTTCTTAATGATTTCTCTTTGTTGAATTTTAAACCCTTGTTATACCAGCATTCATCAGTAAGATGATTAAACAAACCAATATTTCACATGGCTTTCTTTTCATCTTTTCTTGATCAACTGCTGAAGTTGATGAAACTACTGAAGATTTGTTCTTCAGTACTTTCTTCCTTTCAGTACTTTTGGGAAGTACTGAAGGATTTTCAACAACTGAAGATTTCTTCTTCAGAAGTTTTCTATCAGTACTTTTTAGAATCCTGATAGATTTTTCAGCAGTTGTCAAGGAATGCTTGTTTTCCTCTGATTTGAAATGCTCTTCAGGTGTTGTGTTTTGCCCTTCAGTACTTTGAGTACCTTGTGGAACAACACCTGAATTTCTCAGTCTCTTCTTGATCAAGTGTTTCGAAGCAGTGGGACCATCAGTAATTTGATTAGCTGAGGTACTCACACTATCTTCATCCTCAGATTTTGAATTATCATTTGAGGATGAAACACCTGATGATGTGGTTTGGAATGACAGTCATCCTCAGATTTACTTCTAATTTGGGAGTAAAATCTGTAGGAGGTATGGTATGATTATACCAATCCCAAACTTCACATTAGAAGCAGTTTGCTTACTGAGAAGCATTTCAAATCCCTTGCATGATGTTACCCAGCGTTCACAATCAACTTGGGTAGCTGCAAGTGTTTCTTTGAGATTCTTGTGATTTTCCAGAATGACCTCTACCTTTGCTTTTTTATCAGTGATTTGACACTTAAGTTTATAAATCTCCTCATCCTTCTCTTTTAAAACAGACTCAAACTCAGCTTTTCTTTTGGAAATTGCTTTTTCTAGGTCAAGGTTTTGATTAATTAAAGCTACATTTGCTTCCCTAATAGAAACAAAGCAGCTATGCATGATTCAGAACATAACTTGGCCTTAGCCTCAGAAGATACCTGTGGTACCTGTGATGATGAAGGATTTTCATCAGTAGATTCCAGGGCCATTAGAGCAAGATTTCCAAAAGGGTTTTCACCACCATGTTGACCAGCACCAGCAATTGTTCAGAATAACCAGAGACATCATCTGGTAAGCTGCTCCAGTCAACAACCTCAGGGGTGAAAAAGCTCTGATGAGATTGAGATTGAGATTGTTGATTTGTTTGAGATGGTTGAGGATCAGGTAGAGCATGTGGTTGTTGAGCCATGGGTACAGAAACTTGACCAGACTGAGGCATGTAAAAACATGGATAAGGATATGGCATTGGGCTTTGAGGGACAAAGTATGCAGGAGATGATTGATGTTGTGAATGATGATCAGAACTGGTAGAATGTTGCCCTTTGGATTGTGAGCTATTGCTTGGAAAAGTCACAAAGGGTGCAGATGAGTTAGATCCAGATGATCTACACTCTCTAGCAAAATGTCCAAGTCTATGGCACTTAGTGACATCTCAACTTACTCCTTGGCAAAACCAACCTTGGTTTTTGCCAGAGAGACCAGAAAATTTTGGGCTACCTGTTCTTTTGTAAAACTTTTGAGATCTGATATTGATCATGCCATTTGGCTCAGAATATCCATCTCTTCCAGATCATCATCAGCAATTCCTTTCAAATCATCATCATAAAACACAAATTATCAACACTAAAACCTGAGTTCCCTCAACTCCAACAAAAGCATGATTTCACTGTTTGAAGAGAAATCAATATGCTCATCATATGAACTTTCAGATGAAGCATATTCAGACTCATGACCAACCAGAGCAGTGTTACCTGGAACAAAGTCATCTGTGAGCTTTCCAGATGAAGATAGTTTCCTTTTCTGTTCTATCTCTCTCTCAAATTTTAAGAGTTTCCCATGAAGTTGGGTGAGAGATAGAGTATCTAGATTTGCACTAGAGCGTAGGACAATGGTGTAAGTGTCCCATCTCTCAGGCAGGGATCTGAGGAATCTGTTATTCATCTGGCTGTTTGTGTATTCATGTTGAACCATTTTTAGCTCAGAAATCAAACATGAAAACCGCTCAAACTGTTGAGTCAATGTCTCACCCTTCCTATGAGAGAATGTCTCATATTGTTGGGCAAGGATTTCTTTGTTGTTTGCTAAGACCTCATCAGTTCCTCCAAATTGTTCATTCAGAGCAACCCAGAGATCATAAGCAGTTTCATGATGCATAAGCCCAGAATAGATTTCATTAGGTAGTGCCATGGCCAGAATTCCATGGGCTTTAGCATCAATCTCAAACAGCTTTAAATCCTCATCAGAATATTGTTCCTTCTTCTTAGGAACCATCTCATTGGTTTCAGGATTACTAAACATAGGCTTATATGGTCCATGAACCACTGACTTCCAACAACCTGAACTGTTAACAGACAGGTGATGGAGCATTCGGCGTTGCAATATGTTATACTCACTCCTAACAGCATCGGAGGCTTAGTCGAGGAGCCAGTATTGTGAGGATCATTGATTGAAGTAGTCATTTTCACTAATTCAATCGAATTCAATGAGATTAAAATCAGTCTAGTTTAAGAACTCAACAACACAATTGGAAAACACAATTAAAATCTCAATTAATTAACCGGAAGCAACAGAAAATCAATCTCTATAATCAATTCTTGCAAAAATACTAATTCGATCAACCTTAGCTATCAAAAGAGCAGTTTCAATGATCAATTGTTAGATCGATCAATGATTAACCAGCTCTAGATACCATTTGATAGGATCGGATCAATTAGATTGAATTTTGCAGCGGAATATAACAAAATAAGATCGAATTCAAGCAAGAAAATGATGAATATGCAAACACACAATAACAATTATAGAGAGCGAATATTTCTGTTAAGGAATTTTTTCATTCACGCGTAATGCTTCGGTTAGATACACTAGGTCAACATCCCTTATATAGAGGAATGTGACGTCTGCTGATGTCACTTGATAGTGACATCTAACAGAATTATACAAACAACTGAAATAATGCAAATTACTGAAATGTTCTCAACAACTGATCACATCTCAGAGATGCTAGTACAAGAACATAAAACTACTACTGACCTACAACTACTGAAACAATAAACTACTGAAAGAAAAATTACAAGTACTGAAAGGAAAAACCATCACACTACTGAAGTTAACAACTTCAACTTTTGTGACAACTACTGATCACTCTGGTCTTCAGTCTTTGTCTTCAGTACATCACTTTCAGACTTTGTCTTCAGTTCTTTACTTTCAGACTTGTCTTCAGACCTTTGTAATCAGCTGATGTCTTCAGCTGTTGTTGATCTTCTTCAGTAGTTGTAATGTCTGTGGGACTTAGAGGTTTTTCTGATCAGGCTCATTGGTTCTTTTGTCCAACAGTTTTCAGACATAATACAAGTCAACATTTCCAAATCCTTTGATAGGATAGGATGATACCTTCTCCATTTTAAGTATAGATCCATTTCAACAGTTAAAACTTCATCCAACCAGTTTAAATCCTTGCACACATGACTACTAGCACTTGACTCTACCCATCAAGCAATCATATCATCATGTAACATACCCAGACTCAGAAATAAAAGATACATAACTCTTAATCGAATTATATTTATTAACTAATGGATCTTTTGAATGCAAAACCATACCCCAGACCGGTTTCCTTTATTTCACAACCCAATGGGTTTCTTCCAACTTGTAAACTCTAATAGATTGATTGTAACCTAAACTATGGCACATCAACTCCATTTAATTATGTAAACAAACATCCTTAGTGTCAACTTTACTTGATTCAAATCATTACCTTTTATCTGTTTATTTTTTACAATATAAATAAACTTCGTTTCTTTGAACCAAATATACTTTTTGTATTTAGTAATAATTATCATGTCCTGAATCATTGACTCAATACACACTTATATGTTATTGTTAAATTTAAAGTAGAATTAATAAGCATACCTTGTAAAGTACTCAGGCTTTCGACCCACTTGGACATCCCAAATTAGAGTTGTTTCCACCAACAATCTTCATTCGATAATCTTTCCCGTGAGTTCTTATGAACCAGTGTTGAATTTGAATCTTAACCCACGGTCCCATTATTCACAAGTTGATCAAGTAGAATCAAAGGTCAAATATAATTTTGTAGCCTTTTCCAATTATGTCAACCAACCGACAACTTAATTCCAAATGCAAATAATTATTCTTTTTTCTTGAATTGCAGTGACGAAAATGAGTGATCCAACTTCCAAGTCAATCTTAATTTGTTTAGATCACAACCATGCGACAGAATAGAAGGAGATCACATTTAAATCCTTGCGACACAACCGTAAACCGCGAAACATAATTCCAATAGAACCCAATTCATATCAAATATATATCTGGTACCCTTTGATCACAAAATAATCAATCTGAAGTCCGTCGTTGCAATCGAGAACAACCAAATCCAATAACAACCCAATATTGGTTTTAATCTTTGATGAAGTAATTGTGGAAAAACAAAAATTCGACAACATCACACTTGTTATAACCTTGCGAATAGGGAACATAAATATGAATCGAGAACAACCCTTGATTCCAGTTAATTTGAACCCAGAATACTTGCGTATAATGCGCATGCGAACCAAACCCAAAACAGGATTTGTAAATCAATTTGTATCCCAATCAAGAAATAACCAAAATAGGTTTATCTTTAGAATAATTTACGGTTCTTGAACAATAAATCAATATACAAACCAAACGTACTAGATTCGGGTCATTCTTAAAATACTCAAACTCACTTGGATTGATCTCTGAATCGTGAACACTATCAGATAAACCTATTTCGCGGGTTACTCGAGATTGATTTATCGGATTAGACAAAGATTTCTTGATGGAGTCGAATTTGATTGAATCTATAATGTTTTCTTTTTTCAAACTTCCTGTAACCGTATGTTTCTTCTTCTCTCTGCTTTGATCGGGAAAGAAAATATAAAAGAAGGCCATGGAACCTTCTGTCATTTTTCCCTTTTTGTTTTGTGAACACTCATTCAAAAGTCCAAAACCCATAATTTATAGACTTGTTGTCTTATACGACCCAAACAAAAAGCCCATATTAATTATCCCAACTAATGTTAATAACCTAAGTAACTTATCTACTTATGCCCATTATTAATTACAACATCCAAATAACATTTAAAACTAAACCGAGCTCGCACTCCCACGACACCTAACTCGTTTAATCTCTAATATTTTTTTCTCTATCAACATGTAAGGCCCCGTTCCCGGGACGTTTACAGCTGGTAAATCATCACACATAGAACATATAATTACATTCGTTTTCATAAACATCGCAGCGGAACATTTAAATAACCTTTCATTTCCATGTAAATGCTTTTGCAAGTTAATACAATCGTTCATTTCAAAACATCGTTCGTTGCGCATTACAATGCAAAAACAATTAAACAAAAGGATGCCATCCAAAATAAGCTTAGTAGCCTCCCCCTGCCATCCTCAGCAATCATTACCTGCCACTAGAAACACAAAAAAGTCAGCGTTGCTGAGTGAGTTCTAGTTTTTAATAAAACACACTTTTCTTTCATTAAAACCGTTCTTTACTTTTGCATGTGATCATACATCATACGTACACATAGATAATATCATTATTATCTTCATCTTTCATCCATTAACTTCCATTCATTCATACTTTCTTACTTTCATTCGTTTGTTCATCTTACATCTTTTCTTTCCGTCAAAACCATGAACTTTACCCTTCCGTCATGCATAAAGCTGGTACTAGGCCGAAGCCTATCATAGACCTTCCATCATGGTGCACACAACCCTGGCTGCAGTACCGAAGGTAAAATTCAGGTGTACCATTGTCATGTGCTATACCCTTCCGTCAGCTGGTACTGGCCGAAGCCTATCATAGACCTTCCATCACGGTGCACAGCACCTTGGCCATAGTACGAAGGTAAGCAACAATGGTTCTATACAAATGGTCAATCACAAAGAAGGATCCCGATGTGCATCCTTCTGGGGTAGCTAACCCACACACCGTGGGCTAACACCCTACATTGGGGCGTGTCCCGACATACAAGGCTTGCAAGACTTCTGTTACTTTCCATCGTTCATTAATGCATGCATTCATTCATCATGTTCCTCTTTCATTATCTTCCACTTTACGTTACATAATACTTTCATTTCATTCATTAACATTCCACGTAAAGCCAAGGAAATAATCATACATAGTAATAAGGAACATCAACATACACAATCAACATCATCAGCAGAGCATCATCATACATGCAAACATACATCATGCATAATCATACAACATCATACATCATCATCATCATGCCCAACATAACCTCTATGGTCTCAAAAGTAAACTTACATGAACTACCAGGAACCTTCCACGTCAAAACTTACATCTGCACTTTCCCCCGAAAGTCAGTAAATAAACTATGTTCCCCGGGTACTCAAGCCCTACTTGGGCGTATGGGCACCCTTCAGTCGCATGACCTCCCTAGGCGACCGAACCCATGCGGATGGACACAATGCAATGAATCCCATGCGAATGGACCTAATGCGGATGAACACCTGTGCGAATGGACCTAATGCGGATGACCACCTATGCGAATAGACCTATGCGGATAGACCTAGGTGTATGGACCTCAGTCGCATGACCCTCCATCCGAATGACCCTCAGTCGCATGACTTACAAGCGTATGGACTCCAGTAACACGACTCACATGCGAATGAACCTCAGTCGCACGACTTGCATGCGTATGGAGCTCAGTCGCATTCCTTTCGGTCGCATGACCTCCAGTCGCATGCCATTCGGTCGTCTTGCCCTAACTGTGCAGAATGCAATTCATCTCGTATCCAATCTGCCATTTTTGGCCTCCAAGCTCTCCCAAACTCGTTCTAAGCCCAATCAACCATCCTAAACCTTAGAAACACATACCACAACACCATTCAAGCACACACAAGCCCGAAAACAAACCATTCCTTCGAATCACACACAAACACAAACCCACGGGTTCAACACACACTTCAAAAACGGGTTTTACTATGTGTTCCAGCCCCAACCAGAATTTAAAACATGTAAAAGAGGGGTCCTAGAACTCACACAAACAACCCCGACGAGTAGAGCTTCAATCCAACCCGCTACACTTCAACTTTCACAGCTCGAATCCACGAAAACCAAGCTTAAGACCACTTTTCTTCTTCTCTTTTCTCTGTATACCCGAAAATTGTGAGTGTGGGGGAGGGTGTGGGCTGCCTTCCCCCTCTTATACCCCCACTCATACAAGTTTTTCCCGTTTGGTCCCCCTCGACTATGGACTTTATTTCTTTTTCTTCTTTCGTCGGCTTCAAAGAAAATTCCGGGTGTTACAAGTCCACCCCAGTTATTTAGGTTTCGTCCCCGAAACCTGTTATTCCTCGAACAAACGTGGGTAATGCTGCCTCATTTCTTCTTCAGTCTCCCACGTTGACTCGGATCCTTTCTTGTGCTTCCACTGTACACGCACAAGAGGAACCACTTTATTCCTCAGCCTCTTCTCTTTTCGATCGATGATTGCCACTAGTTGCTCCACATAATTGAGCCGTTCATCTACCTCGATATCCTCCATGGAACAATCATATCCTCGTCCGCCAAACATTTCCTCAGATGAGATACGTGGAATGTCGGGTGAATCCCACTTAGCTCATTGGTAACTCCAGTCTATAGGCCACCTCTCCTACTCAGCAATGATTCGGAAAGGCCCTATATACCTTGGGCTCAACTTGCCCCGCTTTCTGAAGCGGATGATACCCTTCCAAGGTGAGACCTTCAACATAACCCGGTCACCCACCTGAAACTCAATCGGTCTGCGTCGTTTTATCAGCATACGACTTGTGTCTATCTTTGGCTGCCTTCATGAAGCCTTGATCCTTTCAAGCTTCTCAGTCGTAGCCTCGATTACCTCGACGCTCCCTACTCAACTCCTTCTGACCAATGTCACCCCAACACACAGGAGTTCTACATCTCCTACCGTATATCATCTCACAAGGAGGCATACCAATACTGGCATGATAACTGTTGTTATATAGAACTCCGCTAATGGTAAGTGGTCATCCCAACTTCCTCCAAAATCAATAACACATGCCCGAAGCATATCCTCTAACGTCTGAATGGTCCTTTCTGACTGACCATCAGTCTGGGGATGATAAGTCGTGCTAATGTGTAACTTTGTCCCCATAGCATCGTGGAATTTCTTCCAAAATTTAGATGTAAACCGGGTGTCACGATCAGACACAATAGACACCGACACACCATGACGAGTTACAATCTCCTTAATGAAAGATCTGCCAACCTCTCGGATGAATATGTCTCGCGGATCAGCAGGAAGTGAGCACTCTTCGTCAACGGTCAACTATCACCCATATGGCATCATACCCTTTCGGAGTACGTGGTAGCTTCGTAAGTTGTGCTCCCACTTCCATTCCGGTATATCCAAGGTTGGATCTTCCATACGGCTTCTGATGCTCGGCCTTCACTTGTAAACAAGTAAGACATTTACTCACATACTCCACTACGTCACGCTTCATACCCGACCACCAATAATCTTTCTTCATGTCTTGGTACATCTTTGTAGCACCGGGATGAATAGAGTATTGAGTCTTGTGAGCTTCATCCATAATCTTCACCCGTAGATCCCCAAAACGAGGAATCCACATTCGCCAAATCGGGTTCTAACACCGAGTGTGTTTTCACCCAATTCCGCAACCAGACCTCTAATTCTTTCAGAGTTAAGGTGATCTTCTTTCAATGCCTCATCTTGAAACTCCTTAACTTGCTTCATCACATCCGAGGTCATGATCAACTGGTAAGCTTTCACCCGAATCGGCTCGGGTCTCTCCTTTCGACTAAGGGCATCCGCCACCACGTTGGCTTTGCCTGGATGGTAATGGATCTCGCAATCATAGTCCTTTATGAGCTCCAAACATCTCCTTTGCCATGTTCAAGTCCTTCTGCTCGAAGAATACTTCAAGCTCTTGTGGTCAGTGAATATGGTGCACTTCGTCCCATACAGGTAGTGCCTCCAAATCTTTAACGCAAAGACCACGGTCCCTAGCTCCAAGTCATGAGTAGGATAGTTAACCTCATGAACTTTCAACTGTCGGGATGCATAGGCTATAACCTTTCTTCTCTGCATTAACACACACCCCACCCCAGTAAGAAGCATCAGAATAAACCACCACATCTTCACTTCCATTGGGTAATGACAGAACAGGAGCTTGAGTCAATCTCGCCTTCAATTCCTCGAACACCTTCTCTTGAGCTTGACCCCATACAAACTTCAAATCTTTCCGGGTCAACTTAGTTAGTGGAGAAGGGATCTTAGAGAAGTCTTGAATGAATCTTTAGTAGTAGCCCGCCAAACCCAAGAAAGCTACGAATCTCGGATGGCGTCTTTGGAGACTTCCATTGCATCACCGCCTCCACCTTTGCGGGTCCACCATAATCCCATCAGGATTCACCACATGACCCAAGAATTGAACCTCGCGCAACCAAACGCGCACTTGGAGAACTTGGCGTACAACTTCTCCCTTCTCAACGTCTCCAGAACCTCCCGAATGTGACCGGCATGCTCTATCTCGCTCTTCGAATAAATCAGGATATCATCAATAAACACGATCACGAATTTATCCACATCGGCCGACACACTCGATTCATTAGATCCATAAAAGCATTGGTGCATTGGTCAAACCCAAAGACATGACAAGAACTCGTAGTGACCATAACGCGTGCGAAAAGCTGTTTTAGGGATATCCTGCTCTTTCACCTTTAACTGATGATAGCCCGATCGAAGGTCTATCCTTGAAAACCAACTGGCACCCTGAAGCTGATCGAACAAATAATCAATTCTTGGTAAGGGGTATCGGTTCTTTATCGTCAACTTATTCAGCTCACGGTAGTCAATACACATCCTCATACTACCGTTTTCTTCTTCACAAACAGGATCGGAGCACCCCAAGGAGAGATACTCGGTCTAATGAACCCCTTATCAAGCAGCTCTTGCAACTGCTCCATCAACTCCTTCATCTCCGTCGGAGCCAGCCGATACGGTGCCTTGGCAACAGGTTGGGCTCCCGGTATCAAATCAATCTGAAACTCGACCTCTCTGTCAGGTGGCACTCCTGGTAAGTCTTCGGGAATACGTCTGGAAAGTCACACACAACCGGTACCTCAGATAGTTGTGGTGTTGGCGTATCCACATCCTTTACATAGGCCAAGTAGGCACTACATCCCGCCTCATACACTTTCCCGCCACCGCCATTGAAATCACTTTCGGAATCGTCGTGACCCGATCACCATAAACCGTCACCGAACTCCCGTAGGCGCTGTCAAACGAATCATCTTCTTGCGACACACAATGTTCGCCTGTAGTCCGCTAACCAATCCATCCCAAGAACTACATCGAAACCACCTAAGGTCATCACGAATGGTCTAACAGGAAACTTGTGACCTTCTAATTCCACATCACAACCTTCCATCATCTCAGAAATCCTGGTAGACTTACCTATGGCGGTTTCTACATCAAAGGGCGCATCAACACATCTACTACTAAGAGGCAGTTTAGCACGCAAGCAGCAGAAATAAAACTTTTACTAGCACCAGAATCGAATAACACAGAAGCTAAAGTTTGGTTCACTAGAAACGTATCAGACACATCGGTCCGTCCTAGCCTCCTCCTGTGTCATCGTGAACGCCCTGGCGCTCGCCCTTGATCCTTCTCCTCCACTCTTCTTCACCCCGAACCCTCAGCCCTCGGCTTCTTACAATCCCTACTCATGTGGCCCTCCACGCCACAGTTAAAACACGGACCGTACGACAGTCCTTTGCTATGCCCCATCTTCCCACATTTGAAGCACAAGTTCGACCCCGCCTGCATTCCCACTATGCTCCTTTCCACATCTACCACACTTCTTCGAACCCGCACTCGATGTGACCACACGGCGGTCGTCCACCCGTGCTTTCTTGTTACCTCCCGTCGAGGCATCACCCCGACCAAACCTCTTCCCATTCCAGTTCTGATCACCACTCCCTTTCTTGCTACCTTCAGCCACCACCACCACAGCTCTCTCATCATACAACCTCCCTGCCAAATCCACCGCCGACCTAAACATGCTCGGTCGGTAGCGATCATGTGCCTGCGAATATCCGCTGGCAAGCCTGAATGTACCTCTTAATCTTCCGCGACAGAGGCGTCACCTGATCCGGCACCAGACGTGCCATTTCGTTGAACTTGGTGGTATACTGCTGATGTGTCATGGTTCCCGCCTCCAGCTGCAGGAACTCTCTCTCAACTTTGTCCATTTCTCTATGAGGACAGAACTCCTCAATCACCAACTTCTTCAGTTTGGACCATCTCATCATCCCAATAGCCCCTACCCTCAGCTTGGACAATATTGTCCGACCAGCATAAAGCTGAGTCCACGAAAGAATGGGCAGCAAACTTCACCTTTTGATCCTCTTGGCACTCGCTGATATTTAAAACAGCTTCCATTTCTCTCACCCACCGGTGAGACGCAGCAGCAGTGCCGTTACCATCAAAAGTAGGGGGCTTGCATCGTTGAAACGCCCCGCGTTACAGCCTCGTGTTGCCTCCGGCGCAGGCTCTTCTTCTTCCTCTTCTTTATCATCAGGCTTCGGTTACTCCCGTCCTCCCGAGGACCTATTTCTCTCCTTTCTTTCCCTTCCCGTACAACCTTGATAACTTCGATCACCATAGACGGTAAGATTGTCTGCATGACCTATGCACCTCTTCAACAACAACCTCCTTTACCGAGGCCCTTAAGTTTGCACTCTCATCACCACCCTCCGGATGAGGGGTCTCGGGTTCCTCATGAACCACCTTTTCCACTCTGGGTCTTCCCCTTTGGGTCGCGGCTCAGCACCAAGCCCACCACGAGAAGCTTTTGAAGATCTACCACCGGCCATACCCTAACACACTGAAAGATTCAAACACCAACACGGTCATTCAAGGGAACAGCTCAGTTTATGTCAAGTATAGTAAGTCCCTAATTACAGTGGCCAGTTGTGATTAGCCACTTACTTTACTCTTCATACCCCAAGCATTACCTATCCTGACTACATCAGTATTTAAATCTACAACAACACATAACCACATAACATGCGCACGTAATACCGGTTAACATTACGAAAATACATGATGGCACGCAGCTACTCAGATTGGCATCCATCCCTTTCCGTCCCATTCTCAGTTTAAGTTAAGGTTTATTTTAAAATTTACCCGTTTCACTTAAACTTTGGCTCTGATACCAACTTGTAAGGCCCCGTTCCCGGGACGCTTACAGCTGGTAAATCATCGCACATAAAACATATAATTATATTCGTATCATAAAACATCGCAGCGGAACATTTAAAATAACCTTTCATTTCCATGTAAATGCTTTTGCAAGTTAATACAATCGTTCATTTCAAAACATGGTTCGTTCGCATTACAATGCAAAAACATTTAAACAAAAGAATGCCATCCAAAATAAGCTGAGTAGCCGCCCCTGCCATCCTCAGCAATCATTACCTGCCAACTGGAAACACATAAAAGTCAGCGTTGCTGAGTGAGTTCTAGTTTTATAATAAAACATACTTTATTTCATTAAAACCATTCTTTACTTTTGCATGTGATCATACATCATACGTACACATAGATAATATCATTATTATCTTCATCATTCATCCATTAACTTCCATTATTCATCTTACTTTCTTACTTTCATTCGTTCATTCATCATTACATCTTTTCTTTCCGTCAAAACCATGAACTTCCCTTCCGTCATGCATAAAGCTGGTACTGGGCCGAAGCCTATCATAGACCTTCCATCATGGTGCACAAAACCCTGGCCGTAGTACCGAAGGTAAAAATTCAGGTGTACCATTGTCATGTGCTATACCCTTCCGTCAGCTGGTACTGGGCCGAAGCCTATCATAGACCTTCCATCACGGTGCACAGCACCCTGGCCACAGTATGAAGGTAAGCAAAAAAGTTATATACAATGGTCAATCACAAAGAAGGAACCCGATGTGCATCCTTCTGGGGTAGCTAACCCACACACCGTTGGGCTAACACCCTACACTGGGGCGTGTCCCGACATACAAGGCTTGCAAGACTTCTGTTACTTTCCATCGTTCATTAATGCATGCATTCATTCATCATGTTCCTTTTTCATTATCTTCCACTTTACGTTACATATACTTTCATTTCATTCATTAACATTCCACGTAAAGCCAAGGGGAAATAATCATACATAGTAATAAGGAACATCAACATACACATTCAACATCATCATAAAGAGCATCATCATACATACATAACATACATCATGCATAATCATACAACATCATACATCATCATCATCATGCCCAACATAACCTCTATGGTCTTAAAAGTCAACTTACATGAACTACCGGGAACCTTCACGTCAAAACTTACATCTGCACTTTCCCCGAAAGTCAGAAAATAACTATGTTCCCTCCCTCGGGTACACAAGCCCTACTTGGGCGTATGGGCACCCTTCAGTCGCATGGCCTCCCCAGGCGACTGAACCCATGCGGATGGACACAATGCGGATGAATCCCATGCGAATGGACCTAATGCGGATGAACACCTATGCGAATGGACCTAATGCGGATGGACCTAGCGTATGGACCTCAGTCGCATGACCCCCCATGCGAATGACCCTCAGTCGCATGACTCATAAGCGTATGGACTCCAGTCGCGCGACTCACATGCGAATGAACCTGAGTCGCACGACTTGCATGCGCATGGACCTCAGTTGCATTCCTTTTGGTCGCATGACCTCCAGTCGCATGCCATTCGGTCGCCTAGCCCTAACTGGTGCAGAATGCAGTTCATCTCGAACCCAATCTGCCATTTTCGGCCTCCAAGCTCTTCCAAACTCGTTCTAAGCCCAAATCAACCATCCTAAACCTTAGAAACACATACCACAACACCATTCAAGCACACACAAGCCCGAAAACAAAACCCATTCGAATCACACATAAACACATACACACGGGTTAAACACACACACATAAAAAATGGGTTTTACTATGTGCTCCAGCCCCAAATCAATTGAAAACATGTAAAAGAGGGGTCCTAGAACTCACACAAACAACCCTGACGAGTAGAGCTTCAATCCAACCTACTACACTTCAACTTTCACGCTCGAATCCATGAAAACCAAGCTTGAGACCACTTTTCTTCCTCTTTTTTCTGTATACCCGAAAATTGTGAGTGTGGGGGAGGGTGTGGGCTGCCTTCCCCCTCTTATACCCCCACTCATACAAGTTTTTCCCGTTTGGCAAGTTTGATCCCTCGACTGTGGACTTTATTTCTTTTTCTTCTTCGTCGGCTTCAAAGAAAATATCCAGGTGTTACACAACAAGTTAATCCAATACACTAAATACTCGTTGATAACACTAAAATTACCAATAATTTTTTTAGAGTCCTCCACTACTAGAAAATATTTTTATAACGTGTAAAACTGTTATAAAGGGATAGATAACACGCTGAAGGGCGTCAAGGAAGACCATCTCATAGAAAAGATGGCGTGCGATTGTGTGTCATCTATTTAAAAATGCAACGTGTTTCAAGAAGGTCATGACGTGAAGAAGCTGATGTGCATTTGTGTTTCATAAATGCATGTCATGGTTTTAGAATTTTTAAAAAATATTTTTTTGGTTATTGAACTATTTAAAATAATACCAAATAAAATATATAGATAACAAAATAATACATTTTATAAAATACTAACAAACATCGTAAAGTTAACAATATTTCAAAAATATTTCCAAAACTAATGTATTGATACAAAATTATATCTAAAATTGTAGTCTGCCAAAAATCTTGACAATTTTTCCCGAATTCCATCCATACTTGTTCAAACTCTGCTATTCTTACTTCTTCAAAGAACAAAGCATATTATTAAATTAAAATCATTTGTAATCGTTTAGTGTTAGCAAACTTAAACTTAAACGAACAAACTAAAAAAATACATTACTTAGTTTTTATCACTCTTTATGATAACGAACAAATAATATTTAGGCACTATGCATTACTTTATAATGAGACATATATATAGATGTAGTAGCATAATTAGATCTATAGATATAAATGAAAGTATGTTCAGTTAAAAACCATACTACCCTATTTAACCCAAGTTTACATGTTTGACTCAATCAAGATCATTCCCAGTATTGAAGAATCTACCAACGCTCACTTTTTGTATGATTATGGTCAAGCGCAACTACAATTTATAAATTACATATAAACAAAAAATAATAATTAACAGGAAAAGACGCTCAAAGACAACACACATATCTAAAATTGTATTAACAGGAAAAAGATGACACGTAATATACATGTCATCATTTCTTTAGATTTTTTATAAAATAACATTTTTTGACACAACAAATGAATCTCATAAAAGCAGCATGTGTTATCTATTGTGTATTTTCTAGTAGTGCTCATAGTTCGATTCACATATATAACCGCCGGTTTAAAATGAATTTTTCAATCATTATAGCCGAAATATTTAAATCATTCAAAGTTCATAGAAAAAACAACATTGAGAAGTGCACAAAAACTACCATTGTCTCAATTTCATAATCATAATTGTAATACGGGATGCAAATCTTCATTTCTGAGTAAGTTGTTTTAATACCATTTCAATTGACAAGCTCAACTACATTATGATTTCCTGACACGTATGCTAAAAAAGTTAGCTTGTTAGAGAGTTTAACATTCATACATACTTTGAAGGCTTGTAATTTTTTAATCAATGATAACAATGAAATAATGACTATTTATGAGATATCATAACAACGATTCAAAGATGGCGGTAGTATCCTTTAAATCGTTGATAAGGTCAGCGAAGGAGGCCTTCTCGAGTTCTAGAGGTGATTACGAGAGCCCGTATCCTCTGAAATTGGTGTGATGTCTATGAAGCCTTCGTTTGCGCGGGCAATCATCTGTTGACGACAAGTGTGGGGATATAACCGCGGGCTAGGACTTGGATCCGATCTCAGCTACGTGAAGTTTGAGCCCGTTGACCTCTACGAATTTGTGTGAAATTTGATTCATTTCTAGAGAGTGGGTAGAGCTTTTTCCTTGATGTGTGTCAAACACTACTAATAAACTGATAGCTATATTTATATATATAGGATTTGGTTAAATAAAAAGTACAGTTTTACCTAAAAAAACCTAAGAAACAATCTATGCCATAAAATTTTCTTTACCCTAATAAAAGATGAAATTCAAGTGGAGGAGAAAAAAAGATGGAGGGTATATTTGGAATATACACATTTCTTGACTCTTTTTTTTTCAAATTTCACCACTATTTTTAAAACGTTGATAACTTTTTCATACATATTATTTTTTTTTGTAAAAATTGCACCATAAAATCAAGCATTTTTTTTCACTTTAATTTAAGTATAGTATTGCTATACTTTTTCAAGAAAAAAAATTAAAAAGTACAAAATTATGCTGTTTTATATGAAATTGTGCTGTTTTTCATAAAAACAACACATTCTAAGAACAAATTAACACATAATTACAAAACAACACCAAATTATGTGATGATTACTATAATATTATAAAAGTACACTAATAAAAATACATATTTTAGTATTAATATTAAAAAAAAAACACACAAAATACATACCATCAACAAAAATAATCATAACAACACAAAAATTCATATTAGCATAAACATACAATTCACAATTAGGTTAAGTAATATAAATAATAAACCAACACAACAAACCATTAAAGACAAACACACAAACAAACACACAAAAAATACAATAACAAACACATCAAAACAACACAACAAAACCAACACATATAACAAAACGTTAGTGTGAAATTTATTGACAAATTAAGTTGTGTGATATTAGTAATTAGTAGTTTTAAATCTTTTATTGGGTGTTATATAACAACAATTGTTCACAAGCTAGTGAAAATATCTAGTTAGTTGATAATCATATTGTTTGTTTTAATGTAAATGTGTGAAGAAATAGTAGGAAGTAGTTTTTTATGACCATTAACCCTTCTTTTTAGATTTTTTAGGCAAAGTTTAGTTTTTTATTTGAACCATCCCCTATATATAATTATATACATATATATGATATAATATATATATATATATAGAATATATTATATATATATTATATATACATATATATATATATATATATACATTATATATATATATATACAGTATATAATCTATATGTAATACTCATATATATAATATACATATGTATTATATATATAATATCCATCTATATATATATATGTATTATATATCATCTATATCTCTCGGTATCTCTATATCTCTCTCTCCATCTCTATCTCTTCTCTCTCTCTGTCCTCTCTCTTCTCTCTCTCTCTCTCTTCTCTCTCTCTCTCTTCTCTCTCTCTCTCTCTCTCTCTCTCTATCTCTCCTCTCGTCTCTGTCCGCTCTCTCTCCCTCTTTCTCTCTCTCTCTCCTCTCTCTCTGTATCTCTCTCTCTCTCTCCGCTCTCTCTCTCGTCTCTCTCTATCTCTCTCTCTCTCTCTCTCTCTCTCTATCCCTCTCTCTCTCCTCCTCTCTCTCTCTCTCCCTCTCTCTCTCTCTATTCCTATATATTCTCTCTCCCTACTCTCTTCTCCCTCTCTCTCTCTACTATGTCTCTCCCTCTCTCTCTCTCTCTCTCTCTCTCTCTCTCATCTTCCTCGATCTCATCTCTCTCTCTCTCTCTCCTCTCTCTCCCTCTCTCTCTACTCTCTCTCTCTCTCCTCTCTCTTCTCTTCTCTCTCTCTGTCTCTCTATATATATCTATCCATATCTATCTCTCTCTCTCTTATACATCTCTCTCTCTCTATGTTTCTCTATCTCTCTCCCTCTGTCTATCTTCTGTATGTATCTCCCATAATATCTCTATGTATCATATCTATATCTGTCTATCTCTATAATATAACTCTCTCTCTCTCGCTCTCTCTCTCTCTCTCTCTCTCTCCTCTCTCTCTCTTCTCTCTCTCTCTCTCTCTCTGTCTCTCCCTCCTCTCGGGGCTGGTTCCCCTCCCCCCATCCCTTTGCCTCCCCCCTCTCCCGAAGGGTCTCCTGGTCCCCCCCTCCTTCCTACTATTTCTTCACCCCTTTCCATTCCCCACCCCCTATTGCTATCTCCCCCTACCTCTCTCTTTCACTCGCTTGTGTCCCCCCTTTGTTGTTCTATTCCCCCCTAAAATGATTAAAAATCCTAATTACTAATCTCACACCCTTAATTTGTCAATAAATTTCCACCATACTGTTTTGTTTATATGTGGTTGGTTTTTGTGTTGTTTTTGATGTGTTTGTTATTGTATTTTTTTGTTGTGTTTGTTTTTTGTGTTGTCTTTACTGGTTTGTTGTGTTGGTTTATTATTTATATTACTTAAAATATATTGTGAACTTGTATGTTTTCTGCTCCTATGTAAATTTTGTGTGTTATGTTATTTTGTGATGTTATGTTATTTTTGTGCTGTTTTTTTTAATATTTAATACTAAAATATGTATTTTTATTAGTGTACTTTTATATATTATAGTAATTCATCACATAAATTTGGTGTTTGTTTTGTAATTATGTGTTATTTTGTTCTTAGAATGTGTTGTTTTATGAAAAACACACACATTTCATATAAAACAGCATAATTTTGTACTTTTTAATTTTTTTTTCTGAAAAGTATAGCAATACTATACTTAAATTAAGTGAAAAAATGCTTGATTTTAGGTGCAATTTTTACAAAAAAATAATATTGTATGAAAAAGTTATCAACGTTTTAAAATAGTGGTGAAATTTGAAAAAAAAAGAGTCAAGAAATTGTATATTCCAAATATACCCCTCCATCTTTTTTTCTCCTCCACTTGAATCTTAATCTTTTATTAGGGTAAGAAAATTTTATGGCATAGATTGTTTCTTAGTTTTTTTAGGTAAACTGTACTTTTATTTTAACCAAATCCTATATATATAAATATAGCTATCAGTTTATTTAGTGTTTAGACACACATCAAGGAAAAAGCTCTACCCACTCTCTAGAAATGAATCAAATTTCACACAAATTCGTAGAGGTCAACGGGCTCAAACTTCACGTAGCTGAGATCGGATCCAAGTCCTAGCCCGCGGTTATTATCCCCACACTTGTCGTCAACAGATGATTGCCCGCGCAAACGAAGGCTTCATAGCCATCACACCCAATTTCAGAGGATACGGGCTCTCGTAATCACCTCTAGAACTCGAGAAGGCCTCCTTCGCTGACCTTATCAACGATTTTAAGGATACTACCGCCATCTTTGAATCGTTGTTATGATATCTCATAAATAGTCATTATAATTTCATTAGTTATCATTGATTAAAAAAAAATTACAAGCCTTCAAAGTATGAATGCTTAAACTCTCTCAACAATGCTAACTTTTTTAGCATACGTGTCAGGAAATCATAATGTAGTTGAGCTTGTCAATTGAAATGGTATTAAACAACTTACTCAGAAATGAAGATTTGCATCCCGTATTACAATTATTATGAAAATTGAGACAATGGTAGTTTTTTGTGCACTTCTCAATGTTGTTTTTTCTATGAACTTTGAATGATTTAAATATTTCGGCTATAATGATTTTGAAATTCATTTTAACCGGCGGTTATAATATGTGAATCGAACTATGAGCACTACTAGAAAATACACAATAGATAACACATGCTGCTTTTATGAGATTCATTTGTTGTGTCAAAAAATGTTATTTTATAAAAATCTAAAGAAATGATGACATGTATATTTACGTGTCATCTTTTTCCTGTTATATACAATTTAGATATTGTGTGTGTTGTCTTTGAGCGTCTTTTCCTGTTAATTATTATTTTTTGTTTATATGTAATTTATAAATTGTAGTTGCGCTTGACCATAATCATACAAAAAGTGAGCGTTGGTAGATTCTTCAATACTGGGAATGATCTTGATTGAGTCAAACATGTAAACTTGGGTTAAATAGTGTAGTATGGTTTTTAACTGAACATACTTTCATTTATATCTATAGATCTAATTATGCTACTACATCTATATATGTCTCATTATAAGTAATGCATAGTGCCTAAATATTATTTGTTCGTTATCATAAAGAGTGATAAAAACTAAGTAATGTATTTTTTTTTAGTTTTGTTTCGTTTTAAGTTTAAGTTTGCTAACACTAAACGATTACAAATGATTTTAATTTAATAATATGCTTTGTTCTTTGAAGAAGTAAGAATAGCAGAGTTTGAACAAGTATGGATGGAATTCGGGAAAATTGTCAAGATTTTTGGCAGACTACAATTTTAGATATAATTTTGTATCAATACATTAGTTTTGGAAATATTTTTTGAAATATTGTTAACTTTACGATGTTTGTTAGTATTTTATAAAATGTATTATTTTGTTATCTATATATTTTATTTGGTATTATTTTAAATAGTTCAATAACCAAAAAAATATTTTTTAAAAATTTCTAAAACCATGACATGCATTTATGAAACACAAATGCACATCAGCTTCTTCACGTCATGACCTTTCTTGAAACACGTTGCATTTTATAAATAGATGACACACAATCGCACGCCATCTTTTTCTATGAGATGGTCTTCCTTGACGCCCTTCAGCGTGTTATCTATCCCTTTTAAACACGCTTTACACGTTATTAAAATATATTTTCTAGTAGTGGAGGACTCTAAAAATTATTGGTAATTTTAGTGTTATCAACGAGTATTTTAGTGTATTGGATTAACTTGTTGTGTAACACCTGGATATTTTCTTTGAAGCCGACGAAAGAAGAAAAAGAAATAAAGTCCACAGTCGAGGGATCAAACTTGCCAAACGGGAAAAACTTGTATGAGTGGGGGTATAAGAGGGGGGAAGGCAGCCCACACCCTCCCCACACTCAAATTTTCGGGTATACAGAGAAAAGAGGAAGAAAAGTGGTCTCAAGCTTGGTTTTCATGGATTCGAGCGTGAAAGTTGAAGTGTAGTAGGTTGGATTGAAGCTCTACTCGTCAGGGTTGTTTGTGTGAGTTCTAGGACCCCTCTTTTACATGTTTTCAATTGATTTGGGGCTGGAGCACATAGTAAAACCCATTTTTTATGTGTGTGTGTTTAACCCGTGTGTATGTGTTTATGTGTGATTCGAATGGGTTTTGTTTTCGGGCTTGTGTGTGCTTGAATGGTGTTGTGGTATGTGTTTCTAAGGTTTAGGATGGTTGATTTGGGCTTAGAACGAGTTTGGAAGAGCTTGGAGGCCGAAAATGGCAGATTGGGTTCGAGATGAACTGCATTCTGCACTAGTTAGGGCTAGGCGACCGAATGGCATGCGACTGGAGGTCATGCGACCAAAAGGAATGCAACTGAGGTCCATGCGCATGCAAGTCGTGCGACTCAGGTTCATTCGCATGTGAGTCGCGCGACTGGAGTCCATACGCTTATGAGTCATGCGACTGAGGGTCATTCGCATGGGGGGTCATGCGACTGAGGTCCATACGCCTAGGTCCATCCGCATTAGGTCCATTCGCATAGGTGTTCATCCGCATTAGGTCCATTCGCATGGGATTCATCCGCATTGTGTCCATCCCGCATGGGTTCAGTCACCTGGGGAGGTCATGCGACTGAAGGGTGCCCATACGCCTAAGTAGGGCTTGTGTACCCGAGGGAACATAGTTTATTTCTTGACTTTCCGGGGAAAGTGCAGATGTAAGTTTTGACGTTGAAGGTTCCCGGTAGTTCATGTAAGTTGACTTTTAAGACCATAGAGGTTATGTTGGGCATGATGATGATGATGTATGATGTTGTATGACTATGCATGATGTATGTTATGTATGTATGATGATGCTCTTTATGATGATGTTGAATGTGTATGTTGATGTTCCTTATTACTATGTATGATTATTTCCCCTTGGCTTTACGTGGAATGTTAATGAATCAAATGAAAGTATTATGTAACGTAAAGTGGAAGATAATGAAAAAGGAACATGATGAATGAATGCATGCATTAATGAACGATGGAAAGTAACAGAAGTCTTGCAAGCCTTGTATGTCGGGACACGCCCCATGTAGGGTGTTAGCCCAACGGTGTGTGGGTTAGCTACCCCAGAAGGATGCACATCGGGGTCCTTCTTTGTGATTGACCATTTGTATATAACTATTTTTGCTTACCTTCAGTATTGTGGCCAGGGTGCTGTGCACCGTGATGGAAGGTCTATGATAGGCTTCGGCCCAGTACCAGTGACGCGTGATGACATCACTGACATTACACTGACTGTACATTTTGCCTATGTGGTACACAGCATGATGTGTACACCTATTGGTTCTCGGCAGATAGTCAGCATTTATGGTGGACAGGTGTTATGAAGATGATGGTTAATGATGAAAGAAGGCTTCGAGTAAGTTTAGTGAATGATGGTTGACGGAAAGAAAAGATGTATGATGAATGAACGAATGAAAGTAAGAAAGTAAGAATTAATGGAAGTTCATGGATGAATAATGAAGATAATAATGATATTATCTATGTGTACGTATGATGTATGATCACATGCAAAAGTAAAGAATGGTTTTAATGAAAAAAAGTATGTTTTATTATAAAACTAGAACTCACTCAGCGACGCTGACTTTTATGTGTTTCCAGTAGGTAGGTAATGATTGCTAAGGATGGCAGGGGCGGCTACTCAGCTTATTTTGGATGACATTCTTTTGTTTAAATGTTTTGCATTGTAATGCGAACGAACCATGTTTTGAAATGAACGATTGTATTAACTTGCAAAAGCATTTGCATGGAAATGAAAGGTTATTTTAAATGTTCCGCTGCGATGTTTTATGAAATACGAATATAATTATATGTTTTATGTGCGATGATTTACCAGCTGTAAGCGTCCCGGGAACGGGGCCTTACAAGTTGGTATCAAAGCCAAAGTTTAAGTGAAACGGGTAAATTTTACAAATAAACCTTAACTTAAACTGAGAATGGGACGGAAAGGGAATGGATGCTTGTCTGAGTAGCTGTGTGCCATCATGTATTTTCGTAATGTTAACCGGTATTACATGCGCATGTTATGTGGTTATGTGTTGTCTATAGATTTAAATACTGATGTAGTCAGGGTAATGCTTGGGGTATGAAGAGTAAAGTAAGTGGCTAATCACAACTGGCCACTGTAATTAGGGACTTACTATACTTGACATAAACTGAGCTGTTCCCTTGAATGACCATGTTGGTGTTTGAATCTTTCAGTGTGTTAGGGTATGGCCGGTGGTAGATCTTCAAAAGCTTCTCGTGGTGGGCTTGGTGCTGAGCCGCGACCCAAGAGGGGAAGACCCAGAGTGGAAAAGGTGGTTCATGAGGAACCCGAGACCCCTCATCCGGAGGGTGGTGATGAGAGTGCAAACTTAAGGGCCTCGGTAAAGGAGGTTGTTGTTGAAGAGGTGCATGGTCATGCAGACAATCTTACCGTCTATGGTGATCGAAGTTATCAGGTTGTACGGGAAGGGGAAAGAAAGGAGAGAAATAGGTCCTCGGAGGACGGGAGTAACCGAAGCCTGATGATAAAGAAGAGGAAGAAGAAGAGCCTGCGCCGGAGGCAACACGAGGCTGTAACTGCGGGGCGTTTCAACGATGCAAGCCCCCTACTTTTGATGGTAACGGCACTGCTGCTGCGTGCTCACCGGTGGGTGAGAGAAATGGAAGCTGTTTTAAATATCAGCGAGTGCCAAGAGGATCAAAAGGTGAAGTTTGCTGCCCATTCTTTCGTGGACTCAGCTTTATGCTGGTCGGACAATATTGTCCAAGCTGAGGGTAGTCAGGCTATTGGGATGATGAGATGGTCCAAACAAAACAAGTTGGTGATTGAGGAGTTCTGTCCTCATAGAGAAATGGACAAAGTTGAGAGAGAGTTCCTGCAGCTGGAGGCGGGAACCATGACACATCAGCAGTATACCACCAAGTTCAGCGAAATGGCACGTCTGGTGCCGGATCAGGTGACGCCTCTGTCGCGGAAGATTAAGAGGTACATTCATGGCTTGCTAGCGGATATTCGCAGGCACATGATCGCTACCCGACCGAGCATGTTTAGGACTGCGGTGGATTTGGCAGGGAGGTTGTATGATGAGAGAGCTGTGGTGGTGGTGGCTGAAGGTAGCAAGAAAGGGAGTGGTGATCAGAACTGGAATGGGAAGAGGTTTGGTCGGGGTGATGCCTCGACGGGTAACAAGAAAGCACGGGTGGACGACCGCTGTGTGGTCACATCGAGTGCGGGTTCGAAGAAGTGTGGTAGATGTGGAAAGGAGCATAGTGGGGAATGCAGGCTGGGGTCGAACTTGTGCTTCAAATCTGGGAAGATGGGGCATAGCAAAGGACTGTCGTACGCTCCGTTGTTTTAATTGTGGCGTGGAGGGCCACATGAGTAGGGATTGTAAGAAGTCGAGGGCTGAGGGTTGCGGGGTGAAGAAGAGTGGAGGAGAAGGATCAAGGGCGAGCGCCAGGGCGTTCACGATGACACAGGAGGAGGCTAGGAGGACGGACCCTGTGTCTGATACGTTTCTAGTGAACCAAACTTTAGCTTTTGTGTTATTCGATTCTGGTGCTAGTAAAAGTTTTATTTCTGCTGCTGCTTGCGTGCTAAACTGCCTCTTAGTAGTAGATGTGTTGATGCGCCCTTTGATGTAGAAACCGCCATAGGTAAGTCTACCAGGATTTCTGAGATGATGGAAGGTTGTGATGTGGAATTAGAAGGTCACAAGTTTCCTGTTATACCATTCGTGATGACCTTAGGTGGTTTCGATGTAGTTCTTGGGATGGATTGGTTAGCGGACTATCAGGTGAACATTGTGTGTCGCAAGAAGATGATTCGTTTGACAGCGCCTAGCGGGAGTTCGGTGACGGTTTATGGTGATCGGGTCACGACGATTCCAAAAGTGATTTCAATGGCGGTGGCGGGAAAGTGTATGAGGCGCGGATGTAGTGCCTACTTGGCCTATGTAAAGGATGTGGATACGCCAACACCACAACTATCTGAGGTACCGGTTGTGTGTGACTTTCCAGACGTATTCCCATAAGACTTACCAGGAGTGTCACCTGACAGAGAGGTCGAGTTTCAGATTGATCTGATACCGGGAGCCCAACCTGTTGCCAAGGCACCGTATCGGCTGGCTCCGACGGAGATGAAGGAGTTGATGGAGCAGTTGCAAGAGCTGCTTGATAAGGGGTTCATTAGACCGAGTATCTCTCCTTGGGGTGCTCCGATCCTGTTTGTGAAGAAGAACACGGTAGTATGAGGATGTGTATTGACTACCGTGAGCTGAATAAGTTGACGATAAAGAACCGATACCCCTTACCAAGAATTGATTATTTGTTCGATCGCTTCAGGGTGCCAGTTGGTTTTTAAGGATAGACCTTCGATCGGGCTATCATCAGTTAAAGGTGAAAGAGCAGGATATCCCTAAAACAGCTTTTCGCACGCGTTATGGTCACTACGAGTTTCTTGTCATGTCTTTTGGTTTGACCAATGCACCAACTGCTTTTATGGATCTAATGAATCTAGTGTGTCGGCCGATGTTGGATAAATTCGTGATCGTGTTTATTGATGATATCCTGATTTATTCGAAGAGCGAGATAGAGCATGCCGGTCACATTCGGGAGGTTCTGGAGACGTTGAGGAGGGAGAAGTTGTACGCCAAGTTCTCCAAGTGCGCGTTGTGGTTGCGCGAGGTTCAATTCTTGGGTCATGTGGTGAATCCTGATGGGATTATGGTGGACCCAGCAAAGGTGGAGGTGGTGATGCAATGGAAGTCTCCAAAGACGCCATCCGAGATTCGTAGCTTCTTGGGTTTGGCGGGCTACTACTAAAGATTCATTCAAGACTTCTCTAAGATCCCTTCTCCACTAACTAAGTTGACCCGGAAAGATTTGATGTTTGTATGGGGTCAAGCTCAAGAGAAGGTGTTCGAGGAATTGAAGGCGAGATTGACTCAAGCTCCTGTTCTGTCATTATTACCCAATGGAAGTGAAGATCTGGTGGTTTATTCTGATGCTTCTTACTTGGGGTTGGGGTGTGTGTTAATGCAGAGAAGAAAGGTTATAGCCTATGCATCCCGACAGTTGAAAGTTCATGAGGTTAACTATCCTACTCATGACTTGGAGCTAGGGACCGTGGTCTTTGCGTTAAAGATTTGGAGGCACTACCTGTATGGGACGAAGTGCACCATATTCACTGACCACAAGAGCTTAAAGTATTTCTTCGAGTAGAAGGACTTGAACATCAGGCAAAGGAGATGTTTGGAGCTCATAAAGGACTATGATTGCGAGATCCATTACCATCCAGGCAAAGCCAACGTGGTGGCGGATGCCCTTAGTCGAAAGGAGAGACCCGAGCCGATTCGGGTGAAAGCTTACCAGTTGATCATGACCTCGGATGTGATGAAGCAAGTTAAGGAGTTTCAAGATGAGGCATTGAAATAAGATCACCTTAACTCTGAAAGAATTAGAGATCTGGTTGCGGAATTGGGTGAAAACACACTCGGTGTTAGAACCCGATTCGAGCGAATGTGGATTCCTCGTTTTGGGGATCTACGGGTGAAGATTATGGATGAAGCTCACAAGACTCAATACTCTATTAATCCCGGTGCTACAAAGATGTACCAAGACATGAAGAAAGATTATTGGTGGTCGGGTATGAAGCGTGACGTAGTGGAGTATGTGAGTAAATGTCTTACTTTTTTACAAGTGAAGGCCGAGCATCAGAAGCCGTATGGAAAGATCCAACCTTTGGATATATACGGAATGGAAGTGGGAGAGCACAACTTACGAAGCTACCACGTACTCCGAAAGGGTATGATGCCATATGGGTGATAGTTGACCGTTTGACAAAGAGTGCTCACTTCCTGCTGATCCGCGAGACATATTCATCCGAGAGGTTGGCAGATCTTTTCATTAAGGAGATTGTAACTCGTCATGGTGTGTCGGTGTCTATTGTGTCTGATCGTGACACCCGGTTTACATCTAAATTTTGGAAGAAATTCCACGATGCTATGGGGACAAAGTTACACATTAGCACGACTTATCATCCCCAGACTGATGGTCAGTCAGAAAGGACCATTCAGACGTTGAGGATATGCTTCGGGCATGTGTTATTGATTTTGGAGGAAGTTGGGATGACCACTTACCATTAGCGGAGTTCTTATATAACAATAGTTATCATGCCAGTATTGGTATGCCTCCTTGTGAGATGATATACGGTAGGAGATGTAGAACTCCTGTGTGTTGGGGTGACATTGGTTAGAAGGAGTTAGGGAGCGTCGAGGTAATCGAGGCTACGACTGAGAAGCTTGAAAGGATCAAGGCTTCATGAAGGCAGCCAAAGATAGACACAAGTCGTATGCTGATAAACGACGCAGACCGATTGAGTTTCAGGTGGGTGACCGGGTTATGTTGAAGGTCTCACCTTGGAAGGGTATCATCCGCTTCAGAAAGCGGGGCAAGTTGAGCCCAAGGTATATAGGGCCTTTCCGAATCATTGCTTGAGTAGGAGAGGTGGCCTATAGACTGGAGTTATCAAATGAGCTAAGTGGGATTCAGCCGACATTCCACGTATCTCATCTGAGGAAATGTGTGGCGGACGAGGATATGATTGTTCCAATGGAGGATATCGAGGTAGATGAGCGGCTCAATTATGTGGAGCAACTAGTGGCAATCATCGATCGAAAAGAGAAGAGGCTGAGGAATAAAGTGGTTCCTCTTGTGCGTGTACAGTGGAAGCACAAGAAAGGATCCGAGTCAACGTGGGAGACTGAAGAAGAAATGAGGCAGCATTACCCACGTTTGTTCGAGGAATAACAGGTTTCGGGGACGAAACCTAAATAACTGGGGTGGACTTGTAACACCCGAATATTTTCTTTGAAGCCGACGAAAGAAGAAAAAGAAATAAAGTCCATAGTCGAGGGACCAAACGGGAAAAACTTGTATGAGTGGGGTATAAGAGGGGGGAAGGCAGCCCACACCCTCCCCCACACTCACGATTTTCGGGTATACAGAGAAAAGAGGAAGAAAAGTGGTCTTAAGCTTGGTTTTCGTGGATTCGAGGCTGAAAGTTGAAGTGTAGCGGGTTGGATTGAAGCTCTACTCGTCGGGGTTGTTTGTGTGAGTTCTAGGACCCAACCTCTTTTACATGTTTAAATGATTTGGGGCTTGGAGCACAGTAAAACCCGTTTTTTGAAGTGTGTGTGGTGACCTGTGGGTTTGTGTTGGTGTGATTCGAATGGGTTTTGTTTTCGGGCTTGTGTGTGCTTGAATGGTGTTGTGGTATGTTTTCTAAGGTTTAGGATGGTTGATTTGCGCTTAGAACGAGTTTGGGAGAGCTTGGAGGCCAAAAATGGCAGATTGGATACGAGATGAATTGCATTCTGCACCAGTTAGGGCAAGACGACCGAATGGCATGCGACTGGAGGTCATGCGACCGAAAGGAATGCGACTGAGCTCCATACGCATGCAAGTCGTGCGACTGAGGTTCATTCGCATGTGAGTCGTGTTACTGGAGTCCATACGCTTGTAAGTCATGCGACTGAGGGTCATTCGGATGGAGGGTCATGCGACTGAGGTCCATACACCTAGGTCTATCCGCATTAGGTCTATTCGCATAGGTGGTCATCCGCATTAGGTCCATTCGCACAGGTGTTCATCCGCATTAGGTCCATTCGCATGGGATTCATCTGCATTGTGTCCATCCGCATGGGTTCGGTCGCCTAGGGAGGTCATGCGACTGAAGGGTGCCCATACGCCCAAGTAGGGCTTGAGTACCCGGGGAACATAGTTTATTTACTGACTTTCGGGGGAAAGTGCAGATGTAAGTTTTGACGTGGAAGGTTCCTGGTAGTTCATGTAAGTTTACTTTTGAGACCATAGAGGTTATGTTGGGCATGATGATGATGATGTATGATGTTGTATGATTATGCATGATGTATGTTATGCATGTATGATGATGCTCTGCATGATGATGTTGATTGTGTATGTTGATGTTCCTTATTACTATGTATGATTATTTCCCTTGGCTTTATGTGGAATGTTAATGAATGAAATGAAAGTATTATGTAACGTAAAGTGGAAGATAATGAAAGAGGAACATGATGAATGAATGCATGCATTAATGAACGATGGAAAGTAACAGAAGTCTTGCAAGCCTTGTATGTCGGGACACGCCCCAATGTAGGGTGTTAGCCCAATGGTGTGTGGGTTAGCTACCCCAGAAGGATGCACATCGGGATCCTTCTTTGTGATTGACCATTTGTATAGAACCATTGTTGCTTACCTTCTGTACTATGGCCAAGGTGTTGTGCACCGTGATGGAAGGTCTATAATAGGCTTCGGCCTGTACCAGCTGACGGAAGGGTATAGCACATGACAATGGTACACCTGAATTTTACCTTCGGTACTGCAGCCAGGGTGTTGTGCACCATGATGGAAGGTCTATGATAGGCTTCGGCCTAGTACCAGCTTTATGCATGACGCAAGGGTAAAGTTCATGGTTTTGACGGAAAGAAAAGATGTAATGATGAACAAACGAATGAAAGTAAGAAAGTATGAATGAATGGAAGTTAATGGATGAAAGATGAAGATAATAATGATATTATCTATGTGTACGTATGATGTATGATCACATGCAAAAGTAAAGAACGGTTTTAATGAAAGAAAAGTGTGTTTTATTATAAAACTAGAACTCACTCAGCAACGCTGACTTTTTTGTGTTTCTAGTTGGCAGGTAATGATTGCTGAGGATGGCAGGGGAGGCTACTAAGCTTATTTTGGATGGCATCCTTTTGTTTAATTGTTTTTGCATTGTAATGCGAACGAACGATGTTTTGAAATAAAACGATTGTATTAACTTGCAAAAGCATTACATGGAAATGAAAGGTTATTTAAAATGTTCCGCTGCGATGTTTTTATGAAATACGAATGTAATTATATGTTCTATGTGTGATGATTTACCAGCTGTAAACGTCCCGGGACCGGGGCCCTACATGTTGATAGAGAAAAAAATATTAGAGATTAAAACGAGTTAAACGAGTTAGGTTCGTGGGAGTGAGAGCTCGGTTTAGTTTTAAATGTTATTTGGATGTTGTAATTATAATGGCAATAAGTAGATAAGTTACTTAGGTTTATTAACATTAGTTGGGATAATTAATATTGGGCTTTTTTGTTTGGGTCGTATAAACAACAAGTCTATAAATTATGGGTTTTTGGACTTTTTGAATGAGTTTACAAAACAAAAAGGGAAAAATGACAGAAGGTTCCATGGCTTCTTTTATATTTTCTTTCCGATCAAAGCAGAGAGAAGAGAACATACGGTTACAGGAAGTTGAAAAAAGAAAACATTATAGATTCAATCAAATTCGACTCCATCAAGAAATCTTTGTCTAATCCGATAAATCAATCTCGAGTAACCCGCGAAATAGGTTTATCTGATAGTGTTTCACGATTCAAGATCAATCCAAGTGAGTTTGAGTATTTTAAGAATGAACCCGAATCTAGTACGTTTGGTTTGTATATTTGATTTATTGTTCAAGAACCGTAATTATTCTACTAAGATAAACCTATTTTGGTTATTTCTTGATTGGGATACAATTGATTTACAAATCCTGTTTTGGGTTTGGTTCGCATGCGCATTATACGCAAGTATTCTGGGTTCAAATTAACTGGAATCAAGGGTTGTTCTCGATTCATATTTATGTTCCCTATTCGCAAGGTTATAACAAGTGTGATGTTGTCGAATTTTTTTTTTTTCCACAATTACTTCATCAAAGATTAAAACCAATATTGGGTTGTTATTGGATTTGGTTGTTCTCGATTGCAACGACGGACTTCAGATTGATTATTTTGTTGATCAAAGGGTACCAGACTTATATATTTGATATGAATTGGGTTCTATTGGAATTATGTTTCGCGGTTTACGGTTGTGTTCGCAAGGATTTAAATGTGATCTCCTTCTATTCTGTCGCATGGTTCTGTGACTAAACATTAAGATTGACTTGGAAGTTGGATCACTCATTTTCGTCACTGCAATTCAAGAAAAAAGAATATTAATTTGCATTTGGAATTAAGTTGTCGGTTGGTTGACATAATTGGAAAAGGCTACAAATTATATTTGACCTTTGATTCTACTTGATCAACTTGTGAATAATTGGACCGTGGGTTAAGATTCAAATTCAACACTGGTTCATAAGAACTCACGGGAAAGATTATCGAATGAAGATTGTTGGTGGAAACACTCTAATTTGGGATGTCCAAGTGGGTCGAAAGCCCTGAGTACTTTACAAGGTATGCTTATTAATTCTACTTTAAATTAACATAACATATAAGTTTTGTATTTGAGTCAATGATTCAGGACATGATAATTATTTACTAAATACAAAAAGTATATTTGGTTTCAAAGAAACGAAGTTTATTTATATTGTAAAAAATAAACAGATAAAGGTATGATTTTGAATCAAGTAAAGTTGACACTAAGGATGTTTGTTTACATATTAAATGGAGTTGATGTGCCATATTTAGGTTACCATCAATCTATTAGATGTTTACAAGTTGGAAAACCCATTGGTTGTGAAATAAATGGAACCCGGTCTTGGGTATGGTTTGCATTAAAAGATCCATAGTTAATAAATATTCGATTAAGAGTTATGTATCTTTTATTTCTGAGTCTGGTTATGTACATGATGATATATTGCCTTGATGGGTAGAGTTCAAGTGCTAGTAGTCATTGTGCAAGGATTTAACTGGTTGGATGAATTTTAATAGTTGAAATGGATCTTACGTTAAAATGGAGAAGGTATCATCCCTATCCTACAAAGGATTTGGAAATTTTTGACTTGTATTTATGTCTAAACTTGTTGGACCAAAAGAACCAATGAGCCTGATCAGAAAAACCTCTAAGTCCCACAGACACAACACACTACTGAAGAGATCACAACAGCTGAAGACATCAGCTGATTACAAAGGTCTGAAGACAAAGTCTGAAAGTAAAGAACTGAAGACAAAGTCTGAAAGTGAAGTACTGAAGACAAAGACTGAAGACCAGAGTGATCAGTAGTTGTCACAACAGCTGAAGTTGTTAACTTCAGTAGTTGTGATGGTTTTTCCTTTTCAGTACTTGTAATTTTCCTTTCAGTAGTTTATTGTTTCAGTAGTTGTAGGTCAGTAGTTTTATGTTCTTGTACTTAGCATTCTCTGAGATGTGATCAGTTGTTGAGAACATTTCAGTAGTTTGCATTATTTCAGTTGTTTGTATAATTCTGTTAGATGTCACTATCAAGTGACATCAGCAGACGTCACATTCCTCTATATAAGGGATGTTGACCTAGTTGTATTCTAACCGAAGCATTACGCGTGAATGAAAACATTCCTTTAACAGAAATATTCTCTCTCTATAATTGTTATTGTGTGTTTGCATATTCATCATTTTCTTGCTTGAATTCGATCTTATTTTGTTATATTCCGCTGCAAAATTCAAATCTAATTGATCCGATCCTATCAAATGGTATCAGAGCTGGTTAATCATTGATCGATCTAACAATTGATCATTGAAACTGCTCTTTTGATAGCTAAGGTTGATCGAATTAGCATTTTTGCAAGAATTGATTATAGAGATTGATTTTCTGTTGCTTCCGGTTAATTAATTGAGATTTTAATTGTGTTTTCCAATTGTGTTGTTGAGTTTTAAACTAGACTGATTTTAATCTCATTGAATTCGATTGAATTAGTGAAAATGACTACTTCAATCAATGATCCTCACAATACTGGCTCCTCAACTAAGCCTCCGATGCTTGTTAGGAGTGAGTATAACATATGGCAAACGCCGAATGCTCCATCACCTGTCTGTTAACAGTTCAGGTTGTTGGAAGTCAGTGGTTCATGGACCATATAAGCCTATGGTGAGTAATCCTGAAACCAATGAGATGGTTCCTAAGAAGAAGGAACAATATTCTGATGAGGATTTAAAGCTGCTTTTGAGATTGATGCTAAAGCCCATGGAATTCTGGCCATGGCACTGCCTAATGAAATCTATTCTGGGCTTATGCATCATGAAACTGCTTATGATCTCTGGGTTGCTCTGAAGGAACAATTTGGAGGAACTGATGAGGTCTTAGCAAACAACAAAGAAATCCTTGCCCAGCAATATGAGACATTCTCTCATAGGAAGGGTGAGACATTGACTCAACAGTTTGAGCGGTTTTCATGTTTGATTCTGAGCTAAAAATGGTTCAACATGAATACAAAACAGCCAGATGAATAACAGATTCCTCAGATCCCTGCCTGAGAGATGGGACACTTACACCATTGTCCTACGCTCTAGTGCAAATCTGGATACTCTATCTCTCACCCAACTTCATGGGAAACTCTTAACATTTGAGAGAGAGATAGAACAGAAAAGGAAACTATCTTCATCTGGAAAGCTCACTGATGACTTTTCCAGGTAACACTGCTCTGGTTGGTCATGAGTCTGAATATGCTTCATCTGAAAGTTCATATGATGAGCATATTGATTTCTCTTCAAACAGTGAAATCATGCTTTTGTTGGAGTTGAGGGAACTCAGGTTTTAGTGTTGATAATTTTGTTTTTATGATGGATGATTTGAAAGGAATTGCTGATGATGATCTGGAAGAGATGGATATTCTGAGCCAAATGGCATTGATCAATATCAGATCTCAAAAGTTTTACAAAAGAACAGGTAGAAAATTTCCTGGTCTCTCTGGCAAAACCAAGGTTGGTTTTGACAAGAGTAAGTTGAGATGTCACAAGTGCCATAGACTTGGACATTTTGCTAGAGAGTGTAGATCATCTGGATCTAACTCATCTGCACCCTTTGTGACTTTTCCAAGCAATAGCTCACAATCCAAAGGGCAACATTCTACCAGTTCTGATCATCATTCACAACATCAATCATCTCCTGCATACTTTGTCCCTCAAAGCCCAATGCCATATCCTTATCCATGTTTTTACATGCCTCAGTCTGGTCAAGTTTCTGTACCCATGGCTCAACAACCACATGCTCTACCTGATCCTCAACCATCTCAAACAAATCAACAATCTCAATCTCAATCTCATCAAAGCTTTTTCACCCCTGAGGTTGTTGACTGGAGCAGCTTACCAGATGATGTCTCTGGTTATTCTGAACAATTTGCTGGTGCTGGTCAACATGGTGGTGAAAACCCTTTTGGAAATCTTGCTCTAATGGCCCTGGAATCTACTGATGAAAATCCTTCATCATCACAGGTACCACAGGTATCTTCTGAGGCTAAGGCCAAGTTATGTTCTGAATCATGCATAGCTGCTTTTGTTTCTATTAGGGAAGCAAATGTAGCTTTAATTAATCAAAACCTTGACCTAGAAAAAGCAATTTCCAAAAGAAAAGCTGAGTTTGAGTCTGTTTTAAAAGAGAAGGATGAGGAGATTTATAAATTAAGTGTCAAATCACTGATGAAAAAGCAAAGGTAGAGGTCATTCTGGAAAATCACAAGAATCTCAAAGAAAACTTGCAGCTACCCAAGTTGATTGTGAACGCTGGGTAACATCATGCAAGGGATTTGAAATGCTTCTCAGTAAGCAAACTGCTTCTAATGTGAAGTTTGGGATTGGGTATAATCATACCATACCTCCTACAGATTTTACTCCCAAGTTAGAAGTAAAATCTGAGGATGACTGTCATTCCCAAACCACATCATCAGGTGTTTCATCCTCAAATGATAATTCAAAATCTGAGGATGAAGATAGTGTGAGTACCTCAGCTAATCAAATTACTGATGGTCCCACTGCTTCGAAACACTTGATCAAGAAGAGACTGAGAAATTCAGGTGTTGTTCCACAAGGTACTCAAAGTACTGAAGGGCAAAACACAACACCTGAAGAGCATTTCAAATCAGAGGAAAACAAGCATTCCTTGACAACTGCTGAAAAATCTATCAGGATTCTAAAAAGTACTGATAGAAAACTTCTGAAGAAGAAATCTTCAGTTGTTGAAAATCCTTCAGTACTTCCCAAAAGTACTGAAAGGAAGAAAGTACTGAAGAACAAATCTTCAGTAGTTTCATCATCAACTTCAGCAGTTGATCAAGAAAAGATGAAAAGAAAGCCATGTGAAATATGTGGTTTGTTTAATCATCTTACTGATGAATGCTGGTATAACAAGGGTTTAAAATTCAACAAAGAGAAAATCATTAAGAAGGAAATGCATAAAATGAAAATGAATTTCAAACCAAGTTTGTACCACAATCATCTCATTCTGATAAACCTAAGCTTTTTCAAAAAGTCACAAAGAAGGAAGGGGTTTGTCAAACAACAGCTGCAAATATTCCTCAGGGAATATTAAAAACTCAGACTAAGTCTGTGTCTTTTCAAAAGAAGAATGTAGTGAATCACAAGAACAAATCATCTACAAGTACTGATGTGTCAACTGAGTTGAAAACTCTGACAACCAATCAGACACAACTTGTGATGATGGTTCAACATCTATTGGGGAGAGTTAACCAATTAGATGTTTCTGTGATTAAACCACTGAAAAGGACACCTAAGCCAAAATCCAAGGAATCCTTTTCAGCACCATCTACATCTTCAAAGGCTGTTAATCATGCACAATCTGTTAGTTTATCATCTGTTGATGAAAACAGACCCAAACCAAAAAGGTTTGGGTCTCAAAGGCTAACTAATGTTTGTGAAAAATGCAGGGTTCTTCAGCATGCCAAAGAAGCATCTGGTATGTAGACAGTGGAGGATCCATGCATATGACAGGGAGCAGCTCTCTTCTTCATGACTATTCTCAAAGGAAGAAGGGATTTTGTTTCTTTTGGAAATGATGCCAAGGGTTACATCATTGGGAAAGGTTTTGTCTCAAATGGGGAGATAAGATTTGATGATGTTAACCATGTGGAGAACCTCAAGTACAATCTTTTGAGTGTCAGTCAAATGTGTGATAAAGGGCATGTTGCACTTTTCACAAGTCAAAACTGTAGGATTCTGTCTTCCAAAGTTTTGCACAAGATTGACAAGATATTGGATGAATATACTCTCCTGAAGGCCAACAGGATTGGAAGAGTATATGCTTTAGATCTATCAAAGAAAATTGATCTTAAAGGCCATCCATGTCTGTTCTCCAAAGCCTCTCCTCAAGAATCTGAACTATGGCATAGAAGGCTTGGTCATGTGAATCTTAAGAACATGAATCAGCTCATTCATCATGTTTAGTGAGAGGTTTGCCATTGAAGGAGTTCAAGTGATGATAACTGTCCAGCTTGCTTAAAAGGAAAGCAACACAAAGCTTCATTCCCTCCTATAGAAGAACCCAAGTCCACTGCCTGCTTGCAATTACTGCATATGGATCTCTTTGGTCCTGTGAGAGTAATGAGCATGGCAAAGAAAAAGTACTGTCTGGTAATTGTGGATGATTATTCCAGATATGTATGGACTTTCTTCTTGCATTCCAAGGATGAGGCTGCTCAAAGTATCATTTATTTTGTGTTGCATGTGGAAAAGCAGCATTCACTTCCAGTCAAATGTGTGAGAAGTGATAATGGGACAGAGTTTAGGAATCACACTCTTGATGAATTCTATTTGTCTAAGGGAATCAAAAGACAATATAGTATTCAAAGAACTCCAAGCAAAATGGAGTGGTGGAGAGAAAGAACAGGACCCTTATTGAAGCCGCAAGGACAATGTTGGCTGACTCAGGTTTGCCACTAACCTTTTGGGCTGAAGCTGTCAACACAGCTTGCTATGTTCAGAATAGAGTATTAGTGAATCAGAGGTTGATGAAGACTCCTTATGAGCTCTTACATCATTTGGCCCCTTTGATTTCATTCTTTAGAGCATTTGGGTGTCCATGTTATATTCTTAACACAAAGAATATACTTCAGAAGTTTGAATCCAAGGTGGATGCAGGGTATTTTGTTGGGTATTCATCTACTTGCAAGGCATACAGAGTTTTCAATTGCAGAACAAAGATTGTTGAAGAAACTTTGCATGTCAAGTTTAATGAATCTCCAAAAGACAAGATTCCTCAAAACCCTGTTGAGATGTTTGACTTGGACATACTGCAATATGTTCCATATCAGCTCCACCTGTTGTTGTTTCTGAAGTTCCATCTCTCTCCATCTGATGATACAAATGCAAGTTGTAGTGATCATCTGCCTGTTTCTACTACACTTGATGTTCCTGTAGCCTCAGCAGCTCCATCCACAACAAATGCTGATGAAATCTCTGAATCCTCTACTTCATTTGAACTGCCATCTCAGTCTAGGTTTCAAGAGTCTGAATCAACATCTGTTGCTGCTGAATCTCCTACAAACACTTGCACAGACAGATTATTGCATATCAAGAATTGAAGAATCATCCCATGTCCCAGATCATTGGTGACATTAATGCTGGTGTTTCAACAAGAAGTCAATTGTCCAATTTCTGTCTCTATGCTCTCTTCATCAGCAGCAAGAGCCAAAGAATTATCATGTGGCATTAAGGGACAATGGATGGGTGAAGCCATGCAGCTTGAGCTTCTTCAATTTCAAAAACAGCAAGTGTGGGAACTGGTTCCTCTACCCCAAGGTAAGTGTGCAATAGGCACTAAATGGGTGTTTAGGAATAAAACTGATGAAAAAGGCCAAATTGTCAAGAACAAGGCCAGACTGGTTGTACAGGGGTTTTCACAAGAAGAAGGTATTGATTATGATGAAACCTTTGCCCCTGTAGCCAGACTGGAGGCAATTAGATTGTTTTTAGCTTATGCTGCTTTTCATAACCTTAAAGTTTTTCAAATGGATGTCAAAAGTGCATTTTTATATGGTAAAATAAAAGAAGAAGTTTATGTGTGTCAACCACCAGGTTTTGAAGATCATAAACATCCTGATTGGGTGTATAAACTTGATAAGGCTCTTTATGGGTTGAAACAAGCACCCAGAGCCTGGTATGAAACATTATCTAACTTTCTTCTTCAAAATAATTTCACTAGAGGCTCCATAGATAAAACTTTGTTCATAAAGAAAGCAGGCATGCATAAGCTCCTTGTTCAAATTTATGTTGATGACATTATTTTTGCATCATCTGATCCACAGTTGTGTGATGCATTTACTAAATTGATGCAACAAAAGTTTGAAATGAGTGCATGGGGAGAATTACAGTTCTTTCTGGGTTTGCAAATCAAACAACTGACTGATGGAACTTTCATTCATCAGTCAAAATACACAAAAGATTTGTTAACCAAGTTTGATTTACAAAACTGTAAACCCTGTTCTACTCCCATGTGCAGCACCACACAACTGGATGCTGATCAAAAAGGTAAAGCAGTTGATGAAACTCTTTACAGATGTATGATTGGTTCCTTGATGTACCTAACAGCTTCTAGACCAGATATTATGTTTGCAACTTGTGTCTGTGCTAGATTTCAGGCTGCTCCTAAGGATTCCCATATGATTGCAGTCAAGAGGATCTTTAGATATTTGCAAGGAACTCAATCTCTAGGACTTTGGTATTCCACTGGGCACTCTTGCAAATTGGTTGCTTTCTCTGATAGTGACTATGCAGGGTGTAAGTTAACCAGAAAATCAACTTCTGGTGGATGCCAATTTCTAGGCAACTGTTTGGTTTCTTGGCAGAGTAAGAAACAAACTTCAGTTGCTACATCCACAGCTGAAGCAGAGTATATTGCAGCTGCAAGCTGTACATCTCAGGTACTCTGGCTTCAAAATCATTATTGGATTATGACATTACAGAGACTAAGACTCCTTTATTAATGGATAGTGCTTCAGCTCTTTGTATTGTTAAGAATCCTGTCCAGCATTCTAGGACCAAACATATTGAGATCAGACATCATTTCATCAGGGATTGTTATGAAAAAGGTCTGATTGATCCAAAGTTTGTGCCTAGTGCTGATGAGCTTGCAGATATATTTACTAAGCCTTTGGATAGTGCAACTTTTCATAATCTTGTACTCAGGCTTGGTATGCTGCAACTAGAATAATTTGACAACTACTGATGCTCTTAGTCAATAAATACTGATGAGCATTAGTATACTTTTGTCAAAAATAAGTGCTGATAAGTCATTTTATCTTCAGTAGTTTTTTAAACTACTGAAGACTAAATTACTTAAAAGTACTGAAGTACTTCATTTGTTCAAAGTACTGATGTAGTTCAAACTACTGAAGTCTTTTATAATAAATAAGTACTGATGACCAATGAAACATCTGAAAATCAGATGATCTGATGAGTAAGTGTTAAGGTCATTGAAACAGCTGAACTTTGTGAATTGACGACAACTACTGTTTCATTTCCAAACAACTGAAGCCAAAACCAAGTCTTCAGTAGTTTACAACTACTGATGACCAACACCAAGTCTTCAGTTGTTTACAACATCTGAAAGTTAAAACCATGTCTTCAGTTGTTTTCTAACACCTGATGACTCACACCAAAACTTTCAGTTGTTTTCTTTCAGCCGTTTCATAACCTATATATACCTAACCCTAACTTCAAACTTTTCATAACCCACTTTCCAAACGTTCATCTTCCATTAATGGCGACCATGCAAATCAAACCTCGACACAACTGTGTCGCTCACCTTACCAAATCACCATTTTGGAACAAGTTTGATGCTGCTATTGACTTGATGGTTGATTCCCAATACCGCACAGCCTTTCTCTTGAATCCTACCATCTACCCCGATACCCTGTGCCAATTTGGACAAACGTCACTGTTCATACTGCTGAGAATGATGACACCATCACTCTCCAGTCGTTTGTCAACCAGAAACGGGTGGTCATCACTCCTGAGATCATTCGTCAAACCCTAGACCTGAATGATGCCACCTATACCACCAAATACCCCAAAGGCACCATTGATCTATCTTTTGCCAATCATGGTTATGAGGGTGACCTAAGTGCTACTACTACATTCTGAAGAAGCACTTCCATGATGCTGAGCGACTCATTTTCCACATGATCAATGTCTGTCTTGCTCCCCAAACATCCTCATGGGATCAAATGTCATCCAGGTGGCAACAGGTATTGTCTATCTATCCTTGAACATCAAAGCCTAAATTTTTCTGAAATTATCTTTTTGGAATTAAAAGATTTGGCAATGAAACCTGTGGCAAATAGATGGATATTATATCCAAGGTTCTTATGGCCATAATTCTAAATCAATTAAAATCTGATGGCCTTGTTGGCCTTGGAGTCCCTGCTCTGGTAGTTTTGCCAGAGGTATACTCCAGGCACAACTCAAACCCACAACTCAAAGAGGCTGCCAAACTGCTAAAACCCAAGCAGAGGGAACCCACAGCCTCCACCTCCAAATCTAAAGTCCCCTCCAAACCAAAACCAAAGAAAACCAAAAAGGCTACTCAGGGAGTTGAGTCCCCTGATGATGCCCCTGCAGCACAAACGCAGGATGAAACTACAAGCCTTAATCCCCTTGTAGTTTCAATGACTCCACCAGCTGAAACCGCTCAGGTATCCTCTCAACAGGATCCTGATGCAACCAAATTGGGGAAACCACATTACTGGAATCTATCTCACTTGAGAAGATTGCCATTGAAGAGCACCATTCTCCCCAGGTGCAATCCTTTTCACCTCCATCTCCCACTGATACCACCCCTACAAGCCCAACTGCAGTCATTGCACAAGTGCTGACTCAACTACATTCCTCTACCCCTCCCCAGAAACCTGTTAACACTGGGAAAACCTCAACAGCTGAGGGAGAGGATCAAAATGTAGTTGACAACCCACAGCATAGGGATTATAAAGTTCAATCTCCTAGTGTAGATGTGGAGACTAGAACATCTGGTGAGGCTACCTCTTCCCCTGTTTCAACACATGAACAGGATGAAGCAGGTATCATCTCTAAGACCTCACCAGAGGCAACTGCCAATGAAGGACTTGCTCCTGAGGCAGGAAGTCCCCAGTTCCAAGACAAAGGGGCACATGTGATTACTGATCTACACTCAGCACATGTTCATCCTGATTCACTCAGGAGGTCAGTTGATTCAGCTTACACTGATGATGACCTGGGCTTTTTCTTTGAAGTCTTAGCCCAAAACACCATTCTTGAGACTGAGGTTTGCAGATTAAAAGAACTGCTTGCCAAAATGTCTCAGGAATCAAGTCCATCTGCCCCAATTAACCCACAGATGGCAGCTTCTGTTGAAGCTCTCCCAAACACTGAGCCACTCAAATCAAACAAAGCCACCAACCTCTGTTTCAGGCACCATTTCTCAGGGAGAGAACCCCTCTGAGCAAATGGCTGCTGCTTTCAAATCTTCCTTACCTCTCATCACTCCCATCATCACTACTATTGTCCATCAAACCATTGATGAGAGGATTTCCTCAGATCTTAAAACCCTTGTGGATGATGCTGTGTCAAAGAACTTTCTGACATTCAAACCCCTGAACCCAATGCAACCAAAAGGGGGAGTCTAAGTCAGTGAAAGATGATAAAAGGAAAAGAGTTGAAGAGGAAGAAGCCAAGGAGAAAATAAGGCAAAGAGATCATTACTTACAAGAAAAAAGAGTGTTGGTGAACAAACTGAGGATGAGAAGAGGTTGGATGAGATGATCAAAGAAGCTGATGAGCAACATAGCAGATCCATGGACAGGATATTGATCAGCTCTTCAGGCAAGGATTTGATACTGCCAAACTTGATTCAGAGATCAGAAGGCTTGAGATTCAGGAGATTGAGAATCGATGGGCAGGCTGCAATGAAGAAGAAAGGGAAAGATTGGAGGCTATGATCAGATTCCTATCCAAACACTTGGGAAGACCTATCATTGAATCAAGTCATGGTCCAGAGATAGCATTTTGGAGATAACCACCAAAATATGCTCCTCTGAAAGCTTCAACAAAGGTTTAATCATAGAAGCTCTGGATGAAGCTGGTGCTGGGAAGAGATCTGACATGGCTAAGTTATCCAAAGCCACCCTCACAAACAAAATGATAGAGCAGCCTTTCAAAATCTCCCTTACCAAAACAACCTTCAAAACCAACCCACAACCTCAAAACAATACCCTCACAATCCTCAAAACAATCAACCTCACAACCCTCTAAACCAACCCCTTTACCTAAGAAACCCACTTCAATCTACCACCAGTGATGCACCTAAAAGAAAAAGAAGGTGTGAGGATGGAAGAAGAAGAAGAAGAGGATGAAGAGGATAATCTGCCAATATCTGCTATTCTCGAAAATGAAGAAACTTAAGCCTAGGAGTCAATCACAAACAATAACTCCTGAAACTCAAAGGCAAATGGTTAAAGTTAAGATTGAAGAAGAAGAACAGCAGAAGCAGCATGATGAGCAATTTCTTAAAATGGTTGACAAGGACTTCCCTCAGTCCTCATCCATTCAAGCAATGAAAAACAAGCTCAGAGGCTGTACACTCTTAGACATACATTCCAACATCAAAGAGAAAGAGTGAGGATTTGGCCAGACCCCAGGGTAAGTTCCAGAATACACAAGAAGAACATACCAAGTAGATATCATGGCCAAGTGAGAAAGACTTTGAATGCTGCAATTATGTTGGCCATGGTAGTCTCACCCTGGGAAATTATTGAAGAATTCAAGAGAGCACACACCTCAAAATCAACCCCTCTATCTATACTTGAGAACAAAATGATCAAGAAGGGGTTGTTATACAAAAGACTTGAAGATCTTCAAAAGAGTGAACTCCAGTTGCTGCTTGAAGGCTCTCATCCAGATGAATTTGCATACAGAGAGATCACAACTGTTGAGTTGAAGAATGGGAAGACAGTAAGGTATCTGTCTGAATACTATGGGCCTGAATTCTTCTTTGAGGGAGAAGCAGAAGAACTCACCAGGAGGAACAAGTTGTTCTCCTTGAGGCCTATGCAAGGAGTCTTACAGACTCATCAATGGGAAATAGGTTTCATGGTTGGGACAAGACTCTGTGTCCAGTTTCCCCAAGACAGAGTTCCCTTCCATACTTAGCCAATCAAAAGATTAGAAACCTTTTTTGGCCTATGCTTATTTGATTACCTCTGAAGCTGATCAAGAGAGTATTTCTGCCAAAGAATAAGTGGGATCATCAATAAAGTTAGAGGTTTTGGCTGCATTGGTTCAGGGGGAGTTTGTTGGACCAAAAGAACCAATGAGCCTGATCAGAAAACCTCTAAGTCCCACAGACATTACAACTACTGAAGAAGATCACAACAGCTGAAGACATCAGCTGATTACAAAGGTCTGAAGACAAAGTCTGAAAGTAAAGAACTGAAGACAAAGTCTGAAAGTGAAGTACTGAAGACAAAGACTGAAGACCAGAGTGATCAGTAGTTGTCACAACAGCTGAAGTTGTTAACTTCAGTAGTTGTGATGGTTTTTCCTTTTCAGTACTTGTAATTTTCCTTTCAGTAGTTTATTGTTTCAGTAGTTGTAGGTCAGTAGTTTTATGTTCTTGTACTTAGCATTCTCTGAGATGTGATCAGTTGTTGAGAACATTTCAGTAGTTGCATTATTTCAGTTGTTTGTATAATTCTGTTAGATGTCACTATCAAGTGACATCAGCAGACGTCACATTCCTCTATATAAGGGATGTTGACCTAGTTGTATTCTAACCGAAGCATTACGCGTGAATGAAAACATTCCTTTAACAGAAATTTCTCTCTCTATAATTGTTATTGTGTGTTTGCATATTCATCATTTTCTTGCTTGAATTCGATCTTATTTTGTTATATTCCGCTGCAAATTCAAATCTAATTGATCCGATCCTATCAAAAAACAAATCTTATTGATTAGGTGTTTGTATGTTCCAAGTATTCAAGAAAACTAAAAAAAAATGTCCCATTGAATGTTGAATTTGTTTGTTTTAATGACATTATTCTCTTCTAGCAAAGTCGTTTATTTTTCTAACGTGACATGCTAGATTAAATGATGTGAATTCATTTTAAAATAAAGCATGTTTTAGAGAGTTTAATGTCACTTTGATATGCATCATAATTAATGTTATACTTGGATTAAACTATGATTACAAAGACATGTTTAAAGATGTTCAAAAGGATTCTAAGGTATTAGAATTCATTATTTAAACTTGTGTGATTTTCGTAGCTCGCTTTCATTGAAAAAGAATATGTTGTCATATTGAAATGAAGGATACGGTGGAGGCAGATGTGATCTTAGGATAAGGATTAAAGAAGTATTAATATCTCCATGTCATAATTCATTATATTGGAAAGTATTGAGAAAATTTTAAATCATTGATTGTGATTCAAGATAAGACTTCCATAGGTCCTAATATTGGACTGTTGTGTAGTCAACGTGAATATCTATTCATAAGATGAGATATTGAAATCATTGGGTTTATCCAAGCATGTATGATAGCAGTGCGCGGGCCTGTATAAGCTTATGCTTTGAGGTGAGTACATTTTACAGGTAACATTCCAAGTACACATTATTAGTAAGTTGTGAACAGATTGTTTAAATACCTGAAAAGAACTATGAACTATGGTTTGTATTATTTAGGTTTTCCTTTAGTTATAGAAGGATTTCTAAGAGAGTTTGGTTACGAGTGGATGTGTATTCTCTCTTGAGAATGTTTGCATCATTTGACAATGGAATGCGAATTATAGTGTTAGATCTAGTTGTAGTAAATTTAATCTTTGAGATTCCATTGTGGTTACGAACGACATCACCAATCTTTATCAAATGTGATAGTGCTGGCTAAGGATTATAATCAGGTGTATAATGGAAAGTCTAGATGGTTGTGTATTATACATAGTATGATTAATGAGCTCATCCTATATGGTCTGATGTTTGTTGATTTATTAAGATCTAATTATATTTTGACTGATTATCTAACTAAAGAGTTAGGAAGAGATCTCGTGAATAAGTTAGTCAAAGGGATGGGTGTAAAGTCAAATTTTAATATCTTATATCAAGACGTCCAATTCCCATCTAATATAACGTTAGATGCTGAATTCAATGTGGTAAGCTTGTCATAAAGATATTGGAACATATTAGTAGTTACAATCCCAAAGTATGTGTTCAGACTGCAAGATAAAAGAGGTTGAATTTAATTTCTTAATAGTTCATTGATAAATTATAGTGCAGGTGCAAGAGTATGAACTACCTATAAGAATGTGTAGTTTAGCTACTTCCAAAGCTTTGGACTTGAGCTTTGATATATTCTTTGAAGGATTAGGACACAGGCTAGTAAAACATGTGTCAACTGGAGTTTGGAATTGTAAACGTATATGTATTTACGTACAAGTATTTAAATGGATAACTTGGGTTCAATCCATGTGTCATACCCGGTTATTCTAATATTTGTATCGTGTAATATACTAAAATGAAAATTTAATCCGTAGGATATTTTCATCTAAGTATACGTTTGTGTTTCTGTAGGATGGTTAAGTTAATCATGGATATCCCTAAAATGGAGGAGGATTGTTGGTAATTTCAGTGTTATCAACGAGTATTTTAGTATATTGGATTAACTTGTTGATCGAGAAAATAATATTAGAGATTAAACGAGTTAGGTGTCGCGGGAGTGCGAGCTTGGTTTAGTTTTAAATGTTATTCGGATGTTGTAATTAATAATGGGCTTAAGTAGATAAGTTACTTAGGTTAATTAACATTAGTTGGGTTAATTAACATTGGGCCTTTTGTTTGGACCGTATAAGACAAAGTCTATAAATTATGGGTTTTGGACTTTTGAATGAGTGTTCACAAAACAAAAAGGGGAAAATGACAGAAGGTTCCATGGCCTTCTTTTATTTTTTCTTTCACTCGATCAAAGCATAGAGAAGAAGAAACATACCCGTTACAGGAAGTTTGAAAAAAGAAACATTATAGATTCAATCAAATTCGACTCCATCAAGAAATCTCTGTCTAATCCAATAAATCAATTGCGAGTAACCCGCGAAATAGGTTTATCTGATAGTGTTTCACGATTCAGAGATCAATCCAATGAGTTTGAGTATTTGAAGAATGAACCCGAATCTAGTATGTTTGGTTTGTATATTTGATTTATTGTTCAAGAACCGTAAATTATTCTACAAAAATAAACCTATTTTGGTTATTTCTTGATTAGGATACAAATTGATTTACAAATCCTGTTTTGGGTTTGGTTCGCATGCGCATTGTACGCAAGTATTCTGGGTTCAAATTAACTGGAATCAAGGGTTGTTCTCGACTCATATTTATGTTTCATGTTCGCAAGGTTATAACAAGTGTGATATTGTCGAATTTTTGTTTTTTCCACAATTACTTCATCAAAGATTAAACCAATATTGGGTTTTTATTGGATTTGGTTGTTCTCGATTGCAATGAGGGACTTCAGATTGATTATTTTGTTGATCAAGGGTACCAGACTTATATATTTGATATGAATTGGGTTCTATTGGAATTATGTTTCGCGGTTTTGCGGTTGTGTTCGCAAGAATTTAAATGTGATCTGCTTCTATTCTGTTGCATGGTTCTGTGAAAACAAATTAAGATTGACTTGGAAGTTGGATCACTCATTTTCCTCACTGCAATTCAAGAGAAAAGAATAATTAACTTGCATTGGAATTAAGTTTCTGTTGGTTGACATAACTGGAAAAGGCTACAAAATTATATTTGACCTTTGATTCTACTTGATCAACTTGTGAATAATTGGACCGTGGGTTATAAGATTCAAATTCAACACTGGTTTATAAGAACTCACGGGAAAGATTATCGAGTGAAGATTGTTGGTGGAAACAACTTTAATTTGGGTTGTCCAGTGGGTCGAAAGCCCCGAGTACTTCACAAGGTACGCTTACTAATTCTACTTTAAATTTAACATAACATATAAGTTTGTATTTGAGTCAATGATCCGGGACATGATAATTAATTACTAAATACAAAAAGTATATTTGGTTCAAAAAAATAAAGTTTATTTATATTGTAATAATAAACAGATAAAGGGTAATGATTTTGAATCAAGTAAAGTTGATACTGTTTGTTTACATAATCAAATGGAGTTGATGTGCCATAGTTTAGGTTACAGTCAATCTATTAGATGTTTACAAGTTGAAAGAAACCCATTGGGTGTGAAGTAAATGGAACCTGATCTTGGGTATGGTTTTGCATTCAAAAGATCCATTAGTTAATAAATATAATTTGATTGAGAATTATATATCTTTTATTTCTGAGTCCGGTTATGTACATGATGATATGATTGCTTGATGGGTAGAGTCAAGTGCTAGTAGTTATGTGTGCAAGGATTTAAACTGGTTGGATGAATTTTAACTAGTTGAAATGGATCTATACTTAAAATGGAGAAGGTATCATCCTATCCTATCAAAGGATTTGGAAATGTTTGACTTGTATTAATGTCTGAAAACAAATATTATTGGATTATGTGTTGTATGTTCCATGTATTCAAGAAAACTAAAAAATGTCCCGTTTGATGTGGAATTTGTTTTTATGACATTATTGTCTTGTAGCAAAGTCGTTTATGTTTCTACTACCTGACATGCTAGATTAGGTGATGTGAATTATTTTAAAAAAAGCATGTTTAAGATGAGTTTAATGTCAACTTTTGATATGAATCATAATTAATGTTATACTTGTGAATTAACTATGATTACAAAGAAACTGTTTAAAGATGTTAAAAGGAATTCTAAGGTATTGGAATTCATTAATTTAAACTTGTGTTATTTCGTAGCTCGCTTTCAATTGGAAATAAGAAATATGTTGTCATATTGAAATAAAGGATACGGTGGAGGCAGATGTGATCTTAGGATAAGGATTAAAAGACGTATTAATATCTCCATGGCATTCATTATATTGAGAAAGTATTGAGAAAATTTTAATCAATGATTGTGTTCAAGATAATACTTCCATAGGTCCTAATATTTGATTTGTGTGTAGTCAACGTGAAGCTATTCAAACATGAAATATTTAAAGCAATTGGTTATCCAATGCATGTTATGATTAGCATCTGGCCTCGTATAGCTTATGTTTTGAGGTGAATAGATTTACCGGTAATCCAAGTACACATTATTAGTAAGTTGTGAACAGATTGTTTAAAAACCTGAAAAGAACTATGAACCATGGTTTGTATTATTTAGTTTTTCCTTTAGTTATAGAAGGATATTCTAAAGGGAGTTTGGTAACGAGTGGATGTGTATTCTCACTTGAGAAAATTTGCATCATTTGACAATGGAATGCGAATTATAGTGTTAGATCTAGTTGTAGTAAATTTGATCTTTGAGATTCCACTGTGATTAAGATCCACATCACCAATCTCTATCAAATGTGATAGTGCTGGCTAAGGATTATAGTCAGGTGTATAATGGAAAGTCTAGACGGTTATGTATTATACATAGTATGATTAATGAGCTCAACATGTATGGTGTGATGTTTGTTGATTTATTAAGATCTAAGTATATTTTGACTAATTATCTAACTAAAGAGTTATGCAGGATCGGGTTTGATACTTAAACACTTGAGGACGTCTCAAACTCACTTATATTACACTCAAATCAGATGAAGTAGAATCTCTTCTAAGAGTTGATAATAATATAATAGTAGTAGCAAATAACACAAAGAAATAATTTTCAAGGCACTTGTATATATTACTTCTCAACTCAAAGTATTACAAGACTCTTACAAGCATGAAACATGAGTTAGAATGAGAAACTATATATACTAGATCCTACAGCCGGATATACTTTGATACCAGCTGAAAACCCTAAGACTAAAGCATATACTACAATGATAAAGTTAAGGTATCTTAGATAAAGTATTATCTAAGATATGGTAGTCATGACATGTCAATTAGTTACCTTTTGTTACCAACTAAAGTTGGCAACTGTACTAACTTATAAAGGTAAACAGTGGAACCTCTTGCTCTTCAGTACCACACCTTGGTTGTCTTATAGACTCATAAGAGTGTGGTGTAGCAATTTCATTGGTTCCCAACCCACCTTTGTTTTGGTAACAAAGTTTTGAGTGAGAGGATGATGCAAGAATGGCTTGGAAGTTTTGCTCAGAAATAGCATACTTCCTAGCTTGGGCCTCAACTGTGACAAGCTGGGCTTGAGCCTCAGATAATTTGGATATTAAATCCTTTATTTGAGTCTTATAGTTAGTGTGTTCATGTTTAATAGGGACAAAGTTTTCTCTAACTCCTCAATTTTTCTTTGATAGTCATATTCAGCCCTTTTAAAATCAGATTTTAAAACATTTAAAGACTCAATATCGGATTTAATCTCCATATTGTAGTCCTGATATAATTTAACCTTAGCAATACAGGCAGGAGTACAGAGATGTTCATATACCTTATTCTCATCTGTTCCGGCCATGAGTGCTTGAGCAGGAGTCACATCCTGTACCATAAAGCTCCAGTCAACTTCTTGAGCCATTGCAGCTGTCTCTGTTGACTTTCCAGTGGGCTTTGGTGTAGAGGGATGTGTGGAGGCCTGTGCGGTTCCAGGATTCGACTTGGGAGCCTTGCATTCCCTTGAAAAATGACCAAGTTGGTTACAGTTGTAACATTTGGCCTTGGTTTTGTCAAACCCAAATTGATGTTGATTGGGTTCTGGAAAAATTGCCTTCCAGTTCTCTTGAAAAAATTATTTGCTCTGTAGGTTAATAGAGCCATTTGTTGGACTATGTCCACGTATTCCACGTCATCTGGGCTGAAGCACTCTAGATCATCAAAGCAATATTGATAATCATTAGAGTGTCCACTTCTTGAGACAAAAGCACAGCTGTCCTGAAAGGAATTTTGTTGAGCTTGTTGAGACCTTGGAGTCTCAAGAAATGTGATGTATGGCCCAGAAGAATAGGATGGCTGCTGGGTGTAAGTCAGGTATTGTTGAGGCTGGGAGGGTCCTAGGCCTTCAGCAACCATTAAAGCGTTGCTACCAGGAAGACTCAAGGGTCTGCTTGTCTGATGACCTCTCTTATTCTCCATTTCCAAACGGTATCCATCAAGGATGCCATAGAGTTCGGTCATGGTGAGTGTATTCAGGTTCTCTGTTCTCTTGATAGAGACACAATAAATGTCCACTCATTGGGAAGTGCACTCATGAACTTTCTTGTGAGGTCTCTAAGTTCAGAGCAATTCCCACAAACTGAAGGGAAGAAATGAGATCCATGTACCTGAAGTATTGCTGGCTGAGGGTCTCTCCAGCAACGTAGGTGAAGTTCTCGAATGCTGCTACTTCAGTGAGTCCTTCTTGGAGTCATTTGAGCTTGAGTACATGTGAGCAAGTGCATCAAACAGTTCTTTTTGCTGACTTGCAATGCTCAAACCCCACCATGATGGAGTTGGGAATTGCAGTCATGAGAACAGTCATAGCATTGCTATCAATGTCCAGCTTCTTCCAGTCCTTATCAGAGTAATCTTCAACAACTTTCTCAATCATGGCACCGTTTCCACCAGCTGTCTTTGGCTTATACGGGCCATTGACATAGATTGCCACATCCTGCTGTCTTGATACCTGATGAAGCCTTCCATTCGTCTACTCCATGACCTGATGTTTTCAGGGTGATGATGGGTGCTTTAGTCATCGTCCCCATCTCTACTTCAGACTTGTTGAGGGCCATTTTGAGTGTGGTGTAAGGAGGAGTGAAAAACAGGTTGATTAGGATGGTAAAATCTCACAATCAAGAGCCTAAAAAGCTCTCATACCAATTGCAGGATCGGGTTGTCACTTAAACACTTGGATTTCTCTCAAACTCACTTATATTACACTCAAATCAGATGAAGTAGAATCTCTTCTAATAGTTGATAATAATATAATAAGTAGCAAAGAACACAAAGAAATAAATTTCAAGGCACTTGTATATATTACTTCTCAACTAAAAGTATTACAAGACTCTTACAAGCATGAAACATGAGTTACAATGAGAAACTATATTACTAGATCCTACAGCCGGATATACTTTGATACAGCTGGAAATCTAAGACTAAAGCATATACTACAATGCTAAAGTTAAGGTATCTTAGATAATGTATTATCTAAGATATGGTAGTCATGATATGTCCATGACTTACCTTTTGTTACCACTAAGTTGGCAACTGTACTAACTTATAAAGGTAAACAGTGGGATAAAGTATGGTCAACTACATGGCTTTTGAGAAACGCCATGTAGTATCTCAGAGGTCTGCAGCGGATTGTCAGAGACCATACTTATGTCCACTGGATAATAGTAGTGTCTTCCGAGGTAAGTTGGCTTCGGAAGAACGAGTTCTTCCAAAGCCACTTACTCGGAAGAGGCTTGTTGATGCATGTATGTCCCTAGATCATGAGTTGTAATGTAATGAACTTGTCTTGTCTTATCTGATTGTGTGTGTTGTTTTGAATGTTATTAATGAAATGATATGAATTGTTTGTTACTTGTGATGTTTAATATTTCATTAATGAGTCGTGATTGAATGATTGATTTATGATTGTTTGAATGGTTACACATTATGTTATATTAATTAAAACATTCAAACTTAACTTAATGAAGTTCTCATGCGAATGGCCCATGCGAATGGACCACACGCATGAATAACTTCATACGATTGACTCAATCGCACGACTGAACCAGGAGACTGGATCAGTCGTATGATTGACACATAAGATTGACTCAATCGCACGACTGAACACTCAGTCGTGCGGATGAATCAACCGCATGGTTCAATCGCACGACTGAACCATACTTATGGCCCAGTCGCACGATTGAACAATACTAACCTATAAATAGACCCAATTCGTGGAAAAACGAAAGCATTCATCCCATTACGATTCCAGACGTACCCTAGCCGTCCAGAAGCCTCCCAATCATTCTCTCCAAGTTCACAGAACACATCAGATCGATTCCTAATCGATTTCTGACGTTGATTTCAATTCTTGATTGATTCATCGTGTGTTCTCACTGATTGGATCGCCAATCAAATAGGATTCCGCACTATTTGAGTTGTTTAAACACGCTAATCACTAGGTATTTCGTTCAAATACCAGGTCCTAACAAGTGGTATCAGAGCTTTGGCTCTTGATTACGTGTTGATTCAATCAAGATTGCATAAAAGTTTGTGTTTTTGCACGAAAAAACGCAATCTTTGGCATCAAAAGTGATCTTGGACGTTCCCTGCTCATCGAAGTTTCAGTTTCTACGGACTTAGGCGATTAGGACTTGTGAAATTTCGAATTTTTACGGCTGAAACCCCGTCAAACCTAGAAATTTTCGCAAAACAGCAGCTTCAGTCGCACGAGTGACCCATTCGCACGACTGGACTCCATTCGCATTGCTCATTCGCACGATTGGACCTAGTCGCACCCTCATTCGGCCGACTGAACCGTTCGTTCGCATAACTCATACGCACCAGATTCATTCGCACGACTGAACCAATCGCCCAGTTCAGTCGCACGGTTGAACCAATCGCAGAGTTCATACGCACGATTAGACCATTCGCATCCTTCAGTCGCATCAGTAAAGTTTGTTTGATTAGACTTAAAGTTATTAGCCATGGAAGATCAGATGTCAGCCTTTACTGCTGGGAAGGACTCGAGGATTCAGAACCTGCTGTTGCTTGAGAGTGAGGTGGGTAATCACAATAAACCACCAAAGCTCTTGACTTTAGATGAGTTTCCCCTGGAAACAACGTTTTGAGATCTACCTCAATGGAGTAGATCCTAATCTGTGGGAAGCTATTGAGGTCGGTTATAGTACACCGGTGGGAGCTGATGGAGTTAAATTAACGTTAAGTGGGATGACAGACGCACAGAAAGTAAAGTACAATGCAGAGAAAAGGGTTTATGCATTGATCACTCAGTCTATCCCCAAAGATATATTCCACCAGTATTCAGAGAACAACAGTCCAAGAAACTGTGGGATGAGCTAGAGAAGAGATATGATGGGAATGCGTCATTGAAGGCAATCAAGGCAAAGGAGTTAAAGAAGGAATTCGATAACTTCTCATCGATTGGTAATGAGAGTTTAGACGAAGTCATAGACAGATTCTACCACTTGATGAGCGAATTGCATACACATGGAGTGAAACAACTATGGAAGAGAAAGTAAGCAACTTCGCAGACGGATTGCCTGATAAGTGGGCTTCATTCGTGTCTAACCTTAGACAGAATGAAATGCTTATAAAGCTGGATATAAATGACTTCATTCTCAAGTTGCGAGAAGAAGCACTAAGGATGAAGTATAGAGCTCAGAAGTCTGCGTACACAAAAAATCCAGCTTTATACAACGCCACGCCTCAAGCTAAGACATCTGGAGCACCTCTCCAGACAGCATTTGTGTCTAGCTCGTCAGGTCCTTCACATGCTTCTCCTTCTGGATCAGACACGTCAGGGTCATCATGTACCCATTATATTGGATCAGAAGCAAGTGCTACCAAACTGAAGACCGAGAACCTCGGTAATGTGACCGTAGAAGTAGCTCGAGAGCATATGGATCTTTTAGCAGCAGTGGTTCATTCATATGATGGACTTGTTGCCGGGAAGATTGGAAACTGCCATCTGGCAGATGAGGACTACGAGCAGGTGGATGAAATGGAGCTTGAGAGGATGGATATAATGTGGGCCTTAGCTAGCGCTGTCCGAAGGGCGAAGAAGTTTTTAAAAGACAGGACAGAACTTGATAGCTACTAAGGATACCACATTTGGCTTTGACAAGAGCAAAGTGACCTGCTTCAACTGTGGAGAGAAGGGGCACTTCAAGAGAGAATGTGTCAAGCCAAAGAAGACGGGTAATGGGAACCCGTTCTCATCCTTTACTCGCCAAGACAAGCAAGCTTCCAGTTCTACTTCATCAAACAAGGACCCAAAAGCCTTGACTGCTCATGATGATGAAGGACAGGATTGGAGTTTTAGGTTTGTCTCACCAGGAGAATCTAACATTGCCAGTGTTGAAGATATTGATGATGATTCTGCGAGTGAAGGTGATCTAGCAGTTGAGATAGCATGTCACATAGTGAAGAAACAACTGCAGCTGAGGTCAGTTACAAGCCAAAGGAGGAGACTTCCACGTCAGAGACAGAAAGTCAGAATCACCAGAACCAGAGACGTCTGATGCTGCGTTGATGGCTAACTCTTCTGAACCAACACAGGGTAAGTACAACTGACCAAATGTTTAATAATCATGCTTGTTCTGATTGTGATAGTTTAGGAATAGCATTGATGAAAAATTTGCTAGGTTATTAGATCACAATGATAACTTAGTAAAAGATTTACAACTGTGCACTGAGGCTAATAGAGTTCTAAAACAAAATGAGCATAGTTATAAAGAAAAGATAGACCTATTGACTAAACAGCTTAGGGAAACCGAAGTAGTTGCCTTTAACCAAGCAAATGACATTAGGTACTATCTAAACTCCCTAGAGGACACTAAGAAGCAAAAGGCAGTTCTAGAAGTAGAAGTTAATTCATTAAAACAGAAACTGCACAGTTGGACTAGTTCTTCACACATAGTTCAACACTTAGTGAGAGAAAGGAATAACGGGGAGGGATTAGGCTACAAAGTGGTTCCACCTCCACCTGAGACCTTGATGAACACCAAGTCTAACCAGTAAACAACAACCCCATCAAGGATCATGTGGTGACTACTCCTCTTGTTACTGATCCAGACACATCATGTTCATCTACTGAATCTGGACAGAAACAAAAGGAGGCCACTTCAAAGGCAAAGGGTAAATTGCCTTGTGTTAATCTGGAAAATGAATTTGAAAAAGTTAACTTAAAGTCAGGGTCAAACAGAGTCAAATCAGAACCTAAAAGGACTTCAAACGTTAATTTTTCACATGCTTCAAGTCAAAAACCAGTTAACCAAAAAGTGGAACATGTTAAACAGGTTAAAACAGTTAATTTTGTTAAACCAGAGAAACATCAAACATACAAGAGTCAAAACCTAAAGTGATTGATGTTACTAGAGTGTCACGCACTTCTCCACAAAGAAAGTCTACTTATAAAGTTGATAGCAGGTCATGCTACAACTGTGGAGAATGTGGACACATTGCTTCCTATTGTCCTTTCTATCAGACACCTAGGAAGAAGATTGATCTTCAGGACTCTAGACCTAGGTCTTCTAAGAGGAGTTCTCTAACTCCACCTAGAAGATCTAGTGAACCTAAAGTCCAACCTGTAAGCCAGACGACTGTTTATCATAAACAGGCATTGCACAAATCTGGCTTATGGAAAGAGAAGTCATCCTGCGTGTCTGATACTGATGACAAGAAGGAATCTGAGCTACCCTCACCCTCTAAGGGTCAATGGGTAGAGTTTATGATGTGTGATGCCTCTGGGAAACCCAAGACAGTAAAGGCTTGGGTTCCTAACCTAAACTAATACATTTACTTTGTATGTGCAGGGTGTTCGATACAGCGCTGAGACTAACACGTGGATTATAGACAGCGGAGCATCCAGGCACATGACAGGAAATAGAGCCCTTTTATCAAACGTCAAACAAATAAAAGGAGGGCATGTTTCCTTTGCAGGAAACAAGGGAGGATACATCACAGCACAGGGAGAAGTGGGAAATCAGAAAGTTAAGTTTGATAAGGTGAACTACGTTCAACAACTTCAGAATAACTTACTTTCTGTTTCCCAAATCTGCGATAAAGGATTTAAAGTCATCTTCGACAACAAGAAGTGTTACGTGCTGAAGAAAGACTACATGATCCCAGAGGACCAAGTTCTGATGACTGCTTCAAGATATAAAGACCTTTATGTCTTGGATCTGTCAACAGCTGCTACAACGGATCATGAGGTTCAGTGCTTTCTATCTAAAGCTACTGAGAAGGACTCAATCTCCTGGCATAGGAGAATGGGACACATTAGTCAAAGGAAGATGAATCATTTGATTCAGAAGGATTTAGTGAGAGGAGTAAATGTCAAGAACTTCCAACTTCCTGACTTTTGTGTAGCTTGCAAGAAAGGCAAACAGACAAAGAAGTCTCATAAGGAAAAGAAAGTTCATTCAATAGAACTTCCTCTTGAACTTCTTCACATGGATCTGTTTGGTCCAGTCAGTACAAGGAGCATTGCAGGCGATTTGTACTGTTTTGTGGTCACTGATGACTACTCAAGGTTCACTTGGGTAATGTTTCTGAAATCCAAATCAGAAACATTTGAGTCATTCAAGGAATTAGTAACCACACTGGAATCTCTCTACAAGCTAAAAGTTAGACAAGTACGCTCAGACAACGGGACAGAATTCAAGAATCAATGGATGGAGGCATACTGCAAGGAAAAGGGAATTGTTCATCAATTCACTTCTGCCTACACGCCTCAGATGAATGGTGTTGCTGAGAGAAAGAACAGAAGCTTGATAGAGACTGCACGGACTATGCTGGCTGACTCGAAACTGCCTATCCAATTCTGGAATGAGGCAGTAGCAAATGCATGTTATACACTGAATCGAGTCCTAATAGTCAAGCGCCACGGAAAGACATGTTATGAGCTACTACAAAGACGCAAACCGAATTTGGAGTATCTTGAACCTTTTGGCGCGCCGTGTACACTTCTGAAGAAGACACAAGAAGGAAATTCAGCGAGAAGGCAGATGAAGGAATTTTTCTAGGATACAACATACCGAACAAGCGAGTTTACAATAACTCAACGGGTCTTGTAGAAGTGTGGTGTAATGTCGACGTTCAGAGATATACCACACCACCTACAGGCAAAGGACCTGCATACTTCTTCGATTATGATGGATTCTTCAAGTCCTTCAACATTCCTCTCTCTCCCTCGGATGATGAGTTAGCTACTAGGATGATGTATGATATTCTGAATACACCATCTAGCACACAGGGAGAATCATCTACTCAGTCAGGGGGAGTAGTCGATGACAGTGACTCCTCTCTCTGAAGATGAAACTGAAGCAGATGACCAGAACAGTCAGGAGGAACAGGTTCCAGTTCCTGAAAGTCCACAAGCATCTACGAGTGATGCTCCTTCGACTTCGGAACCTCAAACTCCAACTACCTCAGATGCAGAACCAAATGTTCATAATCTCGGTTCTGAGGTGGCTGTTCCTACTACTCCAGGATCACGACTAAACGTCTATCATCCCCTTGACAATGTTATTGGGGATGTCAGATCAGGAGTACAAACCCGAAATCAGCTATACTCAGCTGATTACGCCTCGGTTATGGAGAAAGGTTACATTCATGATGGTGCTTATCGATGTTTTGTCTCGCAGGTTGAGCCAAAATATGTCAGTGAGGCACTAAATGATGAGGCGTGGGTGAGTGCCATGCAAGAAGAACTTCTGCAGTTTAAGAAGTTAGGTGTATGGACTCTGGTTGATAGACCTAAAGGTGCTAAAGTCATTGGCACCAAATGGGTACTAAAATGCAAGAAGGATGACCAAGGAGTCATTATCAGGAACAAAGCTCGACTGGTGGTTCAAGGTTTTCGCCAAGTCGAGGGGATTGACTATAATGAGGTGTTTGCACCCGTGGCAAGGATGGAAGCCATTCGTATCTTCCTTGCCTATGCATCGTACATGAAGATTAAAGTCTACCAATTAGATGTGAAGAGTGCATTCCTTCATGGGGAAATCAGGGAAACAGTCTATGTAAGTCAACCCGAGGGATTTGAAGATCCTTATCATCGGGATAGAGTTTACAAGCTCGACAAAGCTTTATATGGGCTTCATCAAGCTCCTCGAGCTTGGTATGAGAAACTCTCGACTCATCTTGTGAAACACGGCTTTCGCAGGGGAGTCATTGACTGTACACTGTTTATTAAAGAAAAGGATGGCGACCTACTGCTTGTACAGATATATGTTGATGACATAATCTTCGGGTCAAAGAACGAAGAGTTATGCAAAGAGTTTGAAGCAGTGATGAAGAAAGAGTTTGAGATGAGTGCTATGGGGGAGATGAAGTTCTTTCTCGGGTTACAGGTGGATCAAACACCTAATGGAATCTTTCTACATCAGACCAAGTATGTAGGAGACATTCTCAGTCGCTTTGACATGGAGAATGCTTCTGCTGCTGGGACTCCTCTTGCTACGAATCATGATATAGCACCTGATGAGAATGGAGATCTAGTAGATGCCACTATGTACCGAGGAATGATTGGATCCCTCATGTATCTCACTGCCTCAAGACCTGATATTATGTATGCTACATGTCTATGTTCTAGATATCAGGCTAAACCAAAGGTCAACCATCTGATCGGGGTCAAGAGGATTTTTCGTTATCTGAAGGGTACACCCACACTTGGATTGTGGTATCCTCATGATGATGACTTTGAGCTTACCGCGTATAGTGACTCGGATTACGGGGGCTGCAAGATGAACTACAAGTCTACATCAGCAGGGTGTCAATTCTTTGGGAGAAGATTAGTTACCTGGCAGTGTAAGAAGCAGACATCGGTTGCATTGTCAACCTGTGAAGCCGAATATGTTGCTGCTGCAAGTTGCTGTTCACAAATCATCTGGATTCAACAGCAAATGCGGGATTACGGTTTAAAATTCTCATCTACTCCTATTTTTGTTGATAACTCTGCTGCAATTGCAGTAACTAAAAATCCGGTCCAACATCCTAAGACCAAACACATCGGTATTAAATACCATTTCATAAGAGATTGCTTTGAAAAGAACTTAATTGATGTGGTTAAAATTAATACTGATTTTCAACGCGCTGACCTCTATACTAAAGCCTTTGATAAACCACGTTTTCAATATTTGCTAGAGGTCAACGGCGTTAAAAAGAAAAGTGAGGTAATTCCTGATGATGATAATGTGTGTAGTCCGATGTAGTTTAGTTAAAGTTTATTTTTATTTATTTGTCTATTGTATTTTTATTTTATTTAAACTCATGTTATTTTGCTGTTTATTAAAATCCTAAAATAATTAAACCAGAAATGATTTTAGTATTTTAGGGGGAGAATATGTCAGCAAGTTAACATTAAAAAAAAAAGAGGGAGAAGGAGTAACTAGCTGAAATAAGGTAGATTGTGTCTGTGATACCGATTCAATACCTTTGGAAAATGATAGTACACAGGAACATATCAAGAGGGACTTTAAAAATTTAAGTTTTGAAAAGATGCAAAAGTTCAAAGTATAAGTCTGTGTAGTCTGAGCAATATAAAAAGGAAAGATGATAGAAAACTGGCAACTCCTAAGGTGACACAAAGAAAGTAGACTTAGAGGCTGCTAGACCACAAATGATATGTTGGTAGATTCAACACAATAGACAATTAGACCTGATTGGTGATCTCAAGATCAAACTAAGTTGTTCAACTGACTGTGGGCTTCCATCTTATCACTGGTTAACACAATCAAATATATTCCAATAAGGGGTAATGAGCAATTAAACGCCACAAATGTGTGCGGATGACCATAATTAGAGCAAAGCAAGAAAAAATGAAAGACAAATGCAATAAAGCTAATGACTTATGTTGTTGGTGCATTTTGTGTAAAATAAAATAAGCTGCTCTAACAAGGAGATAGGTTGTGTGCCTCTCTGCTGTGCGATGGCACTGACCTGAGGATAAGCATAACCTAGATATTCTAGAATTCATTGTTGTTTGCCGCCTCTCTGCTGTGCGATGGCACTGACCTGAGGACAGGCTTCTCTTTGAAAGCTCTAAGAATAGTCTCTTCTTGTAATAATACCCGTAGACCGCTCAAAAGCTCCTGAGGAATGTTGATTACCATATAAGTGTGGGATCCACAAATGTTAGTTGAAATAATTAAACCTAAATAAGTCACCAGTCTGTGTCAAAAGTCTGTGTATGGATTTAAGTGGACAAACATACTGACAATCATTGTGGCTACATGCTCAAAGGTTCAAATCAATGTGAAAATCTAAGAGTTTCAGTATGATTTCCTTAAGTTGCTAACGACTCTGGATGAACACCGAGAATTTGAGCATCAAAAGTTTTAATAACTAGTCCCAAATGATTTGACTTGCCTGTATGATTCCAAAATTGAATTGGTCCAGATATGATCAATCTAAGTTGAAGCTATCTACTCCCGAACCAAATCCCGTAGATATCAATCTCTGGATTTATCTCTCACAAAAAGCCAAAAATATGTCTGTTTATGTAATTAGTTTAAAGTCTTAAATTAGTTAGTCGTTTTAATTTTAATTTTAGTCAAGTGTCGGGCTACATCAGGAAAATCAGAAGGAATCAACTCACTAAAAGGGTCATGTCTGAGATGACCATATGTGCTTTGGGTTAAAACAAAATGTTTAGTCACGTCTGAGGTGACAAAGTGTTTTAAAAGGGTCACGTCTGAGGTGATCAAATGTTTTCCAGATAAGATGATCATGTCTAAGATGATCAAAGGTTCATAATGTTAATTTCATAAGTTAAAAAGGGTTTTAAAATGTAATTGGTCAAAATGGCAGAAAATTAACTAAGTATGACCCATTCGCACGAATGGACCATACGTATGGACTAACCATACGAATGGAGTCCATTCGCACGAATGAACTATGAGTATGGACCATCAAACCGAATGGCCCATACGATTAGTCCAGTCGGAGGCTTAAGTGCGAACGAGTGAGTCAGTCGCACGACTGAAATCCAGTCGGACGACTGGAGAAGGGCGACTGACCCAATCGCACGACTGAGTCCCACTCGCACGACTGAAAGGTGCGTATGAACTCAGTCGCACGATTGGATCTAGGGTTGGTATAAATAGAGGTGGAGTCGGTCGCAGAGACTCATCACCCTCAAATCGCCCCTAAATCGCACTCCCTACCGTTACTCTGCCAAAATTTTATTTGCCCTATTTTACCTCTTGATTGTGATTCACTGACTTCGCCATTCATCATACAGGTAGTTTGAAGTCTTCTTTCAAACCATCAAAACAAAAAGATTGGAACCCTAATTGGGATTATTCGACTGTGAAACTTGAACCGAGACAAGAAAGCCCTAATAACCTATTAAAACAAGCAAATGTTAAAATTAAGTTAAATAGGTTATTAGTAACGAGAATGCGAGTCTAATGAACCGGTTAATTGAGTTAAAAGACTTAATTGTTGAAGTTTCGAACGATTGGCGACTGAACAACTGAGACAGGCGACTGGTCGTCCGGATGAACTTCAGTCGCACGACTGAAGGGGCGATTCACTTAACCGCACGACTGAACCATGCGAATGAGACTCAGTCGCACGACTGGTGTAACCGCATAAGAGTACATGCGCATGAGTCCAGTCGCACACTCAGTCGTACGCATGAGGTCATTCGCACGTCTGAACCTCAATCGCACTGTTCAGTCGCACGACTGTCTTCAGTCGCACAACCTCAATCGCATGACAGAGACATTCTATTCAAAGTCTAAGTGTTTCATTATACTTGTAGCCTGGAACTAATGTTTATATTGTTATGTTTACAGATGGCGAGTCGATGGAACATGAGCACCAAGCACAACATATGTGCTCATCTGGATTTGACATCCAGGAACGCAGCTGACTTCTCAGGCATCATTACGTTTCTGTTGAGATCCAGGATCGCTCATGCTATCTCTACACCATGCACGCCGTATAGATCAGTGCAGCAGGCCTTCTGGGAAGGCGCGACTGTTGATAGATCCTCTGAGCCTCATTGCATCAGGAGTACGATCTTTGGAGGCTATCACCGTATCAGAGGAGGATTTGAGGATTGTTCTACAGTTAGGGGATGATGCTGATTGTCCTACTCGTCTCACCCCCTCACTGTCAGAGGATGTTTCATGAGAGCCAAGTACTCTGGGGACATCAATGCTGGGGTACTCAACAAGAGTAACCTCTGTCCCCAGTTAAGTATCTTGCGCATGTTCTGCTAAGTGCATAGCTTCCAGGAAGGGAGGATTTTGATGAGCTTTCCGACCAGATCCAGAACGCTTATGTTGCGTTGGTGCTGAACCACCCGTTCAGCTTCTCCAAAATGATATTCACCTACCTGGTGGAGAACATCGAGGGGAAAGGGAAGGAAGGCTTCTGTATGTACCCAGATTTATGCAGATGATTATTGATCAGAAGCTTCCCTCCCTCCCTGCCAAAGGAGAAGGAGGATGCTGTGTGCTAGAGGTCATGGATGACACTACGCTAGCCGGATGAAGGTATACAGGGGGAAGCAGGTGAAACCCCCTGTCAGGAGTTGTTTGGGCATCTGGCCCGTGCTGATTATGTGGCGCACCAAGAGAGAAAGTGGCGCCACGATGACAGTGATTCAGATGTTGAGCATATTGCTATACCAGATACTGACTCAGATGATGATGATAGCGGCGACGCCGGGGATGATATGCCTGCTCCATCTAGAGGCACTGATTCAGACGTTATTCCCCCGGGGTCAGCCACTGCCACTGCCGGAGAGGTTGCTGAGATGGCCGGTTTCCATCAGGAGTTTGTAGCTGGGGATCAAGAGGAGGAGGAGTCAGATGAGGAGCCCCTCACTAGGACTGTGGGAAGCAAAGTTGTTCCCACAGACCACGGGCTTAGGGTGGTTGGTGAACACCCTCGGGACTCCTCAGAGAGAGAGACTGACCCGAACTATGTTCCGGGTTCAGTGGGCAGAGCTGCAGGGGGAGCATCCACTTCCACCGGGACTAGGAGGAAGCGGATGGCTCAACCCCATGGATTGAAGAGAAGAAGCGTCGCCTGACCTTCGTTACCACTGCTGCCACTACTTCCACCACCACACAGCCACCACTACCACCACCACTGACATACCACCCATCACCACAGCCACCACATCCACTACTTCCACTACCACACCACCACCTTACCTACCACCACTGTATCCTTCCCATCCACCACCAGACCATTCACACCTACATCACCAGCACCAGCCTACCGACCCATATTCACCACTGCCACTTCCCCACCACCTCACATCATGCTGGACCTCAGCCCAACCACATGTTTATGGATCTACTCTACCTCACATCGGGGTAGAGGAGCAGCTGTCAGCGCTTAACCGTATGGTGATGCGCCTGCTCGCTGCAGATGAGGAGAAGGCGGCGCAGATCCGCCAGCTGACCGACCTGACTGCTGCCCAGTCTCAGCAGATGGCAGAGCAGGCTCGGGTGATAGACCAGCAGAACCAGCTAATCGATGCACAGAGAGTCGAGGTGTCCCAACTCCAGGACCAGCAGGCCCAGTCCGTCAAACGTATAGAGGAGTTGGAGACGACCAACAAGACGATTATGCTGAGGTTAAAGGGTCGAAGGATGAGCCCTTGAAGCTAAAGGAGGGTGACGGGGATGATGGAGATGGTGATGATGAAGATGATGATGATGATGAGGAAGATGATGATGATGAGGAAGAGACTGAGGAAGACAGGACAGAAGGTAGAGATGATGATGACGAAGCAGAAGGAGGGGATGCGGCTGCATCGGCCTCTGCTTCTGGTCAAGAGCGAAGATCTAAGCATCGACAGGACCAGTCATCCACCACTTCTGCTCCTCCGAGCGACACGCCCATGATTCAAGACAAAAGTACAGATTAGATGTCTTATGTATTTATTTATTTTGTATTTGAATCATGTAATGAAAAACAGTGTGTTGAATGTTTATATATTAAGTTGATATAATTCTGTTTGATTACTTACTAATGGTTTATGTGTTGAATGTTTATATCAAACAGATCCAAACTTTCAAAGGGATGAGTTTGACTTTGCTCCCCTTCAAATGGTCAAGACTCAATTAACCATGATTCTTGATCTGCAAGGGATTGTAAGAAGGTCTGTGAGTTATACCCCTGAAGAAGGGGAAATAATTCATGACCTATCTGATGAGCAACTGGCAGAGATGTTCAGACTCAATCCTGATGAAATAGTCAAGGATGCTCCAACAGTTGATTCAACCAGTGATGAAGAACTAAATGACGTTGATGAGTTGAGGTTGAAGATATTACTGCAGAAGAGTACCCTCAGTATGCTGACACCGAGGGTAATGTGGTCCCCAATCTGGGTGAGTCCCTAGTCAGTGATACGTTTGAGGTACTAGACAAGATGGAGCAGGAAACCGAAAAGACTGAAGGAACAGCCCAAGCCTCCAATGATGATGTAGACATTCGCAAGGCTGAGTGGGCTGCCTGTTTTGAAGAAGTAAGAGCCCAGCGTGCTGCACCAAAGAAAGATGCCTACACCAAGCTCTACAGAGTCAAGAAACACCATAAGGTGTCAGGCAGGATTATTGCATGGGCTTATTTTGATGACCTTAACGCGTATGCAGTTAAGAGGGAGCAGGGCATAGAGTACTTCAGGTTCCCACATGATCTGAAGACTCTACCTGGTTTTGAGCTCAACCAGCTGGCTAAGCTAAAGCTGCTGTATGCTGACCCAAGAAAGATGTCAGGCTGGTTTGAGGCTGCCCTGAAGAAGGAGTACCACACCAGATGGGTTAACTTCAGACCACAACAGCCTACGAGGTATATAAGAAGGTCTGAGGTTGATGCCATTACTGGCAAGCCCAAGATTGTGCTGAAGTGGAGTCCCCCGCGCACTATGTCGAGAATCCCTCTCAGGGAAATGCCACAGGACTTCACTCCACACTTCAAATGGTGGTACTATGATTGGAGAACTGCTGAAGCTGTCATAGTTCTGAATAAGAGGGCCAAATGGATACTATCAGGGTATTCGACCCAATGTGGCTAACCAACTTGTCTGCTAATGATGTCTATACATTATACAAGTGGCCACTGTTCTATGACACACAAGACATTGTACAAGCCCTCCAGTTCCAAAACGTTATAGAGCTTTGCTTTGCGTTTGAGATTCACGCAGGAGTCACCAAAGAGGAGAAGTACAAGAAGTATAAGGAGGTAATGCAGAAGACAAGGGATTAGCTAGATCTAGGTCCAATGGGGAGTTTGTTGATGCATGTATGTCCCTAGATCATGTTTTGTTATGTAATGAATCTTGTCTGTCTGATTATGATGTAAGTGTATTGAATACTGAAATGATATGAATTGTTTGTTACTTGTGATGTTTAACATTTCATTAATGAGTCGTGATTGAATTGATTGGGTTTATTATTGTTTGAATGATTGCACATTATGTTATATTAATTAAAACATTCAAACTTAACTTAATGAAGTTCTCATGCGAATGGCCCGTGCGATGGACCACACGCATGAATAACTTCATACGATTGACTCAATCGCACGACTGAACCAGGAGACTGGATCAGTCGTATGATTGATACATAAGATTGACTCAATCGCACGACTGAACATTCAGTCGTGCGGATGAATCAACCGCATGGTTCAATCGCACGACTGAACCATACTTATGGCCCAGTCGCACGATTGAACAATACTAACCTATAAATAGACCCAATTCGTGGAAAAACGTAAGCATTCATCCCATTACGATTCCAGACGTACCCTAGCCGTCCAGAAGCCTCCCAAATCGTTCTCCAAGTTCACAGAACACATCAGATCGATTTCTAATCGATTTCTGACGTTGGATTCAATTCTTGATTGATTTTCGTGTGTTCTCACTGATTGGATCGCCAATCAAATAGGATTCTTCACTATTTGAGTTGGTTTAACACGCTAATCACTAGGTATTTCGTTCAAATACCAGGTCCTAACAATGTACTACTACCAATGTTACTGCCAGATATAATCTTCGCTTCTATCACACGATTGCAAAGTGAGGTTACCTTGAGTCTAGTTCCGTTACATTAACCATTTTTTTGATCAATATTACGTAGAAGCATTACAGGAACACCAACCTTTAACACTAAAGAATGGTTTGGTAAACCAGATACTTTAAGCCCATTTAAAAAATCAGGTGAGCATAAACTCCGATCAAAAGTATTATTAACAAACTCATCTACGCTTATACTATCTGAGCTTAGGTATTCTCTTTCATCCCCGGGGAACATCGATAGCAAACGTTCGTTAATTTCTTGAACGACATCATTTTTCGGGGCAAGAATTGCCCTCTCTTGAAAGAAATGTGGAATTTTGGAATTTTGAATGATGGAAGGATATACAAATTCAATTAAATCAGAGATAGAATCGACTGTATTTCAAAATAAGAAGATCATCTGGTATATGTATACTTGCCTCACCATCATTCATACCACCAAGTTTTCCTTCACCTACATCTAAAAGCGAATTTGAAAATTCCTTTGTTTCTTCAATGTTAGATCGTCCACTTCCGATTGATAAGCGCATGTTCTTTGTCAGTGTATGGACTTTGCATTGTTGCCAAATGTGTGAAGAACTTAAATAGGAATTGACAATATCTTGTCTACTTTCATTGGGGACAACAGGAAGAATCTGCCTTGTCACACCCTCAAAATTCACATGCGGAGTTTTACCGCGAGGTGTGTCACACCCCAACCTTGACGGCGGAAACGTCGAGATGTGAGGGTTACGATTGTTCACAGCCACATAACGCTATTAATAATCCAAATATAATTTAAACATAAGTTTCAATTGTAACATTACAAACATAAGTCTCAAAGAAAATAAAAGCATAACGTAGAATGTACAAATGCTACAAACAACATGATCATCCATTTTATCTCTAGGTCTAATCCTAGATGTGATAAGCTTCAAAGAGTAGAACACATACTTGAGGTGTTCCTGAAACATGTTAAAAATAAAAGGTCAACATAAAAATGTTGGTGAGCATTCCATAGTTTGCAATACATAAGTATATAAAAGATGGCAATTCAAGTCATAAGTTAGTGAATAAAGTGATTAGGGATGTTATGAACAATGCAACAATCAAACCTCGACAAAGTTTTACAAGTCTCAAACGTTAAAAGTATATACGATCAGCTAAGTGTACTTGGATCAACCAAGCAGGCTTGTCTTACCCATAGATCTATGACTTCGCTGGGCTAGCAATAGTTAATGATTGTACATATAACGCCATAACATGGTAACCACAAAAGTTCAACTAACCACAACTTTACAAGATGAATTGCCATAGGTTTACAAGTCTCAAATAAGTTTACAAGTGCAAAGTATAAGTTAACATGTTTCACCCCAAAGTGTGAAAGTAAGCAAAAAGGGGTATGGAAATACTCACATAGAAAACTCACAAGTATAGTGATGATTGTAGAGTACATAAGAAAGCTTGGATGTCAAGAGTCAAAGGTGATCTCCTAAATGATAGAAAAACAATAACTTGATGTTGGAATTCATTACAAAAAGTTAGAACATTTAGAGAATGCTAAAAAGCGAAAGGTAGATTGAAAAAGGATTATTGCATCAATTTTAGATTCTGGACAGAATGTTTGGTATGTGTTTGAACAGGTTTTAAAAATAGCAAACGGTTTCATAAAATTATAAAAATTTATACTAGACTAGTTCAAAGTCTCCCGGACAACTTTCATTCAGAAACATTTTTATGAAAAGATCTTTAAATAGGTCAAACAAGCATCACAAGACAGAAGGTGCTGAAATGCGCACTTATTTTGTGAAGGCTATTGTTGAGTCGTCCGATTGAGTTTGAAGACGTATAAACTGTCGTTGAAAAGGTAATTCAATGAACTTAACATTGGAGTCTGAGTTTACTCAAATTTAGTTTGTTATGATCAAGTTATGGTCGGTTGAAGTAAGACTATATTCTGCCAGAATTATAGTAAGGCACTTATGTGCACTTTTAAAATTGTTAATACATGAAACGGGTTAGAACAATTTATTATGTTAATATATGATATATTAGTCTTCATTTGAGTTATAAAAATATTCTAAGACTTTGGAATAGCCATCATTTAGAACAATAATCTTGCAGAATAACCGAATGCGGCGGCATAGCCGTCCATATGCAAACGGGATTCTTTGTTTATGTTAATGTGTTGTTAGCTTAATTTAGGAATGTTAGTGATTATTATAAGATTAGTGATTATTAAAATGTTAATGATCAAATGATAATTATTAAAATAAAAAGAGGTTTGGTAGAAGAAAGAATAATAGTAAGAACATAAAGTCATGAGAACAATTGAATGTTAAGATGATTAAAATGTATAATATAAAAACAATAAAGGATTACCTTAGTATTAAGAATTCTTGAAATTTCTTGTAAAATAAAATTCTTCAAATTCATCATAACCAATGGATGAAAGAAAGATATGAGAGTGAGGTTTTTAGAGAATGAGCAAATGAAAAGTGAGGCCTAAGCCTTGCTTTTATACTTGAGGTTAGGAGGAGGTTATGAATGGTGTTAATGGTTATTTATAAGTCTTTTAAAAGGGGGTTATGATTGGAATTTGAAATAAATATAAAATTAAATAATTTAAATAAATAAAAGAATAATTATAATTTAAAATTTAAATTCTTGAAGACTATAATTTTAACAACTTTTTTATAAAATATTTATAGACTTTATGAAACCAATTTGAATAATCAATCAAATTATTTATTTGTTAATCTTTATAACTTTTATAAAACTTGTAACTTTATAATTTGATTACTTATTTTCAATATTTAAAATTCATAATTACTTATAAAACTTTATAAGTATAATAAAATTCATTTTATAACTTTATAAGTTTTAATAAGTCTTTTCCATTTAGTTATTTGTTGTAGCATGATTAATAAAGTTTATAACTTTATGAAAAAGAATTATTTATAAATCAACAAGTTATTATAAGTTGTTTAAATGATAAATTGAATAATCAATTTAAACTACACGTCTAATCTATATAATTCATTAATATAAATAAAATAAGTTAAATAAAGAAATTCATATCATAAGATAGTTCGATTTTAGTTCGGGTTCGGGTTTATAACTTGAAAATGTCGGATGTTACAAGGTGTGTGAACAAACCAGGTTCACAGTCAATAGTTACTCAGCACGACACTATATGCCACATTTAAAAATAAAACCAACCAAAGTTCAAACTTTAAAACCATGCGGAAGCGTTTTGTAAATTAGACAAGCCCAAAGTATAAAAATGTATAATATGGCAAAATACGCGCCAACCCATATGATTAAACACTCATAAATAAAAACCAACAAAGATGTCTTTAAAATAGAGTGTTAGAATGCATGCTGGACCCGTGTTGTGCTCCTAATGGCAAGCAGAGTTAATGACTTGAGAATAGCATACTAAAATGTCAACACAATGGTTGGTGAGTTCAAGAGTTTGCATTTATCATAAATATTAACAGTTGTATAACATAAGAAGTGCATTGAAATAGATAGCTAGTCTATATTCACATGTATTAACAATAGTGATTTCGCGATCGAAGCTGACTGTGTTGCGTTTGTTGCCTCCCGTCACGACTTACCAGGTCGTGACGAATGTTTCTGTCTAGGACAATATTGCACCCGCTCGACCTCCAGTCTCACGGGTGGGGCTCGTCAGACCCAGTAGTACTACCCAAGATTCCCAGCTAGTTGCCATTATTAACGATCTGAAAGTGTGAGGACTTTCCATGGTATTAAGCACTATGTTAAAACATACATAACTTATAGTAATAATAAAATAGCGTTTGAGTATCCAGCTTGGTTAGTGAGCTTGTGAGCCAGTTGTATAACCTGTTGAATGGTAGGGAGATTTGCAGTAGTCACCATACTCTGAATCTCTGGGACTAAACCATGTAAGTAGAGCTCAATTCGTCGGCTCGGCGGGTTAACCATGCCAGGACAGAGTGTAGCTAGCTCGTGGGACCTAGTAGTGTAAGCCTCGATGTTAGATCCTTCCATCTTCAATTGCCAGAACTCAGCTTCCAGCTTTTAAACTTCATCACGGGGGCCGTATTCCTCCATCATCATCGTCTTGAATTCCTCCCACAGTAGTGCATTTGCCATTGCCTGGCCAAGCATTTGTACTTGAGCATTCCACCACGTGAGTGCTGCACCTTCCAAGGTTCCTGTGGCGTATTTCACCTAGTCCGCCACCGGACAGTTACATTTGGCGAAGACTGACTCAGTCTTCTCAAACCATCTCACAAGCCCTACAGCTCCCTCGGCTCCACTGTAGGTATGCGGCTTACAGTCCATGAATGCCTTGTATGTGTATCCAGGCGGTCATGTGTTCAACTTGTCAAGGTATTCAAATCAAACCGATAGAATTAATCACCTAACGGAATACTCGTGTAAATGATGACTACTGTCACCGTTTACCTCCAAACTGTACGGGCTGAGTATTCAATGCCGCTTTACACGTGTTGGTTTATCAATGCAGCCAATTCAGCTGGGGTCATGTTCACGTTGTCGGCGCCACGTCCACCGCCACGCCCTCGGCCACGTCCGCGTCCTCTACCTCGGTCGTCCATATTTCACGTTACATTCACAAATACAATAATGAGTAACATCCAACATATCAATCTCATTGAAGTATAATAAATAATAAGAAATAATGTACAGTCACAACTACAACATTTATAACCAAAAATAATAACGTTTTATAAATAATTTGTAAGTAGCTCACAAAATATCCAATCATTGTCAAAATTCAAGTTTTCAGTTGTGTGGGAAAAAACCTTCCTACATAGGTTTAAGAAAAACACTATGCAGTCAAAGTCATAAGAATAAAGAAAAATCAATTCATCAAGTCTGATCCATCGATGTCTTCTCCGTCCGGGGCTTCTTCTGGCTCCTCTTCATAATCTTCGACCGGTGCAGGGTTGTCCTCAATTTGTAGCGCTGCGAGTTGGACTTCCAGTCTGGTCAGTCTACTCTCGACGCCCACATTGTGGAGATCTTGTGCATCCATGCGCTCAGATAGATTCATCACCCTACCAGCCATCTTGTAATTCCCAGTGATATACATAGACAAACGCTCCTCGAGTATACCTATCTTTAACCACATTCGGCGTATCTCATATTGCAGGGTGGAGTTCTCGTCAGTAAGCACTCCAACTCGTCGACGCTCGGTCTCCAAAGTCACGGTCAATGCCGGCACAACTCGCTCGAGGGGCACATCAAGAGACAGGAGATTAGGTGCTGCAGAAGTAGTCACGGACCTAGTCCTAGGTCTAGCAGTAGCCAGCTCCGGGACTCGCGCTCTACGAACCATGTGATTTATGCACATCGGGTAATAACTCCAATCTCCTGGAGGGTCACGCTCAGGTAACGCGAACGGTTGATCCAAGTCTAACTCACCACGAGGGTAAGTAAATCGCGGCCAGTCAGGTACTCGGTGAGGTACAGGTGGAGGGGATCCAGTGTAACACCCCAACCGACGGCGGAATCATCGGGGCGGACGAATGTTAAACGATTGTTCATAGAACATGGAACTAAATTAATTGGAGTAATATTAAAAAACATTATTCATTGAACAATACAAGTAAACTAATTCATTACAATACACAAAATATATAAACAATAACATATGATGTTTAATTTATCTAAGTCCAAGTTCTATGTGAGCAAGAAGAGTTCTTCAAGAATCAAACCTGAAACATGTTAAAAATAAAAGGTCAACTTTGAAAATTTGTGAGATTTCCATAGTTTTCAATAGATAAGTATATAAAAGATGGCATAGATTAGTGAACATAGTAACTAGGGATGTAAGACAGAATGCACAATCAAACCTTGACAGTTTTACAAGTCTCAAACGTTTACAAGTATATACGATTAGCTAAGTGTACTTGGATCAACCAAGCAGGCTTGTCAGGCCCATATATCTATGACGTCGCCAGGCTAGCAATAGTTAATGATTGTACATATAATCGACATTACATGGTAGCTACAAAGATCAACTAACCACAACATACAAGTAAATTTCCATAAGTTTACAAGAATTAAACGTTTTACAAGTACAACGATTATAAGGTAACATGTTTCACCCCAAAGTGTGAAAATATGAAAAAGGGGTATAGAAATACTCACATGCTATAAGTTGCACTAAAAATAACAATAAGAAGATAAGATGGTTCCAATGATTTCTTCACGATTCAACCTAACGGTTGATGTCTTAGAATTAGAACAAATATAAGATTCAAGAATTAATATGAATTAGGGTTTCATTTGGAATTTCGGGGGTTTTTAATAGATAAATCAAATAAAATAAAATAAAGCAATCGTTTATGTTTTGGTTCAATAATGTTGGAGTCAATCAATCAAATATAAGAAATATAGTGAAAGATTCAATATTTAAATTTATTGAATTAACATGATGTGTGAAAAGAAATAATTAATTTAATAATTAATTTTTTAAAAATTTCATAAAGGTACTTAATTGAATATTTATTTAGATGGCTTTAAAATTATTTAAAATCGATTTATATAGTTTTGAACTTCTAAATGATTTATAATAAAAATCTTATAATACAACTTTTAGTAATAAGTATAATATATTGTTTTACAAGTTTCAAAAGTTTAAGTAATAGTTCAAGGAGTAAATCTATAAACTAATTATGATATAATATGGTTAAAGGAATAGATAAATAACTAATTATTTAAATGATTATTTAAATAACTATTTAAATAATTATTCATTTAACATACTAATTTATAAAATGTAAATAAAATCATAATTAATCTATAATTAAAGATAATGTAAAGAATTGTGATAAATTAGTGATTTCAACTATTTCAAGTTTATTTTTATAAAAAAAATAAACTAATTATAACATTTGTTATTAATATTTTATATATAAAATTGTCAAGGTGTTTAAGGAAATAATTTACAGAAAATAATTAGATAGCTTTTAATTTAACCAAGGTTTATAAAAGTGATTTTTATAATTTTTATAAATTTTATATAATTTTTTAAAGGCTTGAAAGCCCTAAAAAGAATAAGTGAGGTTGCCCGGGTTCGAACCCGGGACCTCTGAATTAAGCATGTGTGTGACTTACCGGTGAACTAAGGGTCGTGGCCGTGATGTGTCACGGGCATTAATTCTTAAAAACATAATCACCAAGAAACCCCCAAATCCAAATAAAACCCTAGAACGATTTTATTCCAATTGAAGGTCGATTCAAGTGTTTCATCCGGATTAAGCTTAGGGCTTTTAATCCTCACATGAAACCGAGTATGTAGCAATGTTTTATTACCTAGATTGCCAACGGATTGATGATGAACAATCGAAGAACAGACCACGATCGAAGTTATGTTTGATTGGTGAGCAAATGAGGATGATAATCAAATTAATCACGTGTGAAGCTTCCGAGAATGATTACGACCAAAAGCCCTCTACTAATTGGGATTAAGAATGCTCTGATCAAGATGAGCACTCCGCTTACACGTCGATACAAACGAAATGGTTAATTGGATAGTGCGTGTGGATTGTGTGCAAAATTGAGAGTGCAGTTAGCTTTAGGATCTTGATTAGATAATTTGCCTTCATTTACAACATCATAATTTGATCCGTTTCAACCTGAAAGGTCAAGTCTTGAATGCGAGTTTTCGGTTTCTAACTTAAAGGCTCATGACAGCTTGTTAAATCGAATTAAACATGTTAATGACTTCGAAACTAGTTAGGGAACGATTTAGTTGAACTAATTTGAAGGAAAAACGGCTAATTAATGAATGGAAATGTCGCCGGAGGGTCGCCGGTGGTTGGCCGGCGACTTGGCCGGAAATACGGGTAATTAAGGGAGAGGGGGTTTGGGTTTAAACAGAATTTACACTTTCAGCCTCTCAGGTTTCATATTATTATTATTTTATGCCAAAACTTTTAAAACACAGTTTTAATAATTACATTTCCAACCCTATACTTTATAAAGCCCAAATTTTAAATGATTAATCCATTTTATAAAACATATATAAATTATAAATCTTGTTAAATATTAACTATTAAATTGTTAAGGTGGTTAGAAGAAAATAACCTTTATATATTTACTTATCTTTATAAATCCCATAGAAATTTTAAAGTCTATTATTATTTTATAATAATTATAACTTCATCTTAATATCTCATAAGTTTATAAGCTTATTAAATGGAAGATTAAATATAAATTTGAATCACAAATTTCACAAAGTTAGTTAAATCACACATTATTGTTTTAAAACCACTAAAATGAAAGAAGTAGTGTAAATGTTGTGCTTGATTTATATAACCAACAAAACGAGTTCGGGTCATATTTAAAAAATGACAGATGTTATAGTCTCCCCTACTTTAAGAAATTTCGTCCCGAAATTTAATCACGAGGGGACTTATTTCAAGGACATGAGGAGACTTGGATTTCATTTCACGTTCGCAAGTAAACTCTTGGAAGTTTTTAAATTCAACAAGTTTAACTATGATGCTTTGTTATGCTTAAGTTTTTCAAGTCTCATAGTTCATGATTTCATGTGTTCCTTGGCAAATGGTACAAGATTATTAATCTAGAATTTTTAATTGATAAACGCTTGTATTTTAAATGGTTCAAGACAATTGGGAAGGTTTTGTCATGAGGGACGCACTAAGTATTAGTGTGATACAAGGCTTGGAGATATGTTCACGATGCTTTTGGATGGTGTCACACCCTCAAAATCCACGTGCGGATTTTTACCGCGAGGCGTGTGAACAAACCAGGATTACAGTCAATAGTTACACAAAACGACTCTATATGCCATATTTAAGATAAAACCAACCAGAGTTCAAACTTTAAAACCATACGGAAGCATTTTGTAAGTAAAGAAACCCAAAGTATATAAATGCATAATATGGCAAAACACGCGCCAACCCAAATTAGTAAACATTAATAAATAAAAACCAACAAAGGTGTCTTTAAATTAGAGTCTTAATATGCATGATGAACCCGTGCAGTGCTCCTAATAGCAAGCAAAGTTAACGACCTGAGAATAGCATACTAAAAATGTCAACACAATGGTTGGTGAGTTCAAGAGTTGGCTTTCAAATATAAACAATTTAACAGTTGTGATATATAAGCAGTGTATTGTAACAGATAGCTAGTCTATTGACAATAAATATTAATTCATAGTGATTTCATAATTGAAGCCGACTGTGATAAGTTGTCGCCTCCTGTCACGACTTATCAGGTCATGGCAATGTTCACTAGGACAAATTGCACCCGGTTGACCTCGAGTCACACAGGTAGGGCTCGTCAGACCCAGTAGTACTACCCAAGTTTCCCCACTATTCAATATTAACAATTCGAATGTGTGAGGACTTTTCCATGATAAACAGCACTATATTAATATTGTACACAACTTAAATATATACAAAGCGTCTGTAAATTACCAGTATGATATCTCCCCCAAAAGAGTTTAAGTAAAGAGTGGGGCATGAACTCACCTGATATGCGTAACAACTACTTAGGGTTTACTTGGAAGAAAGAGTGGACAGACAACCTTCAGAGGTTACCTAGATCATGTAAGTACATAAGTACGTGTACAGCAGATGTCACACCCTCAAAATCCACGTGCGGAGTTTTACCGCGAGGCGTGTGAACAAACCAGGATCACAGTCAATAGTTACTCAGAACGACTCTATATGCCATGATTAAAATAAAACAACCAAAGTTCAACATTAAATTGTGCGGAAGCGTTTTGAAAACAACCCAAAGAAATAAAAGTATAACTATGGCAAAACATGTGCCAACCTAAAAGAGTAAACAATAATCATTAAAATGCTAAAATGTCTTGAAGACCGAGTCTTAGAATGCAAGTGAACCATGTTGTGCTCCTATGGCAAGCAAGCTAATGACTTGAGAATAGCATACTAAAATGTCAACACAATGGTTGGTGAGTTCAAGAGTTGATATTCAAACATAAACAGTTTAATAATAGAGATATACTAGTAGTGCATTGTAATAGATAGCTAGTCCATTAACAATAAATATTAATGCATTTTGATTTCGCAATTGAAGCTGACTGTGTTACGTTGTTGCCTCCTGTCACGACTCAACAGGTCGTGACAATGTTCAATAGGACAAATTGCACCCAGTTGACCTCGAGTCACACAGGTGGGGCTCGTCAGACCCAGTAGTACTACCCAAGTTTCCCCGCTATTCAATATTAACAATTCGAAAGTGTGAGGACTTTCCCTTGATAAACAGCACTATATTAATATTATGCACAACTAAAATATATGTAAAGCGTTTGTAGTTTTACCAGTATGCTATCTCCCCCAAAAGAGATTAAGTAAAGAGTGGGGCATGAACTCACCTGATATGCGTATAGATACTTAGAGTTTGACTTGACTGACAGAGTGAACAGACAACCCTCAGAGGTTACCTAGATCATATAAGTATATGAGTACGTGCAACAGAGAACATGTGAAACCCTAAGTACACTACAACCAAAGACTCAAAGTTTCAGAAAATAATACATTTGACTCAGTTGACCCGTTTGACCCGTTGGTGACTTTATGTGTTGTAAGCCATTCAAGTAATCATACACATATATCATACATAGTTAACATTCACATAGATCATATGTATGCTCTATTAACCAGGTGTATTACTTAGATCATCATACAATCAAGTATCATACAAGTCATGCGAATCTAGAACATTAACATTCACTAACCATTTTCATACATTCAACATGCATCACAACAATCAATTTCCAATCCCAAGCATGATATCTTAACTACTAATCCACATCAATATCATACATGCTCATCAAAGTCCTAACACCACCCATGATTATCCAAACATCTCATACAACAATATTAACATGTTCCAACCACATTAGAATTCATCCATAAACTTACTAACATGCTCCTAACATCTCAAACATGATTAAACTATCCTCTTTCACATTTCCCTTTTGGGAAAGCACATCCCAAAATCTATCAAACATCCTATACATTCATGAATTCATTAATAGTATACCAATTCAAGCTCATATCAACATCTAAGCATGATCAACAACATCCAAACATCATAACTCATCAATTCATATCCTAAAAAGTTACTATCTTTAGTAATGTATGAACTATAGTATGTGTTCTTGAATTCCCAATGCTCACATCAACAATCTAACATCTAATCATCACCATGAACACATCCATAATATCAATTCATCACTAATTCAACATTACATGCAAAATAAAGTTACTATTCTTAGTAACCTATGAACATCAACATCAATTCACCAATCTCTTGCGAAATCAATGTAACCTAGCATCCATACAATCTATTAAACATCAAACATTCATCAAACAATCATCATTCATCCATAATTCCACCAATTTTCGAATTAGGGTTTGCTTCAAGCCATAGTTCATGATTAATCCACTAAAACTACACAATTCATGCATAATCAACGTTAACTAACATGTATACAATCTAACTAACGTATTAACACCAACAACTAACATCAATTTCGACTCCATGAAGACCCATTCACGATTTTAGGTTCGGCCCTTAACAAAAACTCACAAAAACATGAAAAATCTAACCTTTAAACGTGTTATAGCTTGCAATTGATGATTCCTATGTGTTGTATGCCTTGTAATCGAACCAAAATCGCAGATTCTTGCTTGTTCTAGGCTGATTTCGAAGTGGGGAGGGGTGTGGAAGAGGGTTCACGGCCGCAAATGGGGTGGGGATTAGGGTTAGTGTGTTTTGTTTAAGTTTAATTTACATATTTACCCTTTTAACCCTTGTAATTTGTATTTTATAAAAACTAGGCTTTAAACTCTTTGTAAAGTGTTTTTAACTTAATAATATAAAGATATAAACTAATGAAAATCATTATATATCTTATCTTTATAAAAACACAAGACATACAAATAAATAGGCACGTTTCCGCGTTACGCGATTAATTTTCTAATTAACATTTTAAAAACATGCAAACACATAAACATAACACAATAATCACATAATCAATTAGATTCTCATTAATTTAACATTATTCATTATTATTAGGTCACCAACGTTAAACGACAACTAGTGTGTGTTCACGACACGTGTATGCAAGACTTAACGGAACTAACGGAGTTTGGTAACGGAAATTTACCAGATGTCACAGCAGAGAACATGTGGAACCCTAAGCACACCACAACCAAAGACTCAAGGTTTCAGAAAACAGACACGTTTGACTCAGTTGACCCGTTTGACCCGTTGGTGACATCATGAGTTATAATTCAATTAAGCAAACGTGAACATATAACACACATCGTTAACATTCAAATGGATCACATGAGGTGCTACATTACCCAATGCATAACTTAAATCATCATACCACTAAATATCATACTAGTCATGTGAATCTAAAACATTAACATGCCCACCAATTATAACATAACTAACACGCCACACAAAGATCAAATCACGCACTATATGCCATGTGAAGCCACTCACGACTTCACATCCTAAACCCTGCCCATCTTACTAAGTAAGGGCCTCAGATTCGCACGCGTGTATGATGATCACAATCATATTCATTAACCATGTTCATTGCCTTCAACATACACCACAATAATTAAGTTCCAGTCCCAAACATGATGTCTTAATTACTAATCAACCATCAACATCATACATGATCATCAAAGTCCATACATCACACATGATCATCCAAGCATTCCATACAACTAAATTAACATATTCTATCACATTAGAAATCATCCATGAACATACTAACATGCTCCTAATATCCCAAACATGCTCAAACTATCATCTTTCAAACTTTGTGCAAATAAAGTTTCCCTTTTGGGAAAGCACATCCCAAAATCTATCAAACACCCCATGTATTCATAAATTCATTAATAATTCAACAATTCAAGTTCATATCAACATCTAAGCATGATCAACAACATCCAAACATCATAATTCACTAACCTTCATGATCAAAAGTTTCTACTTTTGGAAATCTATGAACTACAACATTCATTCTTAGATTTCTAGCATCCATATCATCAATCTATCATACATACATCATCATAAACCCTTTAACAACATCAATTCATCATCAAATCATCATATCATGAAAAATAAAGTTACTATTATTAGTAACCTATGAACACAACCTTCAATTCTTCAATTTCTTGCAAGATCAATGTAATCTAGCATTAATACAACCTAACTAACATCATATAATCATCATACAATCATCAATCTCATATAATTCACATCAACTTTCGAATTAGGGTTTATCTTGAATCAAAGTTCATGAACAATTCATCAAAAACGTATCATTCTTGCATAATTGACGTTAAACAACATGTATACTATCTAACTAACTTACTAGCATCATCAAACAACAACAACTTTAACATTTTTGAACTCAAAATCGAATTAGAGTTCGGCCATATAAAAAAAACTCATAAAACTTGTAAAATTCTAACCTTTTCACGTGTAATATCTTGCAATTGATGATTCTAACGTGTTCTATAGCTTGAGATCGACCAAAATCGAATCACAATGATGGTTTGAAGGCTGAATTTTGAATGTGAGGGGGTTTGGGATGGTTGTTGCGGCCGAATGGGGGATGGGGATTAGGGTTGGGATTTTGTTTTAATTAATTTACAATAATTACCCTTTAACCCTTGCATTTGTATATTTTTATAAAGATTAAGTTTTAAACTCTTTTTAAAAGTGTTTCTAACTAGATTAATAAACATATAGACTAATAATAATTTAAGTACATGTTTTATTTTTACAAAACACAAAACATACGAATTAATACACACGTTTCCACGTTACGCGATAAAATTCACCGTTAACATTTAAATCACGTAAACACATAAGCATAACACAACAATCACATAATCAGTTATTTTATAATTAATTTAACATTATTAATTACCATCGGGTCACCAACGTTAAACGATAACTAGTGTGTGCTCATGACATGTGTACGCAAGACTTACCGGAACTAACGGAGTTTTGGTAACAGAAAATTACCGGATGTCACAGATGGGATATGGAATTTATAAGAGCTTTTCAAGGAAATAACTTTTACGGGGTTTCTAGATGATCGATTCTTGTTTACTTATGTCTTTGAGATTTCAAAGTTTTATTGGCTTAAAGTTGATACGAGAATCGTGTTTGTTATGATTGTGATTCAATTTAGAATGAGAGCATCATTGTAATAGGTTTTCATGATAAGTGCGGTTTTGAGGGGAAGACGTTTAGAAAGATTTTTAAGGGTCATTAAGAAAAATGGGTAATGAGTTTTAAGTTTCAGGGATACAAAATCAATGATGAAACGATTCAAAATAACAAGATGTTTCGAGTGTAATGATCAGTTTACAAACCAAAACATTACGTTGACTTATCAAAGTATTAGGTCAACTACAACCTTAATGAAGACATGCGTACCTATAAGCGGACACTCACCCCAAGGGTTCCCAGGTAAGGTAAACGGATCCATCGGTTGATTTGGATTTATATGAATACCTTGCCTAGACAGAACACCTCGAGATACAGGCATCACGCTCTTCCAGTATTACATGTTTCAAGTTATAGGACATAGACTTTGACGAGACTTGAAAACCACGAATAAAGATTCAAAGCTCATTTTGAAAATCATTCGATTTAGGCACATAATGCCTTAGAATATAAATTTAAGATTCATGTGTGCATTGATAAGATTCAAAGTATAAGAATAAGCACATAAGGCATATGATCACATAATCAATTATAAACACATAATGCACATAAAATCCTATCTAAGCATATAAACACATATGGTTGGTGAGTTCAAGAGTTTGCGTTTATCATAAATATTAATAGTTGTATAACATAAGAAGTGCATTGAAATAGATAGCGAGTCTATATTCACATGTATTAACAATAGTGATTTCGCGATCAAAGCTGACTGTGTTACGTTTGTTGCCTCCCGTCACGACTTACCAGGTCGTGACGAATGTTTGTGTCTAGGACAATATTGCACCCGCTCGACCTACAGTCTCACAAGTGGGGCTCGTCAGACCCAGTAGTACTACCCAAGATTCCCCGCTAGTTGCCATTACTAACGATCCGAAAGTGTGAGGACTTTCCATGGTATTAAGCACTATGTTAAAACATACACAACTTATAGTAATAATAAAATGGCGTTTGAGTACAAGTATGCTACCTCCCCCAGAAGGTTTATAAAATAAAAAGGCATTAACTCACCTGGTGTGTAATGATAATGAATAAAGAGACTGGTGATAGGTGCAAAGACAACCCTTCAAAGGTTACCTAGAACACATAAGTACATAAGTACGTGTACACAGAGAAACTTAATAATCCTAGGTTAACCTAGTTGACCCGTTTGATCCGTTGGTGACAAATTAGTTTGAAATATAGTTCATTCATATATGATAACTTAACATACAAGAGTATCATGCAATTTATCCATGTGTATCACATTATCCATCTAGGTTCTACCTCAGTCATCATGCCACATTAGATCATCATACACTTATGCAAATCTCAAGCAATCAACATGCTTAACATATACATAAATACATCACAACAAATAATTCATACGCGAAGACTAATCATGCACCACATGCCTTTCCTCCTCCGAGAAAGGTTCAATCTGAGTCATAAGATTTTTTATTTTGAATGCCATGTGAAGCCACTCACGACTTCACATCCTAAACCCTGCCAATCCTACTAAGTAGGGGCCTCAGATTCGCACGCGTGTATGACAATCATAATCACATTCATTCACTTAGTTCATTCCAACCAACATACACAGTGACAATCAATTCCAATCCCAAACATGATCTCCTAATCACTAACCATAATTCTTCGTCATGTATGATCACCAAAACCTAAACTCCTTACATGATCAACCAAGCATCCATACAACTCAATTACACATTCTATCACAACAAACATCATCAACAATCATTCTAACATCATCTTAACATCACAAGCATGCCCAATTCATCACATCCAAAGTTCTACAAAAATAAAGTTTCCCTTTTAGGAAAGAAACACCCAAAAGTGATCTAGCATCCAATTCAACCACGATTTCAACAATTTTATACCTAATCAAGTTCATAACATTCATTATAACATGCTAGTCATCTCCAAAACATCCAAATTCCCAAACATCATACACAAAAGTTTTTACTTTTAGTAAGTCATGATCAACATCTTAATTTCATGGATTTTCTTGCACAATTCGATTAAACTAACATCCAAGCATTGTATCTAACATCATAACATCATCAAATCATGAATTTCAAGAACAAAAAGTTTCCTCTTATGGTAATGTATGAACTAGATGATCAATCTATGGATTTCTTGCATAATCAACATCATCCAGCATTCATACAACCTAACTAACATCATATTAACATCTAAAAATCATCAATTTCATGTTTTCATCAACAATTTCGAAATTAGGGTTCATCAAGAACAATCAACATGAAAAACTAATCAAAACTAACCTTTAGATGTGTAGAAATCACCAATTGAACTTGCAAACACCTTGTAACACTTGAAACTAGATCAAATCCGAATGTTTGTGTGTGTGATTGCTCAAAAACGAATGGGATGGGGTTTGGGATTGCTTTAGGCCGCAATAGGGGTTTGGGGTGGGGATTAGGGTTGTAATTTAGGTAATATTTGATTTAATTACAATTACAAAATAAACCCCTTAGTTTTTATTTTATAAAAACTGATATTTTTAACACTTTTTAAATAATTTTAACAATAAGTTATAAGTATTACTAGCCAATAATAATAACCATAAACATTTACAACAAGTCACATAACACATAAAATATATATCACACGTTGTCACGTTATCGCGTAAAATTTACAAAATTATTAAAATCCTATAAATTCATGAATCACATAACCACAACTAATAACTAACATTATTAATTAAATTAGGAGCATGGTTAAAATCAATGCAACAGTGGTATAGTAAAGATATTTTGATCAAAATACCTTTAAATCTCTTAAACCTTTCAAATTGTAGAATGACGACAATGTTTCATGCATCGACATTATTTTCCAGATACTCAAAAAGCTGCCTCGCATAATCATCCCATAAAGTAACTGAAATCTTAAGACCCCTGCATCAAATGAGTATATAAATTAAGTATTTAAATAAATTGAAGGTGGTGAGTATTTTAAGTTATAAAATAGTACTCCAAGTCTTTGATCTGAAAGTTCAGCTTGGATGCTTGTTTTCCACTTTTAGTCATGAGATCCTCCAACTTAAAATATATCACATCTTGAGAATGGAAAAAAAATTAAGATGTAACAAACGATAAGTTTACATGTAAATATTAGGTTTAGTAAATACGAACAACTGATGGTGGAATACTGTTACCTATACTACCAGATTCTGAAACTTCAAGGTCAAGTATGGATCGAAAGCTTAAGAAGGAAAACCATATAGTGGACCACTAAAGTCGGTACATTTGGTAAAGAGTGGTATTGTAATAAAGGCACACCTTTAAAGGGTTATCAACATATCTAAAAGAGGCAATATTATTACCCAAGGTTGGGTTTTGGATAATCAAGGTTGTTTCTCAACCGTGTAAACCATTGTGCAAGACACTTGCTTGGATCTTGTTTTCCTGAAATACAAGAAAAATAAATAAGATTGAAATGTTTTTATGTTATTATTTTAACTTTAATGGAACTAACATGTTCATCGATCAAGATCATCTCTATGGAGAATGTTTGAGATGGATTCTTAAACATGGGCTGCCTCCATAACCTTATGATACGAACTCGAAGAGTATAATCATCTCTTGCGATATCAAGATCATTCAGAAAAGAAATAGAAGTTACCTCCATTTTACTGTGAGACAGAAAACAAATTATATATGAGTAATTAGATCTTCATTAAAATAAGTATTTTAAAAAGGATGAAAGTAGTATGAATAAAGTAAACGAATTAGATTACCTTAACAGCTCAATCGTAATGGTGATTGCAAGAGAGAAATATAATGAAGAGTTGATTGTACATGTGTATGTGAAAAGTGATGTATATATAATAGGGTAAACGTGAATCTATTTTAGAAATTAATTATGTTTAAAATAGTAGCTTAAATCAATTCCAAAGTTTTATTAAGTCAAACGTATTACAATTTAATGTGATGAAAAGATTACAAAAATAAGTGATTTTATTAATAAAAAGTCTGTTATGTAATATAAAAATCGTAATAATTATCATATATATTCTAAATTTCGAAACTATATAATGGGGTAGGCATTTATTTAATTAAAAGACTTATTTATGTTTAAAACAGTAGCTTAAATCATTTCCAAATTTATAAATAAATCAAACGTATTACAATTTAATGTGATGAAAAGATTACAAAAATAACTATATTTTATTAATAGAAAGTCTGTTAATATGATTTTACAATGTTTAAATTCGATCTTAATAAGTAATTGATTCACTAAATTAAAAAAATTAGGAGACAATTTGAAAACAACTGTTTATATTCCATTTTAATTTGTAACGATATCCTAAATTAAAAGACTTCCTGTAACCATAATTCCAAATTTTCACTCTGAAAATAATAGAAGACAATTTGTCGTCTAAATCGAGTTTCCGTTTGATATTTTAATAAAGAATAAAATGTAATGTGTATTGCATAAAAAATTAGTGCATCTAATTTGTATTCATTTTTCAAACATAAAAATGAACACATATATTGAACTTGTATTAATATAACCTATGAAACCAGATGCATTCTACTCCTAATAAGCTTTATCAATGGCTTCTGATGCATCAGGAAAAAAAACCCCAAATACAAATGTATTTTTTTAAAAAATAGTTAATGAGGAAGAATTTAAAAGATGGAACTTCAACGGTGAAACTTTACTAAAAAACATGTTTTAATCTTTATAAGAAGTTGAATTATAAAGAACATGCAAAGAGTTATAAAAAAAGGTTTTAATCTTTATAAGAAGCTAAATTATAAAGAACATACAAAGAGTATAACTAGTCTATTAAGACTTCATGAATGACATGAGCCACAATTCAAATTGGTGTTGAAAGAGATAGATATGTTAACAAAAAACGTACGTTGGAGATAATAACAAATATTGACTATTATACGCAGCAGAGAATATTAAAGAAGCCTTAAAATGCTATGAGAATACTGAAACTAAATGTGATTAAAGTGAATAAATAATAGATAAACGAACTATATATGCAAGATAACATCTTATGAAAGATGATTTTTAGTGACAATGAAAGAATTGAAGCAACAAAAAAGTACCTATAAGAATAAAACTCCATAAACCATTTCAAATTGCATCCAATTCAAACAAAAAAATGAACATAGATGTTGAAGCTAGAAAAATTGTACCTGAAACAGTATGGTTTCAAATCTATCTTGATCGGTTTTGACGGCGAACAACGGTTTAGGGTATGAAATTGCATCCAAATCAACCGATGAATTAAGTGCTGCTGAGGAAGGGGGTTTTGGAAGGGAAGACAAACGGAGGGACACGGGTTAGAGATGATACCAAAAGAAAGTTCTAGGGTAGAACCCTGTGTAGATTTGTGGTAGTTTGATGGTCCGAACCCGAAGATAGGTCCGTGCTTCCCAAAAGTTGCTGACAAATGGGCGGGAAAAAAAAATTCCAGAAGCTCTAACAACGTGACACGTGTCCCCATAGATACCTTTTTATTAGTATAGGGGGAAGGGGGATTATGCATCAAGTAGTAACAACACAAAAGTATCAATTTCCTCCAAAATAAAAGTTAAGGAAAAAGCGCTAACATACTCACCGCAGGTCTAAAAGTTGATTAATTCTCACATATGCCTATCATTTTAAATAAAAAAGTATTATTAGTAATATAATTAAAATATTGTTACTATACTAATATTTTAAACTTTATTTCATAGTTGACTTACGTTAAATAAATCTTATTTAGTTATCTTTTATAAATTAATTATTTTGAATTATATTACTTAAATCATTTTAACTAAATTATTCAATCTTATCTAATGTTACCTAAATAACTTTAACCTAATTTATCAATGTTTGATTATGAATTTTGTAGGTTTATTCTAACTAATTATTTTAATTTTTAAAAATTATGATTAATAATTAAATTATAGTTTTAATTATAAGGGTAGGGTTATACTTAAAAGGATGTTTAATCTAAAATTGGCTAAGAAGTACTGTGAGCTTGACACGTATCATTCTATTATTTTAAAGAAGAGAATAGTTTGATCATTGTGTCAAATAAATCAGTTTACTGTAAATTATATCTTCACTTTGTGATATATTTTACACCATTTGTTATGTGTATTAATTATTTTTGTTTTACGTTTTAAATTATTTTGTGTTATTTTTGTCATATTATTGTATTTTATATAAAAAACAAATCTTGTAAAATCATCTATTATTACCAATCAATATGATCTTTTGCTAGGGGTGTGCATGGTCGGTTCGTTCGGTTTTAGCCTAAAACCAAAAGCAAAAACCAGTATTTCGGTTTTGTTTTTTTTAAACCGCTCGGTTTTGTTTTTTTCAGTTTCTGGTTTTCGCTTTTCATTGCAGTTTCAGTTTTGGTTTTGGTTTTTTCGGTTTGATATCTGGTTTCGGATTTCACTTTGGTTCGGTTTTGGTTTTGGTTTTTAAACCAATATTTTGTTAGTCTTCTAAAAAATTTGTGTATTCTATAATCTTAATATTCTTTAAAACCAATACTTTGTTAACCTTTAAACTTAAATAAAACAAGATAATCCACCAATTTGAACAAAAAGTAATCGTTAACTTGTTTGATGTCATAAAAACAAGTACATTCAAACAAAAGCTAGATCGTTTGATACCAAATAAACAAGTACATTAAAAACAAAAGGTAATCTAAGAAATCATACGACAAATCTTCATACCCTTCAAAAGGTCATTGCATATCTTCATTCAAGAAGTCATTACATCTCGAAATCCATATCTTCATTCAAGGAGTCATTGCATTTTTTTCAACTTCAAACTCTACATAAAAATATATATTGACATTAATTTTATATGTATAAATTAAAAACATATAGTAAAATTATATAACAATTAGTACCATTTTCAAATTTCTCCAAATTATCAACAAAGTCTTCAAGTTGTAGTCCGTGAAGGTGAGATTCTTGTAAATCAATTGGTGTTGATTGGAGCCAATCTTGTAAAAAATCAATGGCTCGGGGGTCTTTGGTGTGAGAGAACTTCTGTATTTATCTATAACTCTATCACCAATGTTAAAAGCCGACTCGGATGCAACAGTTGAAATAGGATTTCCTAAAATATGCCTTGCAACATGAGAAAGAATAGAAAATTTGTTTGAACTTATTTTCCACCAACCTAAGACATCATATGTATCATCTCCTTTTACCTTCTTCTCAACCCCATCTCTTAAATAAATGTCAACTTCACTCATATTAATTCCTTCTCCACATTCTTCCTCTAAATACCTTAAATAACCATCCTTCAAATCAACAACATCCTCACAATCAACTACATTAGAAGACGCCAATGTACTTTTTCCTTCACTTGTTTTATCTAAGCTATTCTTATAATTTTCATGCAACTCTACCAATGTCTTTTCAACTTCTATCTTAAAATTCTTAACTTTATCGGACGTCATACCATATATCAGGCCTAAACAATAGCTAAAGTAAGACATTTTTTTCAAGGATCTAAAACTAAAGCCACATAGAGCAACATATTCACATTGCTTAAGTTATCCCAATATTTATCAAACTTTAATATCATGGACTCCGCAATGTTTTTCTACTTAACGTCATTTTTGCTATGGTGGCATGCATAACACAATCTAGCCAAACAACAAATTGGCGGTGACATACTTAGAACCCGAGATCTTTATAGTCACGTCATGAAAAATTTTGAGATACTCCACAAATTACCTATAAAAACATGTAAGGATAAGTCATATATATAAATATAAAAATATTGTACATAATATCTTAACTAATATGCAACCTATTATAAAACCTAATATAAAAACATGCAGATGTGTTTTATTAATATGAATACTAATGCAAAAACATGGCACAAAAATCCTACAGTAAAAATAAAAAAACATGCAAATTCTTATATTAATAGATAAAATAATATAGAAAATAAAGTACCTTGAGTTCTCCCAATCCGTTTCGTCAGGTGCTCCCAAAACTCTACCATTCTTTTTCCTTTTTCTCGTGATCACCTCTTCTCTTCAATTTCCAAACGAAAGTAAGCTTGATAGTTAAAATCCACATCATTAAGTCTAAAAGTAAAAATCATATGGAATGCATATAACATATTAGATCACTGATGATACTATAAAACAAAAAAATAAAACATACTTAAAACAAAAAATACCTTTCAAATGCTTTTTCATACTTTAGTGTCATTTCTTCAACAATACCAAAAGGTCTATTGTCTTTTACACACATCCGATCAAGCATCTTCCTACAATTTTTTTGACTAAACATGTGAGATGCCAAATTTCCACCACCTTATTCCGTACTTTTGGGCTTAAAACTTAACGTAAATTGTTTCTTCCTACCTACCTTTTTATAAACCGGTGATTTAGTGCACATAGTTTTCAAATGGTTTGACATAAAACTCGTACCATTTCTTTTCGAATGCCCCTCAAACAAATACTTACATTAAGGACATCTTGCTTTTTAAGTTTTTTATCCATAACCATATAGTCCCATACCCATGATCGGTTCCTTGACGGTTTATCAAAAGATTCCTCATTGACTTTATTGATCGATTCCTTAACGTTTTCTTCATCAACATTAACAACTTGTTGATTAACAACTGGAGTTTTGCTACTTGATGTATCCATCTGGAACAACAAATTAATAGCAAATAAGTAGTAGTATAGTTTGTTTATAGCTGCTCAAATGAGCTACTAAACCTAGTGCTTCTTTAAGTGTAAAACTAAGTTATGTGATAAAGTTATTCTCACACAAAACCATTAAAAATTTTAAACCACTAGTATTTAAAACATTTAAAAGTTTAAAAAATCTCACAAACAATATTTTTATGTGAGAAAGCTTTTCTCAGCGTATAGCAATACAAATGTTCTTAACACTATAACCACGACTTGAAATGATATCAAAAAATGTATATTATATAGCAAAATTTCTAGAAACAAAATAACATCATGAAGAGTAGCAGACAACAACCATATATATTCTGTATTCACTAAAATGGTTAATTATCAATTACAAACATATACAAATAAAATCAAGATGAGTAAAAGACAACAATAATATAAGAATAAAACTCAAAGGTGGAACTATTAAACATAATAACAAAACTCTACAAAAGAACAAAGTTTCAAGCTTGCATTTTCAGACTTTAATAAAACATACAACGTTAAAAAACGACTGAACCGAATAAAAAAGCTACCTTGACGAACGATGCAGTGTTGGATGATAACCACGTATGATTATGTGAACGTTGCTGACCGGATTATGATCTGTGTCAGGTGAGGAATAGAGGATGAAGTGATGAAATGATGAATTCTAATTGTGTAAAAGGTTCATTTAAAAGTGTCTTTTAGTATTCTTCTCAATTTCCTGCTTTCCCCCCCTAATATATTAAAAACTAATATAATAAAAATTTTCAAATATTTATACACATAATTTGGGTCGGTTTTTATGGGTTTGGGTCGGTTTGGCTATGATTTCAGTTCATTCGATTGCAATACGATTCGGTTCGGTTTTTTGGTTTTAAATTCGGTCAAAACCGAAACCGAAAATTCGGTTTCTAAAAGAACTTAAAACCAAACCTTCAGTTTCTATCTTGGTTCGGTTAATTTGGTTCGGTTATCATGGTTAATGCGATTACGGTTCAGTTATTTTGGTTTTATGCTCACCCCTATCTTTTACCTAAACTCTTTACACATGTTGGCCCAAACAAGTCCATGTGTAGAAGGTGTCAAGGAGTTGTGACTAATTTCATTTCTGTAAACTTATGAGAAGATTTGTGTTGCTTTCCTTTTTGACAAGAAACATAGTGGTCAACATATGTAAACTTCTTGTACGGTAGTCTAGTGACTAACCCGTTCCGAAACTAATTTATTCATGTTTTTGAGATTTACATGTGTCAATATTTTGTGCCAAAAAGAGGATTCATTCAAGGAAGCTTTGGAAATGTAACAAGACATATTTCCTAAAGGTGATGCATTCTGCATGTTACGCATGTATATATTGTCTTTCCTAAGAGCTCTTAAAAGTATTTTATCATTTGGAATTTCAAACCCATGGGATAAGACAACACATTCATGCTCTGTGAAAAGATCATTATGTTTTGGTCACACCACTGTGACGCACACGGTAGATTATATTTTAACTCTTTCACATAGTTCACCTTATCAAAACTTACCTTGCCATTGCTAACTGTCCCCCTGTCCATAATGTATCTTCCTTTTTTGTCACTTACAAAGGCAACAGATCCACCGTCATAGGGTTCTAGATTCAACAGTCATGATCTGTCACCTGTCATGTGCCGGGAGCATCCACTATCCACAATTCACAAGTTAGTTTTGGCATGTGGATAATCCTACACATAAATCATTTGGTTGGTGATGAATAGGGAGCCAAGCTTGTTTAGTCTTGGGTCTTCTAGTTTTCAGCAATTTTATATCAATGGTAACTGCTAGGGGGTGAGTCATGGTTTTGGGTCAACTAAGGATTCCGCAGATGTCTTTGGTTTCTAGGATTCTCTTTTGGGTTTGTCTGTTTCTTTGGCATCATTCTTTTTGTCGGGACCCTTTGAAACTTTTGGAGATGGTGAAGGGTTCTCCAACTTCTTCTTCATCTTTTGATCTGCATCTGCTGACTTGTTCAGCAGATCTTTCAGAGGTGCTGAATTTTTCTTGATTTTGGCACTTGAGTGATTTATCTACTGAATATGTCCTTTTACTGGTCAGTTGGCAACTGCAGACTTTCATGAGGGTTTGGAATGTTTGAAGGAGTGGTCTAGGGGATTGTAGTGACAGTCTTTTGCAAAGTGACTGTTTTCCCCACATATTAGGCATGTGTTTTTATTTGCTGCTTTGCTGACTTCAATATCTGCCTGATCTTTTGTAGCTCATTCTTCATCTTCTCAGACTTGTCTCCCTTATTTTCACTCATCGTCTTGTGTTTTCTTCTGATCAGCATGAGTGGACAAATCTATCCTTTTCTTTAGGAACCTCTTGTTATGAATTTCATCCGCTTCAGAAATAGACTTTTGAATATATGGTTGGGGACTTATTTCTAAAGAGTCTGAGGTTCCAACATAGTAATTTTTGGTATGGTTCTTCTTGTTGAAGCTGTGCTTTAAGTAAAGCTTTGTCTTTTTGGAGGAATCTGACTTGACAGATAGCTGATGTGATTCAGAAGATGGGTTTTGTGACATCCGTCACTTTAAGGTCCGTCAATTAACGTGTTTGTCCATCATCTATTCTATATTTGGTCATTCCTCATCTTTATTTGACTCTTTATGTGGATATCATGTGTGCTTTATTATCGTTGTGTGTGCATTCGTTATAACCATGTGTTAACCTTAAAAGGACTTATAAAACTTTCATTTTTGAAAACGTCAAATATATCATTTTATAAATATAATAAATGTTTTAATATAACCATTTCTTAAGTCATAATAACATTAAATGAACTTTTACAATTAATATAAAACACCTAACGAAGTCGTTTTTCAACCAAACAAAATTTGGGAAAACTCGGGGGTTAAGTGCAGGGACTAAACTTGTAATTTTGCAAACTTGGGCTGGGTATAAATACCCCCTTATCAGCCCTAGAAAACCCATTTCACCATCTTCTTCATCCTCATCTTCTTCACACACAAAATCTCCATTTTATCACCAAATCCAACCCGAGAGGTCTTGTTTCTTCGTTTTGACACCGTCTACAGCTTAGACTACCCCTCTCTAGCAGGTAGTTGTCTTTGGTTGTCCGTTTTCTAGCCTTTCACAGCTGTCCAAACTAGGGTTTCGGGTGTTCGGGTTCAACCCGAACATACAAGGTCGTATGGGTGCGTGTGAGGTCTCTTTGCTTGAGTTTTATGCTTGTGTATGTTTGTTGAGTGTTTCTGGAGGTCCTTGTGGTGTAAAACCCGTATTTAGAGCAGCTCGGGGGCTGCTCATCCCGACCACAGTCGCGATTCTGCAGATCAGGCGACTGGGTCATCCATGCGATTGAGCCGTGCGACTGAGTGGGTCGTGCGACTGGATCATGCGTCTGAGTCAATCGCGCGACTGAGTTGTGCGACTAGGCATGCCGTGCGACTGAGTTGTGCGACTGAGTGTCTGTATGCGATTGAGTCATGCGTGCGAATGATTGTGTGCGATTGAGTCAGGTGACCGACTGAATGTGTGCGAATGAATGTGATTCGCACGACTGGAGTCCAATCGCACGAATGAAGGTTCAGTCGTACGAAAGTAGCTAATTCGCACGATTGAAGGTTGATTCGTGCGTATGGAAGTTGAGTCGTGCGATTGGGTGTTGTGTGGTACGACTGAAGGCCAGTCATACGAATGAAGGCTCAATCGTACGAATGAAGCTGATTCGCACGATTGAGGGTTGATTCGCACGAATGGAGGTTGAGTCGTGCGTCTGACCTTGTTATGCGACTGAAATTGTTGTGTTTGACCCCTTGTGCGTGGCGTGAGTATGTCGTGTGGTGTCGAGGTAACACTAACACAATAATGCCATTGTTCGGCCACAAAGATTAAAGTCAACGTGAGAAAGGGCACAAAAACTCTTTTGAGCAAATTGAACTAACGCTTTACAACGACCAAATTGACTTATAACTATTGATACTTATTCAATGCTTCTTTAATAAACAACGGGACTCTTACTTAAAACATCATCTCTAATGGCGACAATGTCTTGTACTTGGATCTACATAAGATTTAGTACGTGTGTCAGTCTGCGTGTGTTGTACGTGACCCATCCGATACGACCCGAACCGACCCATCATTATTGCGCGCTTATACATATATCATATCATTAATGCTATACAATAACTGTCAATAGGTGTTTGACTGTTTATTTGCATTCAACATTTGGGATACATCGCTCATACATACTTACCACCTAACAAGTGAGTTTTGTGGCCCCTTTTTACGCTTATACAATATTTCAATCATTTACAACTTGGGGGAAAAGTATGCTTACTCATTTTCAATGCTGTACAACTTACATACATTTTACATACAAGGAATCAACGTGATACTGTGTTGCAAGTACTATTTGATACATGCTTGGGTCTGCTGTGTGGTTCTATCTTTGCAACTATTTAATTCCAGTGTGGGAACCGACGGTTAGGTATTGGTAGTACTACTGGGTTGACACCCCCACCCTCGTTCGATGGTATACTAGTTGGTACCATCAGTGGCCAGGAACGGGCCCTTGGGTGAATATATGCCGACAATTTCTTTGTGTACGTCGCTAGGTTTGGTTGCAAAGCTCATGTCATGTGATATTTACTTGTGTATATAACTGTATTCACGGTATTCCGACGCGCTATTTATTACAGCATCACTTACGTTTTTATTACATAAACCTGCGAGCTCACCAACAATTATGTTGACCGTTTTAAGCATATCTTTTCAGGTGATCATGCAAGTCCAGGGATCTAGGTGTGCTGCCTTAGTGGAGACCCTAGGATGCATTTTGGGACTTATCATGTTTTGTTAAACAATCTTTTTGAACAATGTTAACGCTTGTAAACAATTATCAACTTTTGAAGCTTGTTCTCGGGTTGTGGGAATTAACATTTACATTTTCATCATATGTGTATATGTGTTATCATTATCATGTTGCTTATGGCTATGTTGTCGTGAACATTGACTAAACACGACACAAGTCCCCTTGTTGTCGGGTGTCGTCATGACACGCTTGTCATCATTTATTTATATTGCTCTCTATCGCTTACCATGTGTTATGACGATCCCGGTCTCGTTACATCCCCGTGTTTCCGCTTTTAGCGGGGGTGTGACAGGTTTTCTTTTAGAAATTTTGTCTTGTTAATCATTTTCTTCTTTGATTTTGCTTTCAGATCTTCTCTCCTTTAATCCTTCTCCTCCTTTTTCTCCTCCTCCTCTTCATCTACATCCTCAACTATTCCATCTTTCTCGTCCTTCTCTGCTGTCTTTGTACAGATAGGTTCGGCTGATAATTGCTTCTTTATCTCAAGGTTGCACTTAGGGTGTTTTTAGTAAATGTACTTAGGGTGAAGCTTTGTCTTGGTGGAGAAATCTGACTTGACAGATAGCTGATCTAATTCAAAAGATGACTTTTCTTTTACAAATTTTATCTTGTTAATCATTTTCTTCTTTGATTTTGCTTTCAGATCTTCTCTCCTTTTATCTTTCTCCTCCTTTTTCTCCTCCTCCTCCTCCTTTTTTTCTTCTCCTCCTCTTCATCTACATCCTCAACTATTCAGTCTTTCTCCTCCTTCTCTGCTGTCTTTGTACAGATAGGTTCGGCTGATAATTGCTTCTTTACCTCAAGGTTGCACTTAGGGTGTTTTTAGTTAATGCAAGTAAAGTTTCAAACTTTTCAGTATGAACATTATATTTATCAGCATATGTTTTGATTTTAATCTACTCAAACGATCATCAATTTGGGTCTCTAAGTTGGTTTATTCATGTTTTAGTTGTGAAACAATCTTTTCTAGCTCCATTATTTATTCTTTTTAAACTTAATCATTTTTTTTAACTTAGTTTTAAGAAGACTGATTGATTCAATATCTTTAATGAGATCCAAATTGTAATTTCTGTACAAGTTAACCTTAGCTATGAGGTAGGGAGGTTGAGCTTCCAGCCATTAATACATTGTTGATAGGTGTGACATCTTCCACTTGGAATCTATAATTAATCACTTCTTCTTCTGAGGCTACAACTATTGTATTTCTCTAGCTGAATGAAGAGGAAGGACCTTGATGAGTTGAGTGTTGTTGATGGTTTAATGAACTTAGAGGAGATGGGTTAGACTTTGGTGCTTTGTATTTCTTAGCAAAATGTCCCAGCTGGTTGCAATTGAAACATTTTACCTTGCTTTTGTCAAACCCAATTCCTAATCTTCTCTGCTCAGGAGTTTTCTTCTAGTTCTCTGCTGAAACTGCTTGGCCTTAAAGGATATCATTGCTATCTGGTAGTTGAAATCCATTTCTTCAAGATCATGTGGATGAATACACTTCAGATCTTCTTTAGAGAGTTGAAAGAAGTTGGCTTGGTCACTGATGAAAGTAGAATTTGTGGGATATGACTTTGAAAAGGATGATGAGGTTGGCTTGATTCCATCTATTGAATGATGGTGATGATTGAGATTTAGTAGTTAAAGATTCAGGGTAGGTAATCATAGGTGCTTAATGAGTCACCATGGGAGTTTGATAGACTTTGGAGCGGGAATGATAATGAACTAGCACATGAATAAGGGCAATGAGAGTTGTTGATTTTGAGGGATTTAAAGATCTTTCTAGTGATTCTTCATCTGCATCTCCATATGATAAGCACCGAGGAAGCTGCATATCTCCTCAAGAGTCATTGTCTTTAGATTCTCTATTTTCCTGATAGACACAATATAAACTGTTCATGTCTTTGGTAAGGATCTTAAGAACTTTCTGAGAATAGTGTTATTCTCCATCTTCACTCTAGTTTCATTTAGAGAGTCTAGAAGTTTAAAATATGTAGCAGTCATGGTTTCTCCCCTTATAAAACCAAAATTTTTGAACTTTTGTTTCAAGACATCTATTTTGTTTTCCTTCATGTCTTCCGTTCCTTTAAATCTGGCCTTCAAATCTTCCTACAACTTTTAAGAAGTTGTGAATGTCTTGAAGCCATGCATGATGCTATTAGATATACTCATTCTAATCAGCACAAAGACTTTGAATCCACATCCATTTTCTTCAGATATTCATCTAAGTACTTTGTAGGATATTTGGGAATCATCACTCCACCTTCACCAGCAGCTTGAACCATGGGGACATATGGTCCATTCAGAAATGGAGAGCCAAAGTCTTATGTCTTCATTCCTTATGAAATCCTCCAATCAGATTTTCTAGGTTTCACAATCATTTAGAGTAAACATGGGAGGTTTGGTTTGAGTATCATTTTCCAAATCATGTTTACAAGAGATGGCTACAACAATCATTTTGAGAGGGTAGAGAATATAAGGAAAGGTGGTGTTTGATAGTGTGATAAAAAGAAGAAACAAGTGATTTGTTGAAAATTGATTTCAAGCAAATCAAGAGCCAAAGCTCTGTACCACTTCTTGGATCGGGTTGGTTTAGATTAACAAGAACTTCTTCTTAGATCAGTAGCTAACAAATGTTGAATATAAGTTAGTTACTTACTATCACAACATAATACTTTGAGAAAAGATAAATGCACAATGAGTTCTTTTAAAGTATTCACTTGATTAATCTGTTTTGTACAAAGTTTACAATTTAGGAGATACAATCAAAATGGCTTAGAAGGCTTACCTTTCATATACAAGTGTGATGATTTTTATACTAAACAATTAGAATATAATATTCTATGTTCAGATACTAAGTAGAGCACGTAATTTGTGTATCGGAGTTAGCAGCTTTTGTACTATGTTGTCGCCAGAAGGTGAAACATAGAAGCCGTCGGCACATACAAACTTGTTCTATGTAGTAGTCGATCAGTAGCTCATGGAGTTCACTACTGATTGGCAGTTGATCTGCATATGCTGATCAGCAGACATTCAACATATGTAGATCAACAGTTGCTTTGGTATATGCTGATCAGCAGTCATTCAGCATATACACTTTGGTAGTGGATTCAACACTTGGCCTGATTCGACAATTGACAACCAATGTTGAAATCCTGAGTTTTCGGTAGTTTCATCCTTCATGATTCAACAATTACCTTTATGTATTCACTATAAATAGATAGGGTTCAATCCATACTGACACACTGATATTCAAATTGTTTGGAAGTGTAAAATATATTAAGATGAAATTCAATCATCATAATATTTCATTTATGCATAAGTTGAATATATGTGTGAGTTTTTTTAGTTAATCAAAGATTACTCTAAAATAGGGGAGGAATGTTCAATATTTAGTGTAGTTGGATTAACTAGTCGACCAATATGATCACGATATTCATCAAAAAGTCAAGAGGTGCGGAGTGTACACTTGTTTGAGTTTATTGTGATCTTTGATATTATAACCTCCTTAAGAGCAAGGCCCCTAATCAATGTGGGTTCTAAGAAGGGGGGGGGGGGGCAATGCCCTCTTGGCGGGGGCCCGGGGGCAGCGTCCTTAAGAGCGGGGTGCAAGGGGTAGAGCCTTTGTCGGGGTTAAAGTTTCACATGTGAAACTCGGGGTAAAAAGGAAGCGTTTCAAACATGAAAACTCCCTTCGGGTATTGACCTCATCCCTGTAAAAAATACAAAATGTAAATTTTGGTTGATACTTCTTCTTTTTTCTGGTTCAATAAACTCTCTCAATAGATCCATATATCGTTCCTAAATTCTGAGTTTTATCGATTGATAGTTCGGATTGAAGCTTATTAGTTTTAATCTAAAAGTGTTCTACAATGCTCTTAGATCATCCGGTTGTTTTGAATCAAATTCACAACTGAGAGAAGTGGTAGTCGAGTTCTTGGGTAGTTAATTTCAATAGTAAAGGCTTATAGTAAACATTAGTCTTTGGTTGTAAAGTCGGAGTTAACATTGAAGGTAGTTGATTCCGATAGTAAAGACTTAGGGAGGAAGCTAGTTACAACAGAAGTGTTATAATTTAAATATTTCTTTTGCTTATTATATTACACCGGTTTTTAGTTTGTTATACATGTCTATATAAACGGTGAAGGTGGAGTCCTAGTTAATAGATCTTGAGTAGAATTTTTTTATTATATATTTCATTTTAGTTTTTGTTTTTAGTTTTTAATTCTTTTTATGTGTTGTTAGTTTGTGTTCAAAGTGTATCTTCAACAATTAGGGCTTAGATCCAAGACTGTAACAAGGTTTCTAGTAAGTCCTATCAGCGACCTGCTTGATTTCATTGGTTTCTGTTAAGCAGGTTAACATTTATTCTCTTCCCCATCTATATATATGCATTGTAAATTTTGTTGACTTTTATATATCTATAGATAATATAATTATTTGTTTTTACAGAATAACATGTTTAGGGGTTGTTTGTTAATTTCTGAATAATTAAGTGTTGAACTAATAAGAGGTCTGAACCATTAAATGTTAAACCATTAAGTGTTAGATCATTAAGAGGTCTGAACCATTAAAAGCTAGAATAACGCTTAATTATTCAATGGCAAATGTCTGACCAATTCAGATAAGAGGTCTTAACCACTCAGCACTAATACAATGGTTAACCATTCAGAGGCAAATGTCTGAACCATTAAGACCTCTGAACTAGGGTTGCTCACGAGACGAGCCAAACCGAGTAGACCTTTGCTTATGATTGGCTCGTTTCTAAATCGAGCCGAGCCAAGTGGCTCATTTATAATCGAGCGGAATTTCGAACGAGCATTTTTGAGCGTTAAATTTTCAATCGAGCATCTAGCAAGGGAAAACGAGCAATGAACAATTTGTAAAACTCAACTATTTAGCGTGCCATCCGATGTATATTGCAATGTGAAACGATGACGATGTTGAGCGTTAGGTTTTAATGATTCAAAAAGCAGCCACATTTTATAAATAATATTTTCATGAATAACAATACATTGTGGCTGGCGATCAGACTAAGATAGTACCCGATGAGGTGGTAAGCATATTACAGAAAACGATACATGAGAGCGGGAGATGATCAACTAAGAACAAGAACGAGGTTAAAAATTTATTTCATAACGACTTAGAATTTCACGTTAATGCTTAGTGTTAATTTTTTTTATTAGGTTGAATGATCTAAAATGTAAAAATAATTATTGTTTATTTATATATAGTAGGTAAAATCTACTAGAGTACTATGTATAAACTATATTTATAACAAAATAAAAAATAATTCGATCAGAACCGAGTTGAGCGGACCTTTGCTCGTGCTTGGCTCGTTTACAAACCAATCCGAGCTGATCTGCTCGTTTACAACCGCGCAGAAACTCGAACGAATATTTTTCTAGCAAATTTCGAACGAGTTTATAGCGATGAGCATTTTGGACAGCCCTAGTCTGAAACATTAAGATGCTGAAACAAACAACCCCTTAGTTAATGGTGTTGTAGTTAGGTTTAGTACTAGTGATTGTATCCTATTCTAGTTGACCTGCTTAGTATAACACAATATTTTTCCAACCCTATCGTTTAGGAAAATTAAAATGGGTCGACTAAAAGGATGACTCCGTTGTAAATACATCCAAATTAGAGTTAATGTTTTCAAAACAAACATATATAAAAAGTTGTGTATCTTATTAATCTTTTTGACATGTCAACTCATTAACACAACACACATAATAATAACTCCAAATGTTAAGAGTATAAGATAGTTTTGATCCAACAATTGTGTTTTCATATTAAACACTTGATCTTATCCTAAACGTAGATAAAGTTCATATTAAAAAGAACAACACTTGGGTCCATGATTATTAAACACGAGTTTTGGGTTCAATTATGAGGCTTTTGGTAAACTTTTGAACATAAAAATATTCTTATATGCAAACAAAACCAATTTTACTCACCTACTTTATATACATAATATTTTCATTAACAATCACGTTTTTACATCACCAAAATAACCTTACAGTGAATGGAGTGCGTGTAGGAACTCGATAGGAACATTGTCCCATCGCTGCGGGTTCTATGTTGTTGGTTGAGCTGTGAGTTTGGTACGTCAAATTAAGAAAAATTACCGAAGAAAAAACGGTTCAACTTACAATCTTCTCGTTCTAACATCACTCCAAGTTGCTAGAGATGGTAACGAGGACATGCTTCATAACGCGCTCATAAGTTGTACCGCACCTGATTAACCTTAGGTCGCGTTTTACGCATAATAGATATCTTTTAAAAAATTAAAGCCGTACTGACTTAAGTTACTCAACATTTTGCTATATTTTTCCTAAAAATTTACGAATATTTCCAATTTTCCACCGTTTGATGTCAGTTTCGCCTGATAAATGTATATCGATTCAATAAATAAAATTTAAAAAAAAAATTTAAATCAACATACGCCATTATCCCTTGTCTTCTTCAAGGTTTAAGAATCTCACAACAGCAACAATGGCGTCAATCACCATCATCCCATGAATTATACCCTTTCCACCAAGTCCCACCACCACCAGATGCTTTAATAATCAAACCCTTTTCACATCTCTCTCACACACACACACCCACCATCTACACCCATTCGAAAGCGATCCCAAATTTCATTCATCATCCCCATGAGTTGCCACCATCATCAATCACCCACAACCCATCATTCCCTCAACTTCAAATGAAACCCCCATCAATCTAGCTTAATTTCACCCTCAATTCCTTCAATTTCAACTCACAACATGGTGGTTCCGGCGGCTCAGCAGCAGAGGCACCGTCCCCGCGGCGGAGCCCCGGCGTCTCCGGCGGAAACTCCGGCGAGAATCCCTCTTCGGGTCCTTCTCCGTGTGGCGTCTGTAGCGTGTGGGATCCAATTCGGGTGGGCTCTACAGTTGTCGCTATTGACCCCATATGTGCAGGAGCTCGGGATCCCTCATGTGTGGTCGAGTATCATATGGCTTTGTGGCCCGTTATCGGGGTTCTTTGTTCAACCTCTTGCTGGACATATGAGTGATCGATCGACGAGCAAGTATGGTCGTCGGCGGCCGTTTATTGTTGTTGGGTGTGTGTCGATCATCTTGTCGGTGCTTCTGATCGGATTTGCAGCGGATATTGGGGGTTTGCTTGGTGATGGTGAGACGAAGACGAGGGCGATTGTGGTGTTCGTTATTGGGTTTTGGTTTCTTGATATGGCGAATAATGCGACTCAAGGGCCTTGTAGAGCTCTGCTTGCTGATCTTACTGGTAAAGTTCTTGTTTTATTCATGTTTGTTGTTATATAGGGTTTTTCAACTGGTATGCATGTTGATTTTTGATGAAAAAGATGATTATGAAGTATGAAGTTATGGTGATCTTGAAAGGGGTGTTTGGGTGTGGAATTAGATCTGATTAGCAGTGATTGGAGTTGAATTTGAGTTTATTTAGGTAAAAAGGGGTTATAAATCTTGTTGTCAAGATTTTTTCAAATCAAAGTTATGAACTGGTCAACTAGTTGTCTGATTCTGATTATTAGAGTTGAAACGACTCGTAATCAGTGTCTAAGCGTTCGTCTGAAGTTCTGGACCCTCAGCCGGCTCAATGAAAAGCTTGGCAGGCCCGGGTCAAGCTGCAGAAGGCCAAGTTGAGCCTAAGCGAGCTTGAACAAGTTATATATTTATCTTTACAGATGCTTTGTTCTGCTTTCTTAGTTTCATTTTCATTAGGGTTTTATTATTATTATTATTTTTTTATTATAAATAATGTTTTATACTTTTATTACAAATGATAAATATATGACTAATATAAGTTCATAGGAACCGAGTCTATACGGGTTGAGCTTATATAAGCCCATAGGAAGTTAGGAACAGGGCCAGAATGAGTATAGGTAGATGCAATTTGGGCCCGTATGGCCTACCGAATGACCTTGTGGTCTCACACATGCTACAAGAACACACAAGTTGAATTTTACCAAGAGGAGTCCTTTGTTTTATTGATAAATTTGTCGGAATTCTTTGGGTATGCAATTATTATAAGTTGAACTCCTTGTCAAGGTCTATTCAGATAGATACATTATTAACTAACCAAATAATTGGTCCCCATATGCTATGGATGCTTATGTTGGTCATGTTTATTAAGTAGAGTTGAGCGATAGTGACAATATACACTTCCCTTAGAATTGGTCAAAATGGATTGTAGATCAATGGGCTCGGCTTCGCTAGTTGGCCCCTTTTAAGGTTTGTAATATTATATATTAAAAATAATAAACATACTGAACGTATGTATATTATTATTAATCAACAGAATATATTAAAATAACAAACATAGTGAACTTATGTATTAGTATTATAATTAATCAACTAACTGTTGAAATTTTTAGAATGATAAGGACATCAATAACATAATAAAAGGCTAAAAGCTAACATTGTTAAGCTCTATTACATCATTATTATTTATTTAATATTAACAATACAGTATGTTTTTACAAAAGCAATGTTGTAGAAGATTATAATGCCATGCATTGCAAAGGTAAATTAAAATCTTAAGATTGTAGAAAATTGTAACTTCTTATTTTATATTAATGTTGATTTTTCTTCCAATTGAAAAGGAAACATATTTGACATCGTGCCATTACGTTAAACTAAATGAAGTACATAAAATATTTAAATGGGGATGCATAATAGTATCTTCCATTAATAATCTTTTCACTTTTGTGGATGATTGCTAATGAAGAGGTGGCAATTGTGACCCATTTACTTCTAAATGGGTCAATTTGACTTATTTGTTATTTATAACAAGTCAAACGTGTGCAAAAGGCAGCTTAAAAGTAATTAGGTCAAAGTGACTTGAAAATGTATAATTAAAATTTTATTTCACATTTTGATCATCATGAACTGGTATATTTTTTCATATTTGTCATACCATTTTTTCATAACTTCTAGACAAAAGTGTTTTGGGTCAACCTAGCTGACCAAACCAATTATTACCCATTAATAGGACACTGTTGTATGATTTTGCTAACTATATTTTTTATTAGGGAAGGATCATCGAAGAACTCGAGTTGCAAATGCATATTTCTCCCTTTTTATGGCAGTTGGTAACGTCCTTGGCTATGCAACCGGAGCTTATAGTGGTTGGTACAAGGTTTTCCCTTTTACCTTAAACTCTTCGTGTGATATTAACTGTGCCAATCTCAAAGCTGCCTTTCTTCTTGATGTTATTTTCATCATGTGCACTACATATATAAGTGTGACTGCAATTCACGAGCAACCAATAACTTCGATTCATGATACCATTAATCAAGAATCAAGCCATCCGCAAGAAGCATTTTTCTGGGAAATGTTTGGGACGTTTAAATACCTTCCGAGGCCTGTTTGGTTGATCTTGTTTGTCACTTCTTTAACTTGGATCGGATGGTTTCCGTTTATTCTTTTTGATACTGATTGGATGGGTAGAGAAATTTATGGTGGAGATCCAATTGGTGACCAGAAGTATAGCGAAGGAGTTAGAATGGGTGCGTTTGGGCTGATGTTGAATTCGGTTATTCTTGGAATAACTTCTGTGCTTATGGAGAATCTTTGTAGGAAATGGGGGTCCGGGTTTATTTGGGGGATTTCAAATATTATTATGTTTCTTTGCTTTCTAGCAATGCTTGTGCTTTCATTTGTGGCAAGCAAAACGGAATATAGCATTGATGGTTTGCCTCCAAATGGAATCGTGATTGCTGCATTGGTTATTTTCGCAATTCTTGGCATGCCGTTGGCTGTAAGATTCTTCTTTTTTCTGAACTTTCAATTTCCTACGTCAATTTAGAAACAACTACTGATTATTTATTTTTTGAGGTTGGCAATTTAGTAGAGCAGACATGGCCAGCTCAACGTTTTTTGGGGCCCAATCGAACTAAAAAATGAGGCCCTTCTGAAATTCGCAATCTAAACAAAAGCAATCTAATCAAATTTCTTTGAACAAAAGCAATAAATCAAAGAAAATTTGATATACCAACTTAAGTCCTTGATAGTTGATTTCTTTAAATAAAAATGGGCTAGACGAAGTCGATCAAATCAATCGGAGAAAAGGAACTTAGGAATGATCGTTTGCTTTGTGAATTGTGTAACTGTTTTTCTTCAATAACTTATCAAATCATCAAAATTTTCATCGGGACTCAACTATCAAGTGTTATTCCCGCTTCAAAATTTCATTGTGCCATATAATATCACAAACCACTATAATACTTTTTTATAAACAGGGGCCCTTATTTTTTGAGGGACCCAAACTCAATGTATCACAACTTACATTATAGAGCCGGCCATGAGCAGACCTAGCAAGTTTTCAAACTGAACCATCTCTTAACTAAATTTTTATTTTTTTTTTTTTTTTTTGAATATTGTTTCAATTAATTTACCATAGTAGTGGATTAGTTTGTTGTAGAGGTGGCAACCTTCGTGGGCTCTATAACAAATTAAAACGGTTCATTTTCAAAAAGATTAATCCGTATTTTTTATGGATCGGGAGGGGGGGGGAGTTGGGTTGACTACTTGACTTGCAAATTTTTTGGTTAATTTTTTTATGTTTGAAAAATAAATTTAGTGCATGATTACAAAATAGTATTATAACTATTTAAATCTTTAAATAAATATGACTTTGGAGGGTCTATGTATTAAAAATAGACTTAAGACAACTCTCAACTGGTTTGACCCATTCCTCTTTCTGCCAAAATTCTCATTTGACCTGTTAGTGGTGGAGAAGTTGAAAGTCCCACCAAGACATTTAGGGTTGGATGTTGACCCATCATGCTGGGATAATCATTCTGGTCCTGGGAGAGGTGGCAATCGTTGTCAAGAACCAAAAACGCTGAGCTGAGGGGAAGCCCTATGACTCACTGATTTTGAGCATGTTAGTTAGTTAGTATGTTTGTGAAGTAGTAAAATAATTGTCTAACAAGGATTTAAATAGTAAGTTAAATACTAATCACAAATGCTATGGTTTGGTTCATCTATTTTGTAACTGTTCTTGAACATTTTACATTGCTAATTTATTTTTCAAATGAAGTTTGGTTTTTTTTTCCAAAGGACCTTCATAATTAGGTTAAGTCTGAAAAATTACAAACCAGTTAGCAACAGTTCGGTTGGCGGTTACCTGTTATCAACATCATACCAATTCCAACCAATTACGTTTTTTAGGTCAAATTGTTTTATTTGTGTTGTGGATCATGTTTTCAAGAACTATTTGAACCTGACAAGTTCTTTTATGCCCAATTACGATGCAGGTTACTTATAGTGTCCCATATGCGTTGGTATCTTCACGGATTGAGTCTCTAGGACTTGGTCAAGGTGGGTCCCTGAGTTATATTTACATTTTTACAGTTTCTTTATAATTTTATTTGATTCTGAGTTCCTAAAAGCTATATGATCTGTTTCAGGGTTGTCAATGGGTGTACTAAATGTCTCCATAGTGCTCCCACAGGTATGCTTTCCCCTTTCTGTTCTTGCTAGTGTTTACACATAATTAGTAGCATGCATCACCTTCTTTCACAAACTGTTTTTATGTATTAGTTTCATATATTTTTTTTAAAATTCATCAACCTTCAATCAGCTGATTAATAGATTTATCTGAACTTCAAACAGCATAAACACATCCAAAAACTATAACCTACAACCCATTTTGTTACAACTGCTTATCTGGTTCTTTTTTGGGCAAAACATATTAATTTGTTTCATCCTGTATACACGCAGTGCTCTATTTAAACTGCATTCAGATTATCTTCAAGTACATTTACAAGTTATTTTCAAAATTGTTACATCAAAATAGAGGGTGTTAGTCATCTCGGTTG
>JACVEC010000365.1:475000-660000 GCA_025215565.1 Flaveria ramosissima | reverse complement strand
ATATATATATGTAGATATATGTATATACTTTTATATAAATAAAAATATATATATATATATATATATAATATATATATATATATATCTATAATATATAAATATATATATATATATATATATATATATATATATATATATATATGTGAATCCAAGGATCGTCAACAGGATTATCAGTGTCAATCGATGTCAAGTCAACGTTTGCGGAATTAACGTTGATTTGGTTTAATTGTGTTAAACAACTTTAAATATCAATAAAAGATCAAGAACACACGCAACAAAACACAATTAATGATTAATCAGTATTTTATTATAATGTGTTGATGATTACAAAAGAATTGAAAGAACGATATCAAAGAATGCTATGATGTTATGATTGCTAGGTTGATTGAAAGACTTTGGTGATTGTTGTATTGCTATTGTTGTTCTCAATCAATCAATCGTCTAACTCAATCGTGTTTGAATCGAAACCTAGGATCCATATATATAGACAGAGGTGTTTCAGTTATAGGAAACACCGGATCTCTTGGGATTTGATTTGTTTCTGTTAAGGAATCATCGGATTTCTCGGGATTCGCATAACCGCCTTGTTGACTTGTTGACTTGTACCACTTGTATAATACAAGTGTTGGACTCCGCAGGAATATTGTCTTCAGTAGTAATTTTTTTTTCCGTAGATAGTGTTCTTCGAAGGTAACTTGTTCTTCCGAAGGTATCTTGTTCTTCCGAAGGTATCTGTTCTTCCGAAGGTAACTGTTGTTCTTCCAGGTAACAGGTTCTTCCGAAGGTAACTTGTTGTTCATCCGCAGAAGATCTTTGGATGTATAATTACTTGTAAGAAATATATCTACGGAAGAACAAAATGTTCATCCGTAGATGTTTCTTACACTTGGTCAATTTCATAAATTGACCAATTATAATGTTTGTTCCTGCAACCATACATAAACCAACACATATATAAAGGGTTAACCTATATATTTAATGCATACACAATAATGAAATACAAAAGTTCATTACAGATATTAATTCAAGTACTAAGCCTATAATAATGACTAGATCTACTGATTCTAGACCTAACAATACTCCCTCTTAGGCTTAGATACTTGCAATCAGTTTTCAAAACTGAAAGATCCTTGACTCTGGCAATAATTTGTTGTAGAAGTAAGAAACAGCAGTCTTCTGATCATCATACTTGTAGTTGATCTTCATCTTGCTGAACTTCTTCAGAGTCTCATAACTGATTCCCAGAACATCTTCCTCTGTAGTGAGTGTGTAACACCTTGTTGTTATTCACCACTTCTAGCTCATCTTGTTCTGAGATTCTGAGTTCTGTTACTTCATCAAAAGTTGTTCCCTTCAGCAGTCCAGCATTGAATCTTCTTCTTTTGTATGCTTTGGCATGTATTTTGTCAATTACTTGAATCACATGGACATGCAGGAACAGATCATTTTGTGCTTTTTCATCAGTCAGCTTAGGAAAGAATTTGTCATTTAGATATGAAGTGTAGCTGGGATGGAGTAGTTTGATTTCAACAGGATCAAAGATCCTGATCTTCTCAGCTTTCTTGTTCTCAGCATTTCTTAGTAGGACTAACTCCTTTGTCTTCTCAACATAACCCCATTCAGTGATTGGGTATGTGAATTGAGTCCCTTCAATGCATTTGAGTGCTGCTTTGTTTCTGTTGTTGTAGCCAACCCTCTTCAAGAATTCATCATCTACATGTTCGAGGCATTGGACTTGTATCTTTTGAGCCCTTTGATTCTCTTCTGATGTTCTATATCTTCTCTTTTAGCTTCTATCAGCACATCATCTTTAAATTTTGTCTTCAACTTTCCCACTAGAGTTGAGAAATCTCTTCCTCTAGGGTGATTGGATAATTGCTGATGATTAAACTTTGAAGATCTTTGATGTCATTCTCTGGCAGACTCACCACTGAGAGTACATCATGGAAGTATTCAACTCTTCCAGATGTTCTTTTAATAATGGCACAATCCCAGTCTGGATCATATTTCCAGGCCATGATCCTGTTTTCTTCCACAGAGCTGGGAGTTGTGAGGTGGTCTATCAGTTGAATTAGAGTGGACTTTGCTCGGTTATCTCTCTAACTGTAGTCCCAAGTGGCCATACTTTGCCAGGTATTACTTCTCTTGGCTCTCTGATCAATTTCTCCTTTCCTTTGTGCTGATCTTTAGGTTCAACTGTTATAGGTTCAGCAGGAAATTTGCTTTGTTCCTCATAAGATGCATGTGGAGCTTCAGTTCTGAATCTTACTCCAGTATCTAGCTCAACTTTCATCACATGCTCCATCATCCTTCTGAGTTCCCCTACTGATCTTCCTTTAAGCTCATGAGGTTTGTAATTATGTCCTTGTAACCAGCAAGTCATGTTGTATTTGCTCAGCTTGGCTGTGTCACAATGTCCCAACTCCTTCTTTGTTTTCTGAATGGATTGAAAGGTGCTGAAGGCTTCATAATCACAATTTGGAATCATAAAGCATGCAAGCTCAAATTCTTTTAACAGATTCTTCATCTCAGTCATGTTTAGTCTCTCAACCATGTCATAAGGGAAACCATGGTTTATAAGTGTCATGAACATGGTTGATTCAGGCCTCTCTTCGAATATGTCACTTGTAGTCAGAAGATCATCAGCCTTTGAGACTTCTTGTTCTGGTGGAGAGTCTCCTTTGATTAATCTTCCCACTCTTCATCACTTTCATCTTCTTTCTGAGAGATAGGCTTCACAGTAGATAAATCTACTGAAGGGGTGTGTTCAGGAGAGGTCAGCTTTTGTTTCTTGGAGACACTTTCATCAATAGTTATCTTCTTCTCAGCAGTACCAAGATACTTTCTTTTCCTTGAGTACAGGATCATCTCTTTTGATGCCTCAGGACATTGTTTTGTTTGTGCAGTTGAAGCCTTAGCATTAGATTCCAATGTACTGATCTTCAATTTAAGCTGCTCAATCTCTTCTTCTTTTCTCTTTATCATATTTGACTGAGCAGTCATAGTGCTAGATGCTTGTTCAAATTTCATCATGATCTTTTCTTTCTTTCTTCTCTCAGATTCTGCTGACTCTTTAAGCTCAGCTTCCTTATCCAGTAAAGCATCAATGACTTCTTTATCACTTTGAGCATCTTCTCTCAGTTTTTTTTATTTTTGCTTGTTTTTTTTTTCTTCATTTTTCTTTTATCATCTCATCCTTTTCTTTTATCTTTCCTTCTTTTGTTGATTTTCCTTTCTCTTGATTTGAGTCCAGCAACCAGATAGCTCTTGCTGACAGGATGTCATTATCACTTAGATCATCTTCATTATAAGCAATAACATCAACATGATCTGCTGCTGCATCTACTTCCTGATGCTGAGACTCAATCTCATCATCTTTAACTTCCTCTTGCTCAACACTTGCTGAGCTTGACTTTGGTTCAGTGGCTTGATCTACATGCTTTGATGAGTTTGTTGTTGTTGATGATCAGTCACTGGAGATACTTGTTCAGTTTCATTTGAATGCACAGGGGATTCAGTTTTGGATAATGACAGTTTAACTGTACTTGCTTCTGAGACTAATTCTGTCTCCCCAGTGTAGATGCTCTCAGTAGCTGAATTTGTAGGTTGTTGGTAAAGTTGCATCTGAAGCTGATTTGGTGATTGGGGTTGAATGGGAGATATTGGTTCAGTATTTTGGCTGGCTGGTGATTGTGGTTGGGGTGTTGTTGTTGTGTGGTGATAGATGGAGGGTTGGAGAGATGGTGTATTGGATGAGGAGATGTGGTTGGTGTTTGTTGTTGTTGTGGTGATAGATGGAGTGGAGAGATTGGTCTGTATTGTGGCTGTGAGAGATTGTGGTTGTTTGTTGTTTTGAGGTGATGTTTCTGGTGAGTGAGTGTCTTGAGCAGAGTTGGTTGCAGAGTTCTCTTGATCAATTTCCCAAACAAGCTCTTGAGGTATGTCTGCATTAGCATCAATCACATGAGCAAACATGTCTATGTCACCTCCTTCATATTCCCTGAGATTTTGTTCAGCACAGATCTGCCAAGGTGTGCTTGGATAAACACACCACCCTCCACAGATGTTCCAGGCAGGTCTGCATTAATGATGAGCTGAATGAACCTTGGAAACATGTACATCTTATCAGCCTTTGTACTCGAATGTGATCACACAAACAATTGAAGATGTACTTTGAGTAATTGTATGTCCTTCCCTCAAAGATGCCAATGATACCAGATGATATATGTCTTGAAAAATCTGTCAAGCCCAGATTTTCTGTTTGACATACACTTCAGATAAGTGTGACACAAAAATCTGTATGGCTTACAGAGTCTTCCCTTCTTAATTTCTCCTTTTCAAAGTCTCCATCATACCCCATTAAGAGAAAAACTTTTCTATGTATTCATTTTCAAATACATCAGGGTGTCCGCTTCAACATCTCCTAGTTCAAGAACCCTTCTTATTGTTTGTTCATCAATTCTCAGCCTTCGATTCTTAACTTCAGCAATAATGCCTTCACCATCTTCTTCTATGTATGCAGAATTCCAGAAATCACTGATATGAGTTCGATAATCATCGGCTCTGCTGATAGGGCATAGAATATCCTCGATCTTCTCAGATATCTCATAATTTCTTGACATCCTTCTGACACAGGATCGTCAGGGTTAAGAAGCACACACATTGTGTTCTTTTGCGAATCGTTGATCCATCTGTTCATAAGAAAAGACTTCGTTAAATCACATTATTGATAAGAATACGAACAGTTGTGAGATAAACAAGAATCAAATGGTTCATTCTTGATGATTACGACATGTTTTACCTTAATAAACGCTGATTAAGAACACAACTATATGTTTGCTTAAGGTTTTGATTTGATAAATTTTGAATGTTGAGGAAGTGGGAAAAGTTTTGTTGAGTGAGATTTTCTAGGTCTGAAAAAGTGAACGGAAAAAGTGAATAATGAATTTGACAAGTCAAACCTCATTATTTATACCCTCAGACACATTATTTTCTCTGTTTTATTAAGTGGGACCCTCAATGTACTCTTCCGTAGAAGTAATTTCTCATTAATAAGTGGGATCCACAATTTACTCTTCCGTAGAACATCTACGGATCAACAAATCTGCTGATGATGTGAAATTGTAACATTAAATTATTGATCTTTATTCATCCGTAGTTTACCAATCTACGGATAAACATTAAGATTGATTTCCACACAGTATCTTCTGCTGATGCAATGAAAATATTGTTGTATGTATGGCCCAACTCCATTGGTTAGAACCATTTATTGCTTTAGGACCTCGTTGGCTTTGTATACATGACAATTTAGTACAAGAAAATTTAAAATTGAGATTTTAACTAAGAATTTTCATGTATCCAACAGCTAAGATGATGCTCAGATTTCAATTTCTTCAAATTGATAATGATATAGACATTGCTGCTGCTGATTGAGATGCTTTTTCATGTATTCTACTCCCCCTAAATTTGTGATTAATGGTGAACTTAAGCATTATCATAAATTTCTTTAAGAGGAATAACATGAATTTTAACTATATGATAATGATCAGATACACATAAGATGGGATCATACTATAATGCTAAGCCTCTTCCTGATGAGTTATGTTGTTTATTTGATACTAGAACAAGTTCTGATTGCAAGTATATTGTCCATATAAATCCATACAAGAGCTCATGTATCAACTAGGCATGCTGTTTATCATGTTTTCATATTGTTTTTGAAATAACTGTTATGGGCTTCACATTCAATTCACAAAGGTTTTGTCCTCCCTTTGCAAGTCAAATCATCACTTTTTCACACTTAAGACTATGTACTTTAAGTTATAATAGCTATCTTGAGATGTATTGGCATCTCATTGATGCAATGTTGATAAAGCTCAAGATAATATACAGTTGATCACATAGGATTCTTTTGAGAGCTTTAGATATGATCATCATCAGGTCACCAGGTCTTTACTCACGTAAAACAGAGGTGCCTTTAACCCAGGTCTTTGTTCACACAAAACAGAGGGATGATGAGGATCATGATCTTTTCACCTTTGTAACTGATATTCAGTATGGTGATCATACACCCAGATCTTTGTTCACACAAAACAGAGGGAGTATGATTTGCAAAGATAGATAGTATAAAGTGTTTTACATAGTGTGTTTAGATGAATGATTTGATCACATTAGGATAAGACTCACTTTGTTTTCTCAAAATGAAGTTTCCCACAGACAATTATTTTAGTATTATGTTTTGCATGCACTCAGGTTTGTTTCCACTCAAGATGAACCTACTCACATATCAAGAAACTTGCTGAGATATATTGTTATTTGTTTATTCAGGAATAGGCAAAGCTATAGTGTACTATCATTTCCCATTCATATGTCATACTGATGCATTATTACACACAGCATGTTGTTTGTTTAAACTTGATTAATCTAAGTTAATCATGCCTAGAGACTCAATCAGAAAATTAAATCTGACTGAATCAAAGGCTTTAGTGAATAAATCAGCAAGCTGATTTGATGTATCCACTTTGACTAACTTAATCAATCCCTTTCTGAGCAATCTCTCAGAAAATGATATCTAATTTCAATATGTTTTGTTTTACTATGTTGCACAGGATTAGCAGTGATAAACATAGCAGCAGAATTGTCTATATAGATTGAAGTTTGAAGAAAGTTGTAACCATAGTCAAGCAATTGGTTTTGTAACCAAAGAACTTGAGAGCACCCAGCTGAAGCAGCAATGTACTCAGCCTCAGCTGTGGATACAGAAACATTTGTTTGTTTCTTGCACTGCCATGACACTAGCCTTGGTCCAATGAATTGACATCCACCGGTTGTTGATTTTCTGTTGCTGTTACATCCACCATAGTCACTGTCTGAGTATGAGTAGAGTGTAAAGTCTCCATCCTTGGGATACCACAGACCAAGTCCTGGTTTTCCCTTGAGGTATCTGAAAATTCTTTTTACAGCATTGAGATGTGACTCCTTTGGATCAGATTGGTACCTAGCACATACACACAGCAAACATAATATCAGGTCTACTGGCAGTTAAGTACATAAGTGAACCTATCATAGATCTAAATAATTTTTGATCAATAGATTTTCCAGAGGGATCAGGAGCAATCTTATCAATTGTTGATGCTGGTGTTTTGCATGAGGATACTTCAGCAAGATTGTATTTCTTCAGAATTTGATGTATGTATTTTCTTGATTGATGAATATTCCATCTGCTTTTTGATGAACTTGAAGGCCAAGGAAGAATGTTAATTCACCCATTGAGCTCATCTGAAATTCAGATTTCATCAGCTCTTCAAAATTCACACAATCTCTTATTAGTTGATCCAAATATAATGTCATCAACATATACTTGAACTACTAAGAGATCTTGATGTTCTTGTTTGAGAAGAGTGTCTGATCAATAGTTCCTCTTTTGTAGCCATGCTTGAGTAAGAAAGATGATAGTGTTTCATACCATTTTCTTGGTGCTTGATGAAGACCATACAAGGCTTTATCTAGTTTGTATACCCTGTGAGGATAATGAGGATCTTCAAATCCGGGGGGTTGTGACACATAAACTTCCTCATCAATTTTCCCATATAAGAATGCACACTTGACATCCATCTGATACACAGTAAACTTCTTATATGATGCATATGCCAAGAACACTCTTATTGCCTCAATTCTTGCAACTGGTGCAAAAACTTCATCATAGTCTATGCCTTCTTCTTGAGTGTATCCTTGTGCTATCAACCTTGCTTTGTTTCGGACAATAATCCCTCTATCATCCAGTTTGTTTTTGTATAGCCATCTAGTTCCAATAGGATGTTGACCTTCAGGCAAATCAACAAGAGACCACACTTTTTGCTTTCTGAACTGTTGAAGCTCTTCTTGCATAGCTTCAATCCAGCTATTGTCTTTTAAAGCAGCTGTAATGTTTGGAGGCACCACTTGAGAAAGAAAACAGTTGAAGAGACAAAGGTTGGCTGTACCACTTTGGCTCCTTGTAGTTCTTTTTAGGATTTCCAATGATGTTGTCAAGTGGATGAGACTTATGAATTCTCATTGAGGGAGTTGATTCAACTGGAATAGATGATTCCAGGTTAGTCATTTCCATTGCCTCTGACTGATTCATCTCAATTTGAGAATTCAAGAAATAATCAAATTGAGAGTCTGTTGATTGAGCTACAGAAGTATCTACAGTTGGATTTTGCTCTTCCGCAGGAACTTCTGCGGAAGCATTTTGCTCTTCCGTAGGAGCTGCTCCGGATGCATTTTGGTCTTCCGAAGGAACTTCTCCGGATGTATGCTGATCTTCCGAAGGAACTTCTCCGGATGCATGCTGATCTTCCGAAGGAACTTCTCCGGATGTATGCTGATCTTCCGAAGGAACTTCTCCGGATGCATGCTGGTCTTCCGAAGGAACTTCTCCGGATGCATGCTGATCTTCCGAAGGAACTTCTCCGGATGCATGCTGTTCAATTCCACATGTAATATCTGCTTCTACTGAAGTATTTTCATCTGAAGATGGATGTATCCTTGGAGGATCAACAGATAAAGTTACTTCAGTCATAATAGGTGGAACAAATGGATAGCATACTTCATCAGATCCTGCATTGGTCAAATGATCATAGTTAAAAGATTTAGATAAAGCATCTATGTCAAATAACCATGATGAACCTTTAACTGACTTAGTAAACACATTTTCATCAAAAGATACATTAGGGGTCTCTTCCACAATGTTATGTTGTGGAATATACACTCTATATGATTTTGATGTTGAAGAGTATCCAACAAAGAAACCATCATATGCTTTTTCTGAAAATTTCCTAATGACTCTTTATGTTCAAAACAGTTACTTGACATCCAAAGACTCTTAGATATCCTATGTAAGGTTTTCTTTTAAATAGGAGCTCATAAGGAGTTTTGTTATGTTCTTTGACAATTAATGTTCTGTTTTGAACATTGCATGCAGTATTCACAGCCTCAGCCCAAAAGGTAATAGGTAGTTGTGAATCAGCTAGCATTGTTCTTGCTGCTTCAATGAGAGTTCTGTTTCTTCTTTCAGCAACTCCATTTTGTGTGGAGTCCTTGGTGCACTAATTGTCTTGCAATACCTTTGCTCCTGCAAAAAGAATCCAGTTCAAATTGACAAATTCAGTACCATTATCACTCCTAAAATTTTGACTTTGTATCAAGTTGATTCTCAATCTTGATTACAAAGTCCATTAATGTTTCTGATGTTTCACTCTTTTGTTTTAAGAAAAGACCCATGTAAATCTAGTGAAATCATCAACTATCACCAAACAATATTGCCTTTTTCAATGCTCATTACATTGGTGGACCAAAAAGATCCATGTGAAGCAATTTGAGTGGTGTAGTATTAGTATTGATGGTTTGGATTTATGTGACACTCTGTGTTGTTTTCCTTTGTAACAAGAAGAACAATGAGTTGAGCAATGAAACTCTTTATTGGCAATCCAATGACCAGGTCATGTTTCACCAATTTATTCATGTTCTTCATGTTAGAATGAACAAGCCTTCTTGCCATAATTGAGACAAATCTTCTGAAAGTTTAGATATAGGCAAGTTTCATGTTTTGTGAGAGAAGTGTTGTTCATATCCAAAACATAAGTGTTTCCTTTTTGCTGCTTTGAGGAGAATCCAATCTTCAGGGACAATAAATCCTGGCTTAAGAATGTAACAATTAGTGTCATCAAACAATGTAGTGTAGTTTTGATCACAGATTTGAGATACACTAGTAAATTATACTGTAAGTTTTTACAGTAATTTACTTTATCAAATTTAAGTACACCATTGGTTATCATTCCTTCACAAACAATTTACCTCCCTTTTATCCCCACCAAATGCCACATAAGAAGCATTTTTATGTTTGAAATCATGGAGAAGAAACAATTCCTGTCATATGCCTGGAACAACCACTGTCAACATACCACATGTTGTCAGCTCTCCAATATGTTCCTGCAATCAGAAAAGAAAATCAATTGAAGTGACAACCCAAGTCTTAGTGATCTTGGGTTTGTCAACAGGATCTAAAACAGTTACTCTTTCATGAAACATTTTTAAGTTTAGTTTTAGATTTGATTGATTCATTCTGATTGATTTAGATGAGGATGATTCGGTGAATGGGTTTGATGAAGTAGATTCATGATTCATATTTTCTGCTTTACTCAGAGTAACTTCATTTGTTTGAGTTATTTTGTTTTGATAATGAACCTTTAAATGTTCTCACTATCTTATGTTTTTGAAAAAAGGTATATGAATGCCTTTTCAAATTTATCAAAGAATGAATCATCATCCTTTGATTCCTTGTCTGACAAATCTACTCTTGTGTGGTGCTTTTGACTGCTGGAAAGAGGTCTTTTCCTCAGTATAGACACTTGATGATGATTTGTCCTTTGGTTTTGCCTTTGATTTTTGTTCATACGTCTTCAGTTTGAACCCTTTGCAGAATCCGTAGATTGAGAATCTGATTCAGATTTGTCTGATTCTTTCTTCTTTGAGCCTTTGTTTGTTCTTTTGGTGAAATAACATTCTTGTGTGGAATGATTATTTTTGTTGCAGATAGAACAATGTTTGTTGAAGTAGCAATCAGTAGTCATATGATTGTCATAGCAAATAGAGCAGTAGCTGCTGAAGTAACGTCTTCAGTATTGTGATTTTCATGTCACTACCATTTGCAATACTTTTCTTCTGATTCTTTCTCAGAATCATTTTTTTTGTTTGCTGATCTTTGTTGTAGTTCTTTCTTCTTCAGCTTTGGATGTGCTTCACCTTTTCCACTTTGTGCACATTTTGATTGCTTGTTGCTGAATTTCTCTTCCGTAGATCAGCAGCTGAAGTTTTCTTGTTCAGTTGATGATCTGCTGATGCCTTTTTCTTTCCTTTGAATTTTCCTTTTTCCTCAGTGATGACAGATTCATCAGTCAATTTCTTGGAGGAGTCTTGCATACTTAGTTCTTGAAGACCTTCATTCAATTGAGCTATCCTCTTGCAGATGGTCTTCAGCATGTTTCTTTGTTTAGGAGGATATGGCAACTTTGTTTCTTCAAGCACTTTGGGATATGAGTTTTCAGTTGAACATTCTTACCAGTGCTTGTTTGATCAACATCATGTTCATCAGAATCATCCAAGTCATCACACTTATCATAATCAAATTCTGAATCATTTTGATCTAATGATTCTGATTCAGATGATTCAGTTTCACTCACCTCAGCTTTATCATTAATTTAGTTTAGTTGAATCTTTTTCAAACTTAGTGCCAGGCACAAAATGATTTGACAGAGTATTTGTCATTGTTGTAGGTAAGGATGTGTAATTATCATTTATAGGTGGTGCAACCGCATTATAACCCAACCCAGACCTTTTCTTTGATTCAATATGAGAATTTAGTAATTTCTCATATTGCTGAGATGATAATTGAAACTTCTGAAGTTTCACTTCAGTTGATGCATGATCAGCCATGGATTTTGTTAAGGAAGTGGTCATGGTCAGATGCTCAACTTGGGCTTTTAGGCTATAATTTTCAGAAACAAATTTTTCTAAATCCTTTTGCAAAGAATTAATTTTTATTTGATATAATTTATGTTCTCTAACATGGGATTCATTCAAAATCATTGTTTCTTTTACTTTATCAGCCAACTGTTGAGCATGGACTCTATATCGTTCAACTTCCTCAACACAAGTTGATGAACACAATCTTTCTTTTACCTCTTTTGCCATTGGTGGAACTGTTTGATCCATATGAGCCATCAATGCTTGATTCTCTTCCAAAACTTCCTTTTCATACAAACTCCAGTCACACGTTCCATCTTGAAGTATGATCAGCCCTGACTCCTTTGAGTTGCTAGGTCCAGCTGATTCTTTGGTGGCTGGTGGGGAAGCATTGATCAGTTGAGATTGTTTGTGCAGAGGTCTTTGAGAAGATTGTTGATTAGCTTGAATCTGATGTTGTTGATGATGCTGGTGTTGTCTCATCTCTGGATATGACTGTTGATTGCATTCTCTTGAGAAATGTCCATAGAGATTGCATTTGTAGCATCTTACTTTTGATTTGTCAACGCCAATCTTTGATGTTTTGCTTGCTGAAGCCAAGTTCTTATTTCTCCTGAGATATTGCTTAGCTCTATAAGCAATCATGGCCATCTGCCATTGTAGATCCATTTCTTCCACTACATCAGGAGGCAGTTCTTCTAAGTCTTGTTGGCAAATATTGGCTGATGTTAGAGAGCTTCCCAGATATGCTTGAAAACTGGAGCTAAAAGCTGCAAAGGCTGCTCTTTGTTCTTCAGAGTCCAATATCACAGTTATTGGTTCTGACTGATTTGCTGAAAAAGAAGACTTAGCTGTTGCTGCAGTTGTATCTTGTCTATCAGTAGTTCTTCCTTTATTCTTTTGCTGCTTGTCTTGAGATGATTTCTTGAGGAGTTTTGAAGCATAGAAGCTAACTTCCTCCTCATCATCACTCCTAGCACAAGAGTTATCACTTTCATTGTTTGAAATAAATGCACTTCCTACATTATTTGTTTCTTTGAAGTGATAGGGTGAGACATGAGTTCTCACACTCTTGTTTCTTGATTTTTCGTCCATTTCAAGAGCTTCCACTTTTGCAACCAGAGTATCTAAACCAGTTGCTTTCAGATCTATAGTGTTCTTGAACATGGACACAGTATGCTTCCAACTTTCTGGCAAAGTGTGGAGCATTTTCTTGTTTAATTCCTCACTTGTATACTTCAACTCCAGAATATTCATCTCAGTGACTAACTGCATGAATCTATGGAGTTGCTGAGGAATTGACTCACCCTCAATATGATGAAAGTTTCATATTGTGATCTGAGGGTGTCTCTCCTTATACTTCTTATCTCATCACTCCCTTCGCAGAGAGTGTGAAGTATCTTCCATAAGGAGTGTGCTGTTTTATAGTTCTCACACCTGATTAATATCTCTTCAGGTAAAGCCATACTAAGCAAACTGTATGCTTTTATATCAACTTTTACCTTTTTGACATCATCAGGTGATAGATCTTTGGTACTGATTGGTTGATTTTTGTCATTATAATCCGGCCCAAGAGTGGGTGGAATATAAGGACCTTCAGTGATGGATATCCACAAGTCAGAATCAGTATAGTTTACATGATTCCTGAACTTGATTTTCCAAGACTTGAAGTCTGCTTTTGTTTCCAACTTCGGAGGTTGGTAAGATGAACCACTGAAGTTGCTCATGATGTTAACAAGATCTGCTATTCAATTGATTTGAATATAGAAACAAGTTAATTAAAAACGATTGCAGTTAAACGAAATCAAACACAATTAAAACACAACTAACACTGATAGATCAATTGATCTAAATCAATGAGCACTTGGCTCTGATACCACCTGTGAATCCAAGGATCGTCAACAGGAATTATCAGTGTAATCGATGTCAAGTCAACGTTTGCGGAATTAACGTTGATTTGGTTTAATTGTTTTAAACAACTTTAAATATCAATAAAAGATCAAGAACACACGTAACAAAACACAATTAATGATTAATCAGTATTTTATTATAATGTGTTGATGATTACAAAAGAATTGAATGTACGATATCAAAGAATGCTATGATGTTGTGATGCTAAGGTGATTGAAAGACTTTGGTGATTGTTGTATTGCTATTGCTGTTCTCAATCAATCAATCGTCTAACTCAATCGTGTTTGAATCGAAACCTAGGATCCATATATATAGACAGAGGTGTTTCAGTTATAGGAAACACCGGATCTCTTGGGATTTGATTTGTTTCTGTTAAGGAATCATCGGATTCTCGGGATTCATATTAGCATAACCGCCTTGTTGACTTGTTGACTTGTACCACTTGTATAATACAAGTGTTTGGACTCCGCAGGAATATTGTCTTCAGTAGTAATTTGTTCTTCCGTAGATAATGTTCTTCCGAAGGTATCTTGTTCTTCCGAAGGTAATTGTTCTTCCGAAGGTAACTTGTTCTTCCGAAGGTATCTTGTTCTTCCGAAGGTAACTTGTTCTTCCGAAGGTAACTTGTTCTTCCAAAGGTAACTTGTTGTTCATCCGCAGAAGATCTTTGGATGTATAATTACTTGTAAGAAATATATCTACGGAAGAACAAAATGTTCATCCGTAGAGGTTTCTTATACTTGGTCAATTTCATAAATTGACCAATTATAATGTTTGTTCCTGCAACCATACATAAACCAACACATATATAATGGGTTAACCTATATATTTAATGCATACACAATAATGAAATACAAAAGTTCATTACAGATATTAATTCAAGTACTAAGCCTATACATAATGACTAGATCTACTGATTCTAGACCTAACACATCCTTACAGACCCCACTTTATGTGATTTCTTTTGGTTATTTTCTCTCTTTCTCATAGCTCAAGTTCATTCCATGTTGAGTGTTCAAGAATCCTATATTTATAATTTTTCACTATATTGGTGATAATAAGATAAAAAAATGAACAATCTCAAAAATAAGTAACCAGTATATAAAGCTTTGCAAGCTTGGATGAATGCAAGATGAGAGACAAAATCAGCATAAGTGTATCATGTTCTTCAAATTATATTGTATAAGAAAACCCTAAGCAAATCCAAATTATGATTAGATATGAAGTGCTTATTTTAAGAAAGTCCCACCCTAATCTCAGATTAAATTGAATTTAAAACAAAAAAAAACCCAACTGGTATTAATATCAAACACCACTAACCTGCGATCAGAGCAACGGGATCCCTCGTCGAATCTAGAGTAGTGTCGCCAAAACGACACAGATAGAGAAACCGATTGCAGGATGGGTTTGAGTTCACAACATCTTATAGGAGTGAGGGAGGGTGTGAAATCAAAACAAATAATGGCACTGATAATGAAGCTGCAGTTGAAGGGGATTGAGACAGGGGAGTGAATTGGAGATGAAACCGATGAGGGGAATTAAAGACTTCTGTGATTAAACCCAAATACAAGCGATAGTATTGAATGGCTCTGGCGATTAAATTGGCTTCCATCATCAGATGCTTGAGCTACTCCCAGATTGAAAGCGACTTCAATTGCAATGACAAACCAATCGAACCGTCGACCCTTAGATGAACCGCTGGAGTGGTAGTGAGTGCAAGGGATCCCATCGGTTACAGGAAAGGATGAATTTCCTATTTTACCTAATCATTTGTATTACATGGTAGTAACTAGTATTACCACCCCCGCCTTGCGGCTGGGTGTAAAATGATGTAAAAATTAACATTAAAATGTAGTCTTGAACTAGCGTGTTGAATGGATGTAAAATCATAAAAAAACGAAAATCAAATGTTGTTGAGAACTTGCACGTTGAAAAGGACATTAAAACCGTAGTTAACATTTGTAATTTGGTATGACAAATGAATGGTGTCAAAAATCTGCGCATTGAAAATGACATTGAAGCCTTTGATGACGTACGTTTATTTATGAAAAATGAAACGAAACTCTAATGTGACAACAGTTGTATATATATGATTTGTTTATGAGCAATACATTATGCTATATTATATATTCAAAAGATAACAATAGAAACATATAAAAAATAATTAACTAATTAAAAAAGAAAGAAAGCATATGTACAAATCCACTAAACATACGTACAACTTATTATGCACAAAATATTTAGTAATTAGTATTATATAAATAATAAAAATGTTATATTTTATTTATTTATATTTTATGTTTATCTCTATCCTTGTTAGAACTTAATATAAACTAGTATTAAGCCCCGCGTTGCTGCGGGAGACGTATAACCATATCAAGTAACATTAATGGCACACCACCGTCATTGACCACCAACACCAAGAAAACCATAAAAGCGACAAAAATAATTCGAATGAAAAGTAGACGAAAAAACATTAAACCACACACACACACGTTACGGCGTGTTAACTCGTAAATTTAAACCGAGACGTAAAACGAAAATTTATAAAATATGAAAATTATATGTGAACAAAATTGAAAGTAAACATATATTGAGTCTAAATTGTAAAAGATGTAAAAGTGTTGGTTTAGAATAAAAATATTAAAGATTAAAAAATAAAAACAAATTGAGTACAACCCATGAAACATAAATGTACACCTTGCAATGCATAGGAAACTTGCTGCTTAGTATATATATAATATAAGGTCAGTTTGGTATGTGGTAATGGAATGGACGAAAGAATGGAATGAATGAGGAAATGGAATGGATGAAAAAATGAAATGAATGAAAAATAAAATGAATCATTACATTACATTGTCATGTTTGGTTACTATTTAAAAATAAATTAATCATTAATTTCATTAACTTCCTAGTTTTTCGTAGAGTACAGTTTGTAATGCATCAGGTACAAGCTTGCAGTATCTGGTTGCATAAATCAAGATTCAAGATCCACCGACGCGTAATCTCAACTAGAAATCCTTCGGCCAGAAGCAAAAATCTCCGGCAACAAGTTCTCGAGCAGAAATGGCATCATCACCGGCGATCCTCCCGATCTCGAACCCACAAAGCACGGTTTCATCGGAGGCTCCGGTGGCGACCCCTGCGTTCCGGGCATTCATCAACCACATAAGCGAAACGGTCCGATCTGGGCTGTCGAGTCGGCGGCCGTGGTCTGAACTGGTGGACCGGTCGGCGTTCTCGAAGCCTGAATCCATCAGCGAGGCGGCAGGGCGGATCCGCAAGAACTACTCCTACTTCCGGGTGAACTACATGACCATCATCGCGGGGGTCCTGGGGTTCTCGCTCCTCACGAACCCTTTCTCTCTCATCATCCTCCTCGGCCTTCTCGCCGCCTGGCTCTTCCTCTACCTTTTCCGCCCCTCCGACCCGCCCTTGGTCATCCTCGGGCGCACCTTCTCTGAGCGTGAAACCCTAGGCCTCTTGATTCTCTCCAGCATCGTCGTCGTATTCCTTACCAGTGTCGGATCTGTGCTCATCTCCGCCTTGCTTCTTGGCACGGCCCTCGTTTCTGCTCACGGTGCTTTCAGGACTCCCGAGGATCTCTTCCTTGATGAACAAGACCCTGCTGCTTCCACCGGATTCCTCTCTTCCTTAGCGGCGCCGCCTCCACGCCGCCGCGCCGGTTGCTGCTGCCGCCCGTGTCTGACTGGTTTGATTTTGATCTGATCGATCCATCTTTTATCTTTTTTTTTTCAAATTAAGAATACACTACTAGTATGTTCTTGTTCACCCTATATGCTCATCAACCTATATGATATTGAATTTGTTTCTATAATGCTGTAAAGTCAGTTTTGCGTGTGTGAACTAAACTAGATGGACATGTTTGTTGGGTCCCTTATTTTTTTTTTATAAACATCGATCTATATAGTATTATGCAAATCTGACAAGTTGTATTGTTTGTGACCGTAATGCAATGTCTATGAAAAGAGTTAGCCCATTTATAGGTCAAGTCTTGTGCAACATGAATTTATTGAAACTGTTGATCTAAGAGGCTTTCAAAAAGTTGCGTTTGTCAAGCCTGCGTACATGGCACCAGAGACCATGAGGTATGACTCAAGCCCTAACATCTTCATGGTTAACTGTTGTTGAGCATACTGTCACGGAGGAGTGCTTTATTTGACTCTCGTGCAACATTACTCATCTAAGTTTAGCCTTTTGTTACCCACTATTTACCCAAACAATGTAGCGATTCAAGTTATAATGCGAAGCATGTGAAGCTCAAGCGAGTAATACAAATAACTTTATATTGCTTACAAGGTTATTGCAGAGTGTGTTACAAGTGTTTACACAAAACTTGCATGTGTTTTGGGTCACAAAAGGCTAAGCTTAGATCAAGTTTAAGTGCCGCCCGCATGAGAGTCGAATAAAGCACTCCTTGACAATACGCCCTATCCACACAACAGGGCCACTGGACACGCCTCTTCACATATCTTATTGTTTATATTCATAGTAAATGTATTAAATGGGATGATTTACAGAAATTTATAGAGAAGAGCATCACGCTGTCTGTTTTTTCTACAATTAAATAGTGTTTTCCTTGATTCACAAAGAGCTTGCCTTTTAATCTTTTAACAAGAGCATTACTAAAAAAAATACCTTGGATCCACTTGCCTAGAATTAAATCTTCAGCCAAGCAAGACCAAATTCTGCAAACAAAAGAAACAAACTTAAGTATTACAACAGAAAACAAATCACTTGAACCACATGAACTAATACTGCAAAAGAAAGTGTAGCACACATTAACATACAGCCAAAATCTTTCTGATATATTTCTACTGCTATTTGATTGTAACAGAATTTGATCAGTAGCTATGGAATCTGATAGTGTAATTCAAAATAGATTCAATCATACCAATTATAATTCCTTAGTTTAAGAAAATAGTTTTATAAATAATGTCTGCAACAAGTTTATTTGTAAAATTAAGAAAAATCATGTATGAAAATTGAAAGACCAGCAAGCCTAAATGGAGATCTCTAATCAAATGCCAGCATTGACAGTTAACACCAAAAACGGATTTTGCACCTGATTTGGGTATAGAAAGACTGATAGCACTATTATTTTATATCTTTATCTTGCAAAAAAGTCAACAACCCGATTTTTGTTAGTTCAATTGAATTCCAATAGTCAAATTCAAGAGGAAAAAAGAATAACATAATCCTTATCAACTATACAATCCTCAATATGTTGCGGTCATCAAAAAGAAAAGAAATTAAAGCACTCCAACACAGATCATTCAGAAACCAAAAAAAGGAAAAAAAGATAGAAAAATTTTTAAAAGAAAACAAAACAAAGATAGCAAAAATCTTAAAAAGAAAACAAAGCAAACTATCGAACTACTGAAAACACATTAGACCATACCCGAAATAACATTGAAGATTTAATAAAACCTCAACCAAAAAACGAAACCAAGAACTTTAAGTCTCAACATCAAAAAAACTCTTCACCGAACACTGAAGTTGAGCAATGCAATAAAAAAAAGGCCTAACATGAACTGAAAATCAGCCAGCGTTCAATGTACAAATGCTTATGTGCGAGATAATATCTAAACAAATTAATAAGAAAGTTAAAGCAAATACATAAATAGATGAATGCAAAAACAAATGGCAGGCACATGCAAGAACAATCGCAACCCAAATAATAGAAAGAAGAAGGGGATTTCATATAGAACAAAAAACAATCACATGCAACAATCAATAGAAGAATGCTAATAACACCTTCGTCATAAGTAAAATTTAAAAAAGAAATTAGAATTGAAGTATAAAAAGAAGAACAAACAACCTTAATGAAGCACGGTGTTTGATAAAAAGACAAACTTTTTTTTGGCTTTTCATTGCTAATAAACCATCATACTTCATTAAAGAAAAAGCAAAACAAACACTACATTCATGCAATGACCAGTGAGATCTATTGAACAACACATGCTCTATCATAACCACTAAATTGTTTCAAAATATCATGCATCTCCTTTAACATAATCACCAAATGTGTCTATTTGAGTCAAATTTCTATAAATCAATCTATCACACCATTCTACTCGATTTTTGACATATTTTACCCCAGAATTGGAATTAACAATATTTCATGTCCCTTGAAAGATGGTTTTGTGGGGTTCACTAACCTGATACCTACCTGTCACATTTGAACGTTTAAATGAATGTTGAAGGGCCAACTTATTTGTCGAGCCTATGACAACCTTACAAACACTCCGACAATTTCAACCTGTCATCCCGACTTAATCTGTCATCTCAAGCCAACTCCTAACAATTTTGATAATACACACACGATCAAACCCAATTTAGCCAATTACAAAACCCATTCTTGATTCAATTTACCATGGGTATGCCGAAGAAATGGCCATGGGTAAGTGTATCCGAAGACTTGACGATGTGTTTAAAGGGTGCACAAAGGAGCACAAGAAACTTAGCAAAAGACAAACATTGAAAGATGAACTATATGTCTCCTAAAAAATGTACTCTACCAACACTAACACCATTCAGATACACATATAAGTTGTTATGTAAATTTATGAGTAAATTTCATTTTTGATTCTTGTGTTTTTACGTAAATAGCGAATTTAATCCAAGGTTCAAAATCTTGATTTTACTCTTTAAGGTTTTCAATTTTATCTCAATTAACTACAACTCATTAACTCTATTAAATATTTCTGTTAATTAGAAGGGTATTTTAGTCTTTTTACTTATATAGACTAAATATTATATTTATTAACACACTTATTAGTTAAAGGACAACTTGTGTTATTCATGTAATTCAAGAAAACAAAAGGCACTTAACCCCCACTCCGGCAACACCACTACCACAATCACAACCACCACCACCGTAAACTTTATATCCACCATCACCATCGCACCTCCACCACCGCACTAACTTTATCATCCACCATCACCATCGGAGGACCATCATGTACCATAAAGATAGAGAGGCAACCACCATCACTATCGTACATGTGACCCGACTATCAGGTCCCACTTTAAGTTCAATTTAGTAAGATTAAATATTTATAATTAGTAGTTAGAGACATTATTTCATATGATCATCTATATTAAGGAAACAACAATTAAAGAGACAAATATTACTTATATGATATATATATGAAATACGTACACTTGTGTTTTAACTATATACATGGGATTAGTTTCGTGATATATTATAGTGCATAATAGCCTCAAGAATTTATGAAATGTATGTATATACACACATGCACATACACGTTCACCTATACACATGCGGCCACTCATTGAAACATGAGTTTGAATGTCAAAATAATATAAAAGAAGTACAACTAATAAACCATTAGCCTTCTTCCTATCTTGAAACCCACACTAATATTTTGATACATTAAACAAAACAAAGTGTTGGTGTATGTATTCACACGAACCGTCCACATACCTTTTTTTTTTTTTTTTTTTTGAACGGCCAAATTTATTAGAGGAGCTAGCAAGAGACTAAAAACCCCGAGAAGTACAAAACATAGAAAAAAAACAAGAATTACAAGGAAGAACATAACAAAACAGAACAGTTTCTTCCCGAAAGAAAAGTTACCTAAAGCTATAGGAAACTTCCCTTTGCTTCTTGCGAGTACTCCCACGTTGACCGCCGCCTTTATTTTATAAATAATCCTGATTACCGAAGGTTGAACATGCTCAAATGCCACTTCGTTTCTGTGATTCCATAAGCTCCACGCTGTGAGCATGAATATAGCATGTATCGCCTTTTTGAAAGCTTCATCTCCCCTTAACGAGTAAGGATAGTCCATGAGATCTCTATATGAAAAAGCAACCACCGGCCTTATATTGCACCACGAGCTTAGCTTGTTTTCCCACACCTGCTCCGCTATACCACACGAGATAAAGAGGTGATTAACACATTCATCCGTCAACCCGCAGAATAAACATGATTTGGAGGAAAGCGGTATCTTCCTCTTAACCAGAGAGTCCAAAGTTGGAATTCGGTTTTGCTCAGCCAACCAATTGAATATGTTACCTTTTTCGTAACCCAACCGTTCCAAGGGAACTTGTATCCTTCCGCTGCTACCGACAATGCGACCATCTGCTCTCTTATGTTTCTTGAAGAGAATTCATTTCCAGCCTTTCCCGCCCATCTCCATGAATCATTTTGATCCATCACGTGAACCATAGCTAATCTTAGTGATAGTTGCTCAAATCATCCTTTTCTGCCAAGGTTAGAATTTCTCTTTTCCATCTCCACTTCCATATTAACTGATCATTCCTTGTTTCCAAACAATCCTTTACTAATATGTTTTAGAAATTTCCAACATGAATAAAATCAATGGAGCTTCCGCCACCCAAGTATCAACCCAGAGTCTTCTTCCATCACCTTTTCGTAATCTCCCGACGACTATTAGATGGTTCATGTTCACACCAAACCTTTTTAGATCTTCCCCGTTTGCATATATATTCCGCCATACTCCTGATTGTGATACTTTAGAGTACTTATGGATAGTTTCTGTGATTCCATAAGCTCCACGTTAAATAGTTAAATACACCATTAAAAAGTTTGAATCAAAAGCTATAGGAATCACAGAAACTGATTTTGAAGACCAAAGTTAAATAGTTTAAAGTTCGGGCTTCTAACGCTTAAAATGACGGTTTTACCCTAATCGGTAAAACCGAAAATAATTTATATAAAGATATCATAACTTCTAAGATCTCAGACCTATTATGACCCAATTAAATATTTAATTTACAAAAATGAATATAGGTTAAGGTGGTGGGTCAAAAAGTAATTTAATAGGAAACTTTGGGCTAATAGTGTCATTTTAAAACTTGAGGGACTAAAACTATCAAGTTTAAAAGCCTTACTGATTGGGAACTAAAAAACTTTTGAAACGTTTAGTAATCGGAATGTAAAGGTTTTTGAGATGATAAATGTGATGTAGAATAAACCATACATTAGATATCAATATATTAAATGCGTATCACTATATTAAGTTAACACCACCCTCATGGCCACCAATGACAAATACTTGCTAAGACACTAAATATACTCTTATATATTAGGTCCATATGACCAATCAAGCTTAAAGATCAAGTGTTTGAAATATTAAGAACATAACCTTTGAGACTTTCTTAAAAAAAACCTTATTTTTATAAAACTTAAAAATGACGCCATTTGGTGGTTATAACCTGCAAGTCACACACTTAGGGGTACACAAGTGTATATAAAAGTGATTATTAGACTTAAAACTCTATAAAAATTATGATAAAATAGGTTCTAGACTCGAGCTTGGACTTACTTGACTATTTGTGACATTGCTTGATTGTAAGGTGAGTTTCATGGATTTCTGTTTTTTTACTTAATGTTTTAGGAGGGAACCATGCTTTCTTATTTATTGATGCTTAATTATTTGAGGTGGTGTTTGTGATGTGATTGATCTATCTACTAAGTTTATTAAGTAACCACTAATTTGATTTTTGTGAATCGTTTGTTTATATGGGTAATACTACTTAGGAAACCCCTACGTGTAGTGCCTGCTTGCCATACACCAATGACATAAGCGGTAGGGATCGGACTGAGATCACGCAGGGTCGTTCGCGGCATGTGACAGGTTTTTATAAGAACCAAATTGTTCATACCCTAGAAAAGTATGAATACATGTTTTAGGCTTAGTCTCGACTCCACTTATTTCAAAGAGGCACAAGCCGAGCTAAGTGCATGGTTGATTGTGTAACATCACGAGACATAATTAAATGATTTTCAAAACTAACTTTTGAAAATCTACAAATATACATTTGAACGAACTAAGAACTTTGTTTTTATATACAATTATACCGTGAACTTAAACTTGAAACTCACCAACTTTTTAGTTGGCCCAAATTTCTTTTTGCGCATGTTTTCAGATATTTGATATAATGGACTTAGCATGGACGCTCATTAGATGACGGAAGGTTTTGGTAGTCCATCCTAGATTTGGCATTACTTAATTTGAAGAAAAGCTGTTTTTAAGACTATTTATGTTATAATTTGCTCAAAACACTTATTTTGTTATTATGTAATGCCATGTTTGTTTCCTTTAATGTTTGGTTATTTGAAGTAAGTTTTCATTGTTTTGTTAATTATTGTCATACAACACTACTTGCCCTAGCCGGGGTGTGACAGTACAACCCCTGAAGAATATGAAGGTGGACATTGTTAACTCTTTAAACAACATAAAAACCCAAAAGCAACAAAAATGCGCTTATTATTAACAAAATTGTTTAACGGTGTTAATATGTTGAAGTTAATTGAGATGGATTGCAAACTACAGGGAGTAAAATTATGATTTTAAAACCTTTGGATGCAAATGCTACTTGAAGCAAACCACAGAAAGAAAAAAAGTAAAGTTTACTTTAAAATTAGAGTAAAATGCTATTTTCATCCAAGACGTTTTGTTAAATTTACCATTTGAATACAAAAAACTGTTTTTTTGTCATGTCACTCACTATAGTTTATCAAATGTTGTCATTTTCATCCACTCCACTAACACGGTTAAAACCTTTGTTAAATATGAGGTATTCTAGTCTTTTCAAAACCCTAATTATTCAATTAAAACAAATCATCAATTAATAATCAATTGATTAACTTTAACTCATGCTATTCGATTGAGGTCTACTGTGGGATTTTAACTAATCTTCATGTTTTATTCGAACGTATACCATTGTTCGATTGAGGTCATGATGTTGTCACGTTTTGTTAGATTGAGGTATTCATCAGTTGTCATGTTCCAACAAACGCGACAATAATAGACCTCAATCAAACAAAAGTATGACAAAGCAGACATCAATCCACACAGCAGACCTCAATCGAAGAACAGTATGTGTTCGAACAAAACATGAAGATTTAATTGAAACCCACACCTGATCTCAATCAAACGTAATGAATTAGAGTTAATCGAAGTATTTTATCAAAGTATCCAGTCTCACTAGTCGCTTCATGTTTTTAGTTATTGAAGTAATGAATAATATATATTATAATTGGATAAGAGTGTTGAAACTGCTAACATTTAATAAACTAAAGTGACTGAAATGATAAAAAAATAAATTGAAATTTTATATTTAACGAAACGTAAAGGACCAAAATAACATTTTATTATTAAAATTATTAAAATAGACGTCACATATTTACATTTTAAGAAATATATAAGATGACGTCATAAATTATGCGCATAAAAGTAAAACTTTACGATTTGGTAGACAGCATCTCCTCTTTATTTTGCTTTCTCGCTGTCTCTCATTGTCAACTTCCCCTTCCCATACGAAACCATTTCATTTGTTGTTATTTTACATCAACAATTAATTTATTATACCATTAAATATCTATTCATAATATAATATAATTTATTGCAAGATCAGGTATTGTCGATCTGCATTTCATCTATCTTCTAGTTTTCTAATCAGATCAATTTATATTATATTTATTTCGATTGTCCGTAAGTTTTTACATTAATCGAGTTTTGTTCTAGTATATCAAATCCAGATATGCATGGGTCTTGATATGGGTGGTAATTCGATTCGACGATCATAGTGTAACAAGCAATGGGTATAGGTTGTTTCGGTGCTTTTGATTCATGTAAAGCAAAAAGCGGAAATCATCCAGAAGGTAAAACTGATATTGTTATATATTTCATATGATATGATTTCTTCATATAATTATTCTCAATTAATTATACTCAATACTGAAAGTTATATATATTTTGTGGATGAACTTGGTTAGAAATTGCTACGAACAACGTTAAACAATTCTCGTATAATTCATTTAAGATCAGCTACCAGAAACTTTCACCCCGAAAATAAAATTGGTGGAGGTGGGGTTTTGGAGTCGTCTACAAGGTACGATGATTTTGATTCATAATCAATTTTCTGAGTATATTTGATCATAAAAATACGTATGTACGTACGTACGTACTGGTGCAGGGGGTTCTAAGAGACAACACTCATGTTGCCATCAAGTCTCTTTCTGCCGAATCCAAACAAGGGACGAATGGAATTCTTGACGGAAATTAGTATGATCTCAACCCTGAGGCATCCTAACCTTGTTCAGCTTGTTGGTTGCTGTGTTGAGGATGGTATCGGATTTTAGTATACGAGTACCTCAACAACAACAGTCTTGCTACTGCCATGCTCCGTACTCTTCCTCCTCCTTCCTTGTGCAAATTTTCCATTTCTTTTTACTTACTACTTACTTATTATGATTAGAAATGGAGGTAGGTAGGTTTTCTTTGATGTCTCTTAATTTATTAATTAAATTGAAATGAAATTGTAGGTTCAGGAGGCAAACGGACCGAGCTAGACTGGGGTACAAGAGCCGGTATATGCAAAGGCACGGCTTCAGGTCTCGTATTTCTTCATGATGAAGCTGTTGTCCACCGAGATATAAAGGCCAGTAATGTCCTTCTTGATGGAAACTTTTATCCCAAAATAGGAGACTTTGGACTTGCTAAGCTTTTCCCAGATAATGTCACTCATCTTAGTACTCGAGTTGCTGGAACAGTATATATATATATATATATTCCACCTTAATTAATTTGTGCAATACACATATGTATATTATATAGATATGTGCATGTACGTGTTTGAATTAACTGTTAATCTTGAATGAATATGTCAGGGGATACTTGGCTCCAGAGTATGCATTGTTCGGACAAACTTACAAAGAAAGCAGACGTATATAGTTTTGGGGTGCTTATGCTCGAGGTCATAAGTGGTACAAGCAGCAGTAAAGCAGCATTTGGGGAGGAGGATGTTGGGTCTCGTTGAATGGGTACGTAAGACATAGTTTATTAATCTAGTATATTTTGTATTAATTTGTGTTTGCTTGGGCAGGGTGTGGAAGCTCAAAGACCAAGGGAGACTTGTTGACATCGTTGACCCTGACCTAACAGATTGTCCAGATGATGAGGCTATGAGGGTTCATTAATGTTGCGTTGTTTTGCACAAGCCAATTCAAACCAAAGACCCTCAATGAGGCAAGTACTTGAGATGCTCCCAAAACAGTAGTAGTCAAACTTAACCGTAGCTTGTTGAGCGAACCAGGGATCTATCGACCGCGTAACCATAGCAAGTCATTAGAAACTACAAGATCCATTCGGTAAATTTTTATAACCACATCACAGAGAATATCTCAAATGTATCCTAGATGATTTTATAGCCAAATGTTTTCTTTATCTGTACAAGCTTGTACTTTATAAGCCTACTATTGTTTCCAAAAACTTGTATACCAAAGTACAAAATACAATGGGAGGCTATCATTACGTACATACATACATGTTTTCTTTTATGTCCCTTCTGGTAACACTATTATTAGAGTAGAAACATAGTACGTAACACATTTATTAATTAGAGTAGGAGCTATAAGGTTTTGACATCAGGTCGTTTTTTCTTTCGATATATATATAATATATATATAAGAAACAAAAAAAAAACGAAAAACACATAAGATATAAAATTAATTTTATAAATGAGTTTATGCATGATATACAGTTAATTTAATTTAGGTATAATTAACATTCTCTTACTGTCAATACTTTTTTCATTTTCTTATTTTTTTTCCATTGATTTCATTTTGATGCAAAACATGATTTTAACGGGAATAAAGTCAAGCACATGAACGAAAAATAGATATGTACGTGTAAACATAGAAACATGATCATGAAATCGCTATGACATGGCTAGATGTATGGTTTTTCAAACATGACTATAGAAATATACCACACGGGAAAAGGAGTAGGTTGTATCTTATAAATAGAACGTGTCAAAATCTTAAGGGTTATATATTTTGAAGTTCATATTGATTGCACTGAAAAAATATTTGTTCGAAAAGTAATTTTTTAAGAATGATATATATAATATTATGTTATGATATGCTATATAGCAAAAAAGTATGTTATATGGTGAAAAGAAATTAAAACGAAGTATGAGAGAAAGGAAATATGATAGCACTACAAGGTATTCCACTATTAGCCGGCGACAGATGTCGCCGCAAAAGATACCGGTTATCGCCGCTATTATTATTAGTGGCGCCAAGTTGCCGCTAATGTGTGTTAACTATTAATTAGTCGCCATTGGCCAAAAATTGCCGCTAATAAGTCGTCGCTAATGATGCTGCGCCGCTAATACCCTCTGTCGTCGTTAATGATGCCGCCGCTAATGAAGACATTTCTTGTAGTGTAGGTGGTAATTTTTGTTAACTAATATGAATAGTAATTAAGTGTATAATTAACATAACTAGAGAGAGTAAAGCGGCACACTATAAGGCGAGGGTATTTTTCTAACTACAAATATTTCTAGAATTTAAGAAATTAGCCAAAATCATTCATTATTATGAACATATCTATAATTCTAACACCACTATTAAAATATAACATTGTTACGTGAATTGATATGTGAAATTTATGTATATTAATTAGGATTTGAACACCACGCGTTGCCGCGGGGTCTTTTCAGAACGTCATGGAAACCATATTCGCATAAAAAATTAAGAAATTATCAACATGATTTAAGTATCGAAATCCCATATCGGTTTTAAAAATAAGAGTACATTGACATTATATATCGAACAACGATTATATAAAAGATAGTTAGGTTAGATATGTATATATATATATATACACCACATGTTGTTCATATATAGATACTGTGATATACGGATTGACGGTTGTAGAAAAACATATACCACATGTTGTTGCGGATCGTCTTTGAAAACTAAACATAGATAATTAAAAAACATACCGTGATAGCATATTTGGAAGTCACGAAAAAGTTACGTCATAAAATTGTTGCTTAATTTGGAATTCATGAAAAAGTTACGTCATAAACCTGTTACTTATCCAGATTAAAAAAGTTAGTTTGTTAAATATCAAAATTAATTAAAATTAAATAAATGATTTATAAGTGTTATGTAATTAGTTAGTAAGAATGAAATAAAAAAAAAAATAAAAAGGGAAACTAAAGAGATTTAAATAAACAAAATAAAAAAGAAAAGTTTGATAATTAATATTTAAGTAAATTCAATATTATATTATCTAATAAAAAAATTAACTAAAAATGTAACCAACAGGAGAGGAAGGTGGTTTGAACCTGTGTCATGTGCGAAGTGGATAAGCTTGGTAACCATCAAACCGAAGACAAATAGCGATCAAATTTAGCAATATGTGATATTTAATTTAGAGGAAAATATAAATAAAAATGCTAACAAAGCACTGTAGCAACCGACATCCTTGTTTAATATATGTAAAAAATAATGTATTACAAATATCTAAATATGTATACGTTCACTATAATTCTCTAGCTTACATATTCATAGAAAACTTGTTTATGAATTATAAAGACATGAGAGAGGGGAGAGAAATAAGTATAAAAAGAGATAACTCATTTAATCTTTTTAACATTTGTTCAATTTTAGTAATTACAAAGAATCAGTGTAGAATACAAATTATCGAGTGTTTAAACATTACTTCTTCCATTTAAAACGACTTTAAAGTGATATATCATTACAAAATTTTGACCATTAGCGACGTAGTTGTCGCCGCTATTAGCCCCAAAAGTTGCCTCTAATACTTATAGCGGCGACTTGTCGCCGCTAAGGGTCGCTGCTAGTACTTTGTCGCTAATTACCAACAAGTCACCGCTAATGGGTCACCGCTAATAATCTTTAGGTTGCCGCTAATGGTAAAAAAAATTAAAAATTTTTTATAATTTTTTTAGATTTTCAGTTTTCAACCAAAAGAAAACCTAGATTTCCCAATAACATTCAAATTTCATAAAAATAAATCTAGATTTCGTAATATCATATAATCATACATAAAATACAAAATAAGTAATTTAGTCATAATTAAAAGTTAAACATAAGTATTCTAAAACAAACGTAATCCAGTGATACAATACGCTATTCATCCCCTCGTCCGAATTGTCTTCTTCGGCTTGATTGGAGCCTTTTGCGAAGCTATTAATTGCGTAATTTGTGACATAAATTGCGCATTTTAAAACAGACTTGAAATTTACTCATCCAAAAACAAAATATACATTTATATTTTGACAAAGTATATTAAGTGTCAATTAATCATGTTGAACCAAACACACTTAATATACTTAGAAACATTTTAAAGTTATATCATTTAAACTCATTTTGACACGTTCTGACCCGTTTAAGCTAAACTTAGATAATTAAAGTCTATTTTATCGATAAAAAGTTATAATAACCTAAACTCACTATGATGCACTTCACACATCCAACTTTAAGTTATTTTGATCCGTTTAAACTCAAATCATGTCGTTTTCATCCATTTTGACATGTTTAAGCTAAACTTAGATAAAAAGTCTAATTTAGCGATAAAAAGTCATAATAACCTAAAACCACTATGATGCACTTAACACATCTAACTTTAAGTCATTTCAACTTGTTTAAACACAAATCATGTTGTTTTCACCTATTTTGACCCGTTTAAGTCTAAAATATAGATAATTTAAGCTTATTTTAGCGACAAAAAGTTATAATAACCTAAAACCACTATGATGCATTAAACACATCCAACTTTAAGTCATTTTAACTTTTTAAACTCCAATCATGTCGTTTTCACCCATTTTGACTCATTTTTGACCTGCTTTCACCTATTTTGATACAATTACCTATGTAAATGACTGAGGAGTTTGTTCATGATCATGAATAAAAGAAGTCGTCCTTGCAGATGATGATGGTTTATACCCAATCCTCCTAATATGTCCACGCCATTGTGCCAACACCGACTCAAAAATATCGACTTCATTCAGTGTTGATGAACCACTTTTTTCATTTTGGGTTTCGCTTAGCTCATCAAACATTTCCTATAATTTATTATGTACTATTTAACATATTTATACATATATATATATATATATATATATGAAAACTATAGTTTTTAGAAATACTTACATATTGTTGTTGTGCTACCTCGCTATCAAATGTCCCATCTTTACCAGTTTGAGCATGATGAAACTTCTCAAGTCTGCTTTTATTCTGCTCTTAAACAACATATCATATATTAAAAAATACTAATATATAATACACAAATATATAAATTAAAATCATTACCTTCTTATAACAATAACTACTATGGTGGTGACTGGAGGTTGAGGAAGGTAGTGGGCGAGATGGTGGTCGTGGAGTGGTGGTCGCCGGAGGTTGAGGATGAGGAGTGGTGGTCATGGGTGTGAGGGTGTGGTGTGGAGGGAAAGAGGGGAAATGGAGGGCAAAGCCTGACTTTTATTAGGTCTGTAGCAATAGCGGCGACTTGTCGCCGCTATTGGTTATTGACGATCTAACCCTGACCATTAGAGATCTATCATATTTTCAACGGCCAGATCTGAGTGAATAAACAACAAACAGATCGAGGACTAATAGCGGTGACTGTCGCCTCTAATGATGTCGACGCTGATGACGTCGACAATAATGATATCACCGCTAATGACTATCGCCGCTAAAGCCCTTTGGCATTGCTATTGGTGTCGTGACTAATGTTAACATTTCTTGTAGTGCATGTTATCTTTCTAACTTCAAGCCTTCAATCGCAAAATCTGTAACATTACTCATGTGGTTCTAGATCCATATCCGAAAAAGAGTAGATGCGTACATAAAATCAGTAAGACTTGATGAAGATGAAGAAGGGTTTAGGGCTATCTTGAAATTACGAGTGTGAAAGAGAGGACCGTCTTGATCACCAGCTAGTATTCCTAAGGTCGTAGGTTATGGTTACTGGTGATGTGGGGAGGGAAGACAAAAGGAAGAAAGAATCGATGGGGTGGAACCACTGCTAATTTCTCCGAAGGAGGAACTAGCTACTTTGTAGGGTTGTGATTTCATTTCAAGAAAATCCGACGGTGGTTATTGATTTTGAAGATATTTACACTCACTGGGAGTAGTATATTGTATAATTTCCTGTAGGCCACCAAACTAATGGCAAACCTTTAATATTTTCTCAAAGTACAAGTCTAATCTACTTTCCAATAATTAATTTTACTCATTACTCCAATAAATAATTTTACTTATTACTCTTGTGGGATTATTCAAATATATAATACATTTCATAATAGATAGTTACTAAAATGGGTTTACCCGGGTGATCGAGCTTAAAATGTATTCGTTGGCCGTTCAGAAAAAAAAGTTACTAAAATGAGGATTCATTACAACTTAATTTGTAAATCAAGTTTATATATTTAAAACTGATTGAAACAATAAAAAGTGAATGAACCAATTTGCAATAACTAGGTCGAGACTTAGGAGATTAAACATTTTGACATGTCACACATATGTATACGTGCACTATAATTCTCTAATCTATATAGTGGTAGACAACTTGTTATGAATAATGGTGACATTAGAGAGGAGAGAGAAATAATTAAGAAAAAAATAACTCATTTAATCTTTCCCATTTGTTCAATGTTAAAAATAAATTAAATTCAAGGGCGGATTTACTTGGTACCCGGGGGAGGGAGGCCCCCACTGAACATATGCTAACTACACTAGAAAAAGAGTTTTATTTCTACGAATTTAACTAGATCCCACCACTAATTTCTTGTAGGCTCCCAACTAATTACAAGCTCGTAACATTTCCTTGAAGTACTGGCATAATCTACTCTCCAATAATCCAGTTCACCCATTACTCTTGTTGGATTATTCCGTATAAAATTCATGTCACAATTGATTGCTACTAAAATTAGGATTTAGGATAACTTAATTTGTGAACTAATTTTATATATTTACAAGTATTTTTCAATGATTGAAAAATGGAAATTGAATAAGCCAATTTGCATCAACTAGGTCACTTTGACAGCTCACACTTATGTGCGATTAATAAATTATTATTGTCCTTTGGTTGCCTGTATTATTATTTAAGTTACGTATAATTTGGTAAATTTGCTATGAATTATTGTATTTCTTTTTGACCCGACCGGTTTCAACATGTTTGACGCGAACCATTCTAATATACCCCATATTTAGCCCCCTTTGAGGATATATCCTAGATCCGTCACTAAAGTAAATGATTATATTGTTTCTTGCAACTTGTAATATTTAGTTTTAAAAAGAACCATTCCCATATAACATAAACTATTAATATAAGTTTTAATCCAAAATCTTAATATTTCTTTACCACATTACTCTATAATTAATTTCGAGGGAATGAACAGTGACCTAGCTCCAATGAGGAGGAAAAATGGATACTCACAGGTATAGTTTTTAGTGGTTATGGTTTTCGCATTAGTTTGTCTTTATTGGTTATGATTTTCGCATTAGTTTGTCCGTTCGTCACTATTAAGCATGTGCTTATTGAGAAGTTAGTTTTGAGTTAGTTAGAGATATTAATCATGTGCTCAAATGAATTAGTTTGAGTTGTTTGGGTTGTTTGAGTTAGTTGAGATAGTTACATGATTCTAGATCATTCTATAGATTCATATAAATAGTCTCTAGATCTCAATGTTTAGTATCGAAATAAAAGATACAGAATTTCTTTCTTGTTCAACATGGTATCAGAGCACGTGCTCTGAGTACTCCGGTAACATTTCCGGCAGTCTCACAAACTCCGGCGACTTCTCCGCCTTCATTATGTCATGTCTTCTGTAACTTCATCTTCTTCATCTGATACTATGAATGTCACTGGAAGTCCATTCAATTCTCTACCTAATATTGCCAATTTTTTGTCAATTAAGCTTGATGATGACAATTATCTTAATTGAAAACATCAAATTGTTACCGTATTGAAAACCTTGGGAGTATTGCAGTTCTTGCAATCTAATATTACTGCTCCTGCTGCTACTTCAGAAGATCGAGTCGCATGGGATAAAAGCGATGGTTATGTGCAAGCATTAATCACCGCAACTCTATCTCCGTCGATTCTTCATCTTGCTCGAAATTCTTCTTTTGCATCTGAACTGTGGAAAAGAATCGAAGACTCGTTTGTTCAAACCGTTTTTGCTAAACAATCACATTTAAGAAATTAGTTTCATCTTCTCAAACAGAACACGAAATCTGTTGTTGTGTTCCTTAATGAAGCTAAAGAAATTGTTGACTCTTTTGGAGATCCAATATCAGATGATTTACTTGTGTTACAGATTCTTCAAGGTTTGAATGTTGATTATGAAAATTTTGTTATGAATATTGAAAATCAAGAGACAACACTTACCTTTTCTCAGTTGCGGTCTAAACTTCTCACATATGAAGCTCGCTTGAAGCAACGGAAAGCTAATGCTCAACCAATTCTTGCTGCTATGAATGCTTCCACACTAAATCCACCTCATGATCCCTTATCAAACACAATTATATGTCAGATTTGTGCTAAATCGGGTCATAAAGCATCAAACTGTCACATTCGATATGCAACCTCCGAGTCCTCTCATTATCCCACTGGTAATAGTCGCTCCGTTAATACACTTGGGCGTGGTACTCGGTCTCGAGGTGGAGGTGGTCGCTATGGTGGTAGCCGAGGTCGCAATAGTGGTAGAGGTTTATCGTGGTCATCTGGTGGTTCACCGTGGTCATCTGGTGGTCGCTTCACTGCGCATCTAGCTGCACTTGACTCTGATGGTTATGAGTTAGGTCATCACCGATTTGGGGGTAATGGAACTTCTGTTGGGTCTTCTTCTTTTGGGCCCGATGCAGGTGTATTGGGCCTGCTCCAAGTCTCTCTAGTGCAGGTGTATTGGGCCTGCTTCAAGTTTCTCTAGGCAACCAGCCTGAATCTTTCTTCTGGATTGTAGTTTGGGCCTGTTTCTTTATCTGTTGAATCTGGTATGGGTTCTTATGGAGCTGGATTTGGACCGACACATTTTCAGTCATGGGCTTTCCCACCTTCTTCTCAATTTGGTCTTCATGCAGATCTTTCGGATACATGTAGACTGTGGAATCTTGGATTCCTGATTCTGGAGCTACCGCTCACATGACCTCTGATCCTACTATTGTATTCGGTATAGTTCCGTACACTGGTTCTGAGCGTGTAGTGGTTGGTTATGGTACATCTCTATCCATTTCTAACATTGGTTATTCTTACCTTCGTTTGTCTCGATGTGTTTTGTTGCTTCAGTGTGTTTTTATTGTTCCTGGCCTTGCCAAGAATCTATTATCAATTACACAACTTGTGATTGATAATCCTATATCTGTTTTATTCTCACAGTTTGGTTTGTCTATACAGACTCACACCGGGCAGCTCCTCCACCACATGCGAGCTAGTCCTCATCAACTGTATTCTCTCAGTGCTACATTTACTACTTCTCGTGAGATTTGGCATTCTCGCTTGGGTCATCCTTCAGAATCTGTATTGTCTAGGATTACATCTTTACCATTGTCTCAGACTTCTTTAAATAAACCATGTAATTCATGTCATTCTATTGTATCACATTCTACTGTTCCATTGTATGTGATTCATTGTGATATATGGGGACCGTCTCCAGTTATGTCTCGCTCTGGGTATCGCTACTTTATTACATTTATTGATGACTTTAGTCGCTTTACCTGGATCTATCCGTTGACTTGTTGGTCTCAGGCAGTTGATTGATTTCGTCATTTTCGACCTTTGGTTGAAAATCTATTTTCTTGCACCATTAAACACCTACAGTGTGATGGTGCACCTGAGTTGATTCAGGGTACTATGGCTCAGTATCTTGCTGAGGCTGGTATTGCATATCGTATTCTTGTCCTCATACACCTCAACAAAATGGGGTGGCTGAACGCAAGAATCGACATTTGTCTGAGATTGCTCGAGCCTTATTAGCTCATGCTGGTCTACCAAAGAAATTTTGGTATGATGCATATGCCACTGCAGCATTTCTTATTAACCGGTTGCCCACACCGGTTCTTCATCATTCCACCCCTTATGAGGTCTTATTTGGTACTTCTCCTGATTATTCCATTCTTCGTACCTTTGGGTGTTTGTGTTATCCGTTTCTTGGTGATAACAGACCGGATAAACTTTCTCCCAAATCTACTCCATGTATTTTTGTGGGTTATGCTCCTAGTTATAGTGCTTATGTTATGATCCTGTTACAGCTCGTACTATTACATCTCGTCATGTTGTCTTTCATGAGACAGGATTTGACATTCCTATTTCTGCTACCTCTAGTCTTTCTTCTGTTTCTTCTCCTTTATCTGATTTCTTTATCCCTCCTCCGACCTTTCCTGTTTCTGCTAGCGCTATGTCCTCCTCTTCTTCCTCTCCTGTGTTATCTTCATCCTCTTCTCCTCCCTTTATATCTTTTCTCGTCCTTCTCATCCCATGGTCACTCGTTCTCGTGATCATACTCGTCAGCCTAAACAGTTCCCTGATTATGTTCTTTTTCATGCCACTACCGCTCCTACTACTGAGTCTTCTACTTTTTCTCAGGCTCAACATTACTCTGTTTGGTGGGATGCTATGCGTACGGAGATTGATGCATTACATACCAACCATATATGGGATCTTGTTGTTCCTCCTACTTCTGCCAACATTGTTCGTTGTAAGTGGGTTTACAAGATTAAGCATAATCCTGATGGCTCGGTTAGTCATTATAAAGCCCGACTTGTTGCTAAGGGCTTTCTTCAGACTGAAGTGATTGATTATATTAAGACTTTCAGTCCTGTAGTTAAACCCACCACTATTCGTCTTGTTTTATCTGTTGCTTTCTCTCGTGGATGGACTATTCGTCAAGTTGATGTCAACAATGCCTTTCTTCATGGTGACTTATCTGAGACTGTTTATATGTCTCAGCCACCTGGTTTTGTTAACTCTTCTCGACCTGATCATGTTTGTATTCTTAAGAAGGCTCTTTATGGTCTTAAGTAGGCTCCCCGACCTTGGTTTTCCAAGCTCTCCTCTGCTCTTCTGGCTAGTGGATTTTCTCAGTGTATTTATGATACTTCACTGTTCGTGTATCAGCATGATGACATTTCGTGTTATGTCTTGGTATATGTTGATGACATTATTATCACTGGCAGTTCTTCAGAGTTTGTCTCTACTCTGATTACTCGACTGCATTCTCAGTTTTCACTCAAAGATCTAGGTACTTTATCCTATTTCTTGGGTGTCGAAGCTACTTTTACTAATGATAGTCTTCATCTATGTCAGCAGCGTTACTTACTTGATTTGTTACAGCGCACTGGTTTAACTCAGTGTCGCCCATTACCCACTCCAGTTGCTTCTAGTCATCAGCTTTCTCGTTATTCAGGAGTCCCGTTGAAGGATCCTACATTATATCGTAGTACAGTTGGTGCTTTACAGTATCTGGTTTTGACGCGTCCAGAGATTGCATATGCTGTTAGTAAGGTGTCACAGTTTCTACAGACACCTACTGATCGTCACTGGATTTTAGTTAAACGCATTTTGCGATATCTTCGTGGTTCCAGTTCACATGGATTGACTATTCGTCATTCTGATAATCTTGATCTTCATGGTTATTCAGATGCAGATTGGGCCGGGTGTCCAGACGATCGTCGTTCTACTACTGGGTTTTGTGTTTTTCTTGGCCCAAATCTCATTAGTTGGAGTTCCAAGAAACAACATATTGTTGCTCGCTCAAGTACGGAAGCTGAGTATCGTGCTCTTGCGCATACTGCTGCTGAACTTCGTCGGATTATGTCATTACTACGGGAATTACATATTCCACAGCCACATGCTCCTACTTTATGGTGTGATAATCTTGGGGCTACTTACTTGGCTGTTAACCCAGTATTTCACCAGCGTACGTAACATATTGAGATTGACTTGCACTTTGTTCGTGATATGGTTCTGACACAAATGCTTTGTGTTCGTTATGTTTCTACTACTTCTCAACTGGCTGACTTATTGACCAAAGGATTATCATCTTCTCGTTTTGATATTCTTCGGTCCAAGCTTCACATGATGTCTTCCGGTTCAGCTTGAAGGGGCATATTAAGCATGTGCTTATTGAGAAGTTAGTTTTGAGTTAGTTAGAGATATTAATCATGTGCTCAAATGAATTAGTTTGAGTTGTTTGAGTTAGTTAAGATAGTTACATGATTCTAGATCATTCCATAGATTCATATAAATAGTCTCTAGATCTTAATGTTTAGTATCAGAAATAAAAGATACAAAATTTCTTTCTTGTTCAACAGTCACCATCGATTTCATTGTTTTGTATGAATCTGGTCTAAATATGGGATTTGGTGGTTGATGATTGAAATAGGGTTTCCAAGTCCTTTTGTTTATGTTCTGTGCACCTGTATAATGGGATTTTTGTGTAATTGCTAAGCCATCATTTAATTTCATCTAATTAGGTTCATTTTTCTACCGATTTATTGTGGAAGGGAATGAAATTTAGAAGAAGCACTATTCATATTTTGCCATTTCAGGAACAGGTTTGTTTTATTTTTTGTCAAAATTCTGTAGGTATGTATGGCTCCTTGCCTTGTATGTTAATACCTTAGATTTTGCAAACTATTACACTATTGGGATATATATTGTTCAGATTAGTGTAGACGGGAGTTTATGATTTCACCTCCACAAACTGAACATGAATTAGTATTCTTTGGATAAGCTTGACATGTTACTACCTAGTTTTAAGCTCCGCTTAATTTGAAACGTTTAGATATAATGGGTCTTTCAAATAAACACAGATTGTAATTCATTTGGACATTTAAATGACGTAGGTATGTAATGAAATAAAAGTTGATTTCAAATGAACAAAGATGTTTTGACAAACCATATCATTTATTAAATAAGTGTAGCTTAGATACAACTTATTCAAGGAGTCGAGTCATAAGCAAATTAGTCACATTTATTAACATTTAGTATATTCAGTTGCTTAGTATTTGTATGTTTTTTTTCTTTTGTTGGTTTTTTTTCCAACAGATGATAGTATATATTGATTCACTTTGAGAGCATCTTTCAAGTTGTGGGTGAAGACTTTGTAATCTTGAAGAAGGTATGTGTTACTCACTAAGGCAAGCCTTTTTATTCATTAACTTCTTAACATTTCTAAATATGGTGTTTTTGTGTATGGAATTGTATATGATGATAAGAGTATTTGTGTTCAGTAAGAAAAAGATAAAATCTTGATAAATCTATACTGATATTATTTCTTTTATCTAGGCAGGTGCATATGTTAGTGGTTAGTCTAGCTTCTATTCGATTGTTATCATGTTTGTAGTCTTCACATCAGTTGTGTGGTTCTCTACTTGATATAGGTGTTGTTTCATAGATCGTTTATGTTTATGTGGTCGGGTGGTCTTTAGTTTGTGTGGTTCATTACGCATTCTTTTTTGTGGTTTAATTATTCATGTATAACTTTAGGGTATTGTGTTTGTCTTTGTTGTGTGTTGTTTTGGTCATTTGTTGCTAAATCATTAGGCTGTTTTTTAACTTATTTCTTGCATTGTGAGTTCGTTTTTTTGTTTTAATTGTTGAATGTTTTTTGGTTGTTATGTGTAACGCCCTAGAAAAAGTCGAAACGAGTCAATTAATAATAATGGCTTAGTTGGGGGTTATTTAATATAAATAAAAGGAAAATGGATTATGGACCAAATTAACTTTACGGGTTATGTGTTAGACGAGTTTGAAGTCCCGTGAACACCCGGTATATAAACACAAATCAGCCATATTCATCATCATTTGCAACTCAAACAACCAACTTCCTAGAGAGAGAGTGTGTAGAGAGAGAAAGTGGAGAAAAGTGATGATTTGAGGCTTTATAGATCAAAGGATTGAAGATCTGTATTTTGAGCATCAAACAACAAGAAAAGAGCAAGAATCCAGGTAAGAATCATCATTCCAAACGCCTCTTTAGATCATACCCGGATTATAAGGTTTTGGGGTTTTGAGTAGTGGCAAAGAATCATACAAAAATCATGTTTTTATGCATGAAATCATGTAAAAAGCTTAGATATAAGTTCATGGATGAAAACTAAGGATTTTGATGTAAAAAGTTGAAGTTTTGGGTTAAAAATGGAATAGATCGTCATATTTATGCGTCCAGAGAAACTGTTAGTTCGTCTAGAGAAACTGTCAGCTCTTCCGGTGAAACTGTGGCTTCATCCAGCGAAACTATAGTTTCACTGGTAATTTCATAGCCATGTATTCCAATGAAAGTTTGGCGAAACTGCCACGCGAAACTGACAGAGAAACTGTCAATGAAACTATGTAGAAAATAACCTGTTTGTATGTCAACTCATATGCAGTCTGTGTACCGTGAGCTTACTTTAGGTGAAGTTATTTATGGAGACTAGGTGAGTTCTAGATCCCTTTATTTACGAAGTTTTTCAATGTTTTGGGGCCATTATACATACTAAATATACTTTTTTAATGGCAAAAATCTCAAGAGATTTTAACAGAAAGATAGAATTTTCTATAACAAATTATGCTATATAAATACTTCAAAATAAAATTTCTTCACGCTGACTAGGCAGCCAGGCCCCAGCCAGGGGCGTTGCCCCTTGGACCCTACTAGGGGCTGCTGCCCCTAGAACCCCGTTGTTAGGGGTTGCCGCCCCTGAACCCCCGTTGTCCTGTGGAGGGCAGGAAATGTTTTTATGGTGAATTGTACTTGGTATGTTGTGTACTTAATAAGTAAAGTATTGTATATTAAAGTGGAAGAAAATAATAATAAAAACGAAATTCTTGCAAGCAAAATAAAAGGAGGTTCACAACCGTGTGTTGTTAGCTCAATTGTATGGGGCCTAGCTAGCCTATGAATACATGGGTCTAATCCTTGAGATTGACCAAAAGTGCGAAACGAGACCCTTGTCACTTGCCAGGTACTGGAGTCAGCTTCGTGTACAATGTTACTGGTCTATTTATAGACTTAGGCCCAATACCAGCTTCGTGCATAATGTTTGGGGTATAGCATATGAAATTGGTCTAGATGAAAGTGAAAGATTATAATGAAAGTTCAAAATATACGAAAATGAACGAAACGAATGATAAGAAATGAATATGATGATATGTATGTAATGATGAATGATCACGCACTAAATGTAAATGTTTTGAAATGTATGAAATAAAACTTGAACTCACTCAGCGTAGCTGACTTTGTGTGCATAATAGTTGGCAAGTAATGATGCAGCTGAGGTGTGCAGGCATGGATGAGATAGGTACTGGAACGATCCTAGTCTGGCGTTCTAGATTTTGAGACAATGATTGTAATTGTCAAGTTTTTATGATACAACTATAAGAACAATGTTTTGCCATGTATTTACAATTATATATGAAAGTTTAAATTTCTCTGTAAAATGTCATGTTTTAAATGTTTTACTCTATAAATGACCAACTGTAAGCGTTCTGAAAACGGGGCCTTACATTATGTTTCTTTTAATAGTGTAGTATTTAGTTTGTTTGTTGCCACACTTTTAGGTTGTTTTTGGGATTTGAAATTCATGCTCTTTTTTGTTGACAATAAGTCATATTGTATCTTATAATTTGTTTTTCTTGCATGTTGTTTGTGAAGTTGGGAGATGAGCCCATCACTACCATAAAAATACACAAAAACACCCTTACTAGCAATACTCCAAGGGAGACACCAACTCAACAGCAAAACGAGTGTTATTTATTAACCAGGTATGCTAGAATATTGTATCCTCACCTAAAAACACATACGTATCCATAACACACCGAGTAATAAACATTATATATAGGAGATACAATCACAAAGACAAAAAGAGATATGTTCCCTCACTGACAACAAACTAAGAAATATGAGCATATTTGTTCCTTTTGATATAGGGATGATGGATAAATATTCTCTAATTTCTTTGGTGCATTTCACGTATAGATAATACATAATGTTTTTACAAAAACACAGACCATGCAAAAAAAGTATGGATCTATACAGTGAAAAACATGTGTCTTTTGTTGCCATGCTAAAATCTTTACAACACATAATACCTTAAAAATAGAATCAGCCCTGCAATATGTAAACACTGTAAAGTTGTTCCAACATATTGGTTATAAGAAGAACCTGGCGCAAAGTGCAAGGCGAGTAAATTTAGTGTTAATTAAAATAAACTAGATTATTTAACTACCGGTCGATAATTTTAACTAGCGTTTTCATAATGATTTAATGTCAAATAATAGAGATTGGGAAATTAAAGTATTAGTCATTGTGGTTAAAATAGAGAAACATGAAAATTTGAGTATTAAAGTCTCTTAGTATTGGTGTGTAATTAATTAATTGATTGGTACACAATGATCCTTAACTCAAGTTGTTGAAGTGAAATATCTCAAAACTTTAATAAAATAAAAGGAGGTGATAGGTTTAATTCAAGTCTCATTTGTAATAGAAAAACTACTTTAGATTGTGCTGGAGGGTTTCCTCTCACCAGGGGTGACATAATCATTGGGGGGACTAAACCAAAGTAATAATTAGGGACCTTTTTCAAAGTTTATTGTTAGAAAATCTTCCTTCTTTATTTAAGTTTAAGACCGATAATAATAAACTAAAAAAATATAAAGTAATAGAATTAATAATTTAAGATGATTAACAGATTGGAAAATGATGAATGATTTAGGCAAATTAACATATGTACAACTAGCATATCAACAAATTAAAGGGAAGAATAACTTCAACAATGAAGATTGAAATGAATAAAACATCTTAAATCTTACAAAACCAGAATCATAATATCTTCTTTAATAGTGGTTAACACATCACAAAGAAAAGAAAAAAATGAATAATATATTTAATAGATCTACCTTAAATTAGCAGTATCCTCTTTTTTTTGTCTCCACCATAGTTTCTGTATTTGGTTTCTAAAAACAATTTCTCTACGTCTCACAAATACCTACAAAAGTGAGATGATTTGTTGTTCAAAACTCAAAACAAAATACAATCATACACCTTAAACAATAGATTCACCCTATATATATTGAATTTAGAATAGTGGCATTTTTTCTGCAGATATAGAGTTTGTTGAGAGGACTTACATCCTTCGTTTGTAGTGGTCATTTATAGCTGTTTTTCCAACTGAACCTAATTTACTATTTTGCGACAAGAGGGGCTCTTACTTCTTTCATCTCTAGGTTGAGTACTAGCAAGTCATGGATAAGAGAAAAACATGGGAAGGAATCGGGTTTTCAACATCTCTAGTGGAAGATTATACTGGTATGTATGTATGTATATATATATATATATATATATATATATATATATATATATATATATATATGTATATATAGGGTATGGTTCTAGTATTAACCCATCTTACATGTGTTAACTCACTAGCCTTGATCCAATGGTAGAAAAAATTCTGAATGAACAAGATGATGTCACGTGTCCATGTTCTTTTGTAATAAGAAAAGGGTATTATGGTCTTTTTAATGAACAAGATAATGTCATGTGTTCATGTTCTTATTTAATAAGAAAAGAGTATTATGGTCTTTTAACATACCCTCAAAAATATCGGATTTATTAATAAGATGACAAGTGTCACCTTTTCCCCTAACCATCAATTTCATTTCCTATTTTTATACAAAATGGTTCCCCCAATCTTTATACAACCTTATAACTTTTTTCTAATATGTTATTTGTTTATTAAAATTACATGATAAAACTCATCATATTTTTCTCTTTATCTCCGTTATAGTCTTGACACAATTTTCTCCGGCGTCAGTTGTTACATAAGTGTAAGAAAACTTACATTATTGCATCAACCACTTGCATTACTGTAACGATTAATTACGTTGGTGTAATTAATGTATATTGAAGAAAAAACTTACACACAGGGTTTTTTTAATCTAGAAACATACACATACCGAATGAATTGCATATCCATATAATTATAGGAGCTTCAAATTAAATATATTTAAATAACTTTTATTGTTAAAACCATTGTAAATGAAACAAAAATTAGAACCAAAATCATCGTCATCTCTATCTCCATTGATAAAAAGATATCTAAAAAGATATCTAAAAAGGTTTGCATTAACCTAATTAGTAAATACACAAATAGAATTAAGGCATTCAATGCACTCAATACATTAAGTATTTTATAAGTTAAAACTATATATACACATACAAATATGAATCCATCACAGTTTAAATGATCTTCTATTTTGACATAATGATGAGCCACATGTTCAAATCACCTCTTTTATTTACTTAAATCCAACTAGAAAATAAAAACAAGTATTAAGAACACTTTTCAAGAATACTATGGAGGTTGTTTAAGCTAATTTAAGACATAAAAGGAACATTACTCATCAACAAATTATGAAAAACAAAGAGAATATTATCCTTTAATATGAACCAATTTAAACAAATTTAAGATATACCTATGCATAATATTTGTGATTGGAGTTCAAGATTCAACGATTTCTAGTGGTGCTTAGGATTCAATGGTAGAAGGTAGAGTAGTGTAAAAGAATGTAAAAGTGGCGAAGGAGTGTGGCAACCGACGAAGATGAGCGACGTGATGTTAGTGACTAGTTGGAGGTGGTGATGTTGTGACGACTATGGTGCCGATGAAGGTGAGTAGTGGGTATTGTTGAATAAGAATAGAGGGCAAAGTATTCAGCGGCTAGGGTTTTAGTTAAGAAGAAGGTGCGATGGTGAGTGGTGTAAAAGGTGAGATAAGAAATTGTGAAGAAGGTGTACCGATCAACAATAGCATTGCATCAATCTTAAAATTTAGAAAAGAAAGAAAAAAATACAGATCTTGATAAGAGAGATAGAGGAGAATGAAAGAGTTTTATGGTTGAGTGTTTAAATAATAAATGGGGGTTAATGAATGACAGTTGCTGATCTAAGAATCATTGGGTGCAAAAATTACCATATTACCCTTATGGTACTAATGCAATATTTTTTTTAATCAATAACATTGTATTTTATAACAAACACAAGATTACCATACTAAAATCTCAAACTCAATAGGAATGAGTTAATGAGTTAACACAAGAAAGATGGGTTACCATATATATATATATATATATATATATATATATATATATATATATATATATATATATATATATATATATATATATATATATATATATATATATATATTTTATTTTCTATAAAGGGCTATTAAGTAAATTCCTCTTTCATTATTTATGATAATAATCTTTATATTGATTAGTCTTCCATACTTGACTCCCTAATTAGTTTATTTTTTCAACTAATTAAATACTTTTTCTTTTATTTAAAAATATGAATGAGCAAGTATATTCGCATCAAAGTTCTTGAGTTGGGAATTCAAGGAGTAAGAGAATAATTGATTTTGTTTTATGTAGAATTTAAAATAAAAATAATGCAAATTTACATATAACAATGCTTAAATTGTTAATTGGAATATAAATTATTGCCAAACTAAAATCCTTCTTAAGTTGATGCAACAGTGATTATTCCAACTATGTAAATAATCCTAAGTTGATTTTAAAACTATTTTTTTCATATTTATATTTAACAATGTAATTTCTTTTATAGCACTCTATGTTTTTCAAACTTTATAATCTTATGTACGTAACTGCTAAGTTACATATAATTAACACGACTTGATTTAGTTTTTTATAGTAAATAGGAGAGATGAGTAAGAAGAGATGATTAGGAGAGAGGAGAGAGGAGAGTGGACTAGAAGAGATGAAAAATATACGTCTTATAAACTAGATTACTCATTTGCATCTATTGTATAGCAAAAATACATATAGCATACATTAAATTTACTATTCATATGAATACATACCAAGGCATATTATGTTTCTTAGTAACCGAACCACCAAATAAAATACACCTTACATACTTACATATATGTATCAAACCTTCTTTAGTATATAAGAAAACCCTAATTGTACTATTAAACAAACAAAGACTTACCTATATGCTTTCATATACATATCATATGTATATATACCAATTGTCCATTTGTTATGTAACCTTAACTTTACAAACCTCTTAAAACATTTAGATGCATTTTTTAACTCATAAGTAAGTACAATTAACAACGATCACACATTCAAACACTATTAAAACACTTACATATATGTATGACCTTTATAACAACTGCACAACATATTTCTAACTCAAATTACAACTTAATATATGTTGTTTTGACCAAAAAAATTAAGTACGTTATATGATATCAATTCAAACATACATATACATATTAACTTAACCAGATAAATATAAACCATATTATTCATCATACATTAATTTGTTGCTTACGTATACGTATGTGTATGCGTATGCGTATACGAACACGATGGACAAGGCGATCGCTATTGTTACATATACATAACACTGTTATTACGTATATGTCACTGATCCTACATAAATATAAAACTACTCTTACCACTTACTTGATGGCATCTTCAAAGATACAACAATTTACTCCCGAACAGTTACCTACATATGCCACAATCAAAACATTTAGTCGATGCAGAATTCTTTTCCTAGAACACATACGTATCAGGTATAACTAAAATATAATATGCTATTACAGATAACATAATGAAGGAAATTTAACTTTATAACAAAGTGCATACATATATGTATGAATACTTTACAAAACATCTTTATCAGCCCATAGGCTATGTTAATAATATACTAATTGCAATAAACACACAACCCCACCAATGTCTTTTTCATTAACTAATTATATAAGTTAAATATAAAGGTTTTTAACTTTGTTGCATCCAAATTATTGTAAGCAGAAAATGATAAAGGTAAACCAAACCTTGCTAGTCATTTGGTACATATACGTAGCACAATTCCATCTGTTCAATTAAATCAATAATATCCATACTCAAGTATCTTACATAAACCATCGATTATCTACATTTATCCCATTTTAGGTGTTACTACCAAACACAAAAATCAATATTCACCAAAAAAGTACTTAACCAAGCTTTTACAGATTTTAAGCACATACTAAATGAACTAATTAACAACCTGCAAATTGAACACTTTTCAACCAAAATTGACACATACATATACGTACATCAAGTAATATCCAAAAGGTTGAGCATAAGGAATAAACAACTCACAATCGACTTGCTTACATATATGTACCAAAACCCTAACTTGTCGGATATCAAAATCCCAAACGAAATCGTAACACCCTACTTAAACTCAACCATGTATCAGTGTTATCTAAGTTGGAAAACTCAAGTATATATATGTGTATACATATATATATATATATATATATATATAGATATATATATAGATATATATATATAGAGAGAGAGAGATATAGAGATATATATATATAGATATATAGATATAGATATATATATATATATATATATATATATATATATATAGATATATATATATATATATATATATATATATATATATATATATATATATATATATATATATATATATATATATATATATATATATATATATATATATATATGTTAGACCTAAAGATATGTAGTGATATTTATCCCAGTGTGATTTAGGCAGCTTTGTTAGTATGTCAATCTATGTCAACTTTAAAATTGTGAGCGGTCTTTTTATTCACTTTGTTAACTTTGTATTTAGATCCTTCGAATAAGTGTTCACATGCGCGAGTCTTTCCCAACCTACATATGCATACATAATAGAAAAATGTTTGATTATTAAGTAAAAGGTGATATGAAAGTCTAATAGTATTCTATTCGGATTGTGTGCGTTGTCTTGAGGCTAACCAAAAAGTTTAGAAAATGATGTTAAGAATTAATTTAACCACCATTTGCAGCCTAACCAAATGTTTGAGAAAATCATGGTAACATACACTCTAGCCAAGTATGACATAAATCTTATGTGGAAATCTATTCTTAAACATTCATCGTAATCAAAATAAACGGAGATTAACTATGACATAGAAATGCCAAAAAATGTAGCCACAGACTCCAAGAGTCATTGCAAGGTACAATTGTAATATCCACAAGTGCATAACTGTTAAGTAACCAGAATGTGTAGTTAAATTTGTTTTTGAATATTATAGGTTATAAGAAGTAATAGTATATTAAAAATGGAAAGTGTTACCTTGTGATAACACTCTGCCCAGTTTATTCCCTTAAAGTCGAACCGCATATTCAGCATAAGTCATGATTCACTAAAAGGTATCATTAACCTATAAGCAAGAGAATGGTACGTAGAAATAAAGATGTAAAGATTACACGTTGATACGTAATGTGTATTTGTTGGACATTCAATCTTGAAAAGAACATTAAAAAAATCAGTCACGCCAAATATAATTATTGTCAAAAATAACAAATTATGGCAGTTCACTGTCAATATACTCAAAGCAAATTGGAGGTATGTAGGGGTAAGCGTCACTCCGTCGTCTAAAAAAGCAACAAGGGGCAACAAGAAAAATAACATAATTGTTATATTTAAAAAATGAAATGTTATCCAATGATTCCTGTAAATGAAATGCATTACATCAAGAAGTGTTATAATAATAATAAAAATAAAAATTTTTAAAATTTAGAAAATGTTTGGTGACGATACCTCTTTCCAAACCATAATTTTTTTTGCTGAGGACATTACACGATTGAATTTACACATTGGATTTCATTGCACTCTAAAACCCAGCCCTGTTGGCAAATGCAATGATCAGATTATAGAGATAACAATATAACATTACAACAAAAAAATATCATTATTGTTGAATAAATAGTCATTAGAATATAAAAAAGATATTGAAATGTATATTATATATTCTATCTATACCAATTGAATGAGACTTGAGTTATTGATGTAAGGGACACTCCATCAACAATCGGTAAAAGAGAAGCCACCACCCATGATGTTGGCATCTATCAAATTATTAGTAAATATCAGGACAAAATTTAATTTTAAAAACCCTTTTATATGAAATCATGAGCATAATAATACAAGAATATAACGTGGTCCATGTGGAATACATGTATACCTCTCCTAGGAACATAGCACATAATATTGCCGAGATAATTGGTTCCATAGCTTTAATTGTTTGGGTAAATGAAACATCAACTCTTCCAAAACTCATGTTTATGAAAAGATTGCCCATGGTATGCACTAAAAACAACGACAGGATTGCTAAAAGCTGCAAAATAGCAACGAATTAGCATGGGAAAAAGAAAATATTATAAAATGAATGTGTTCTCCATAACAAGAAGTACCTATACACCTCTAACATTTGAAGTGTGGAATGGAAGAAAATGATGGTTTCATCATTTCAACGTGAACTAAATATTACTTAACATATCCAAACCCAAGACTCTAAGGGATGTAAGAGTCGGATGCAAAACTAATTATTGCTACTTGCAGTATGTAGGTAAACATAATCCAGATCCTTTATCAGATTTGGAGTTATAGGTGAAAGTTAGTGATAACTTAATCAAATTATCATCTGATTATGATTCTAGTTTCTTGATGGCCCAATGATTACTTTAATAAACCACATCCAAACACCATCTAAACAACACAAAAAAAAATGACTCATGACCATGGTGGTCTAAGAGTATAATACAAGACACAAGGTAAAAAATTGATCGTCTCTCAATACTAAGGAAAGAAGGGGTCATAATATAGCAAAGACATATAATTAGCAAGAACTTTTAAATGTCACAGAGCTATATTGATCAGCAAGGACTTTACTGCCATAACACTGAATGGAATAATAATCATTCTATGTTCATACACTTGGTGATACAAATCATTATGTTTTCATACAGTTGATCATACAAATCATTATGTTTTGATACAGTTGATGATGCAAGCGCAATAATAATGTGAACATAGTGATTTAGTAGGTTATGTGCATTAAATACACTTTAACTAAAAATTGGTTTGTTTGTTTGACCCATTAAAAAGCAAACATAATAAGAATCAACCATATATAGGTAAATGGGTTTTGACTGGCCATCGATAAATTTGTAATATAAGTTTATGAGATCAATCCCTTCACTATGCAAGATCTTTGACCCAATGTCTATTTTTCTAACCAAGATAAAAGTATGATTCATTTACCTTCACAATGTATGTTGCATCATTCTCTTTGACCACAAAAATTTCAGACGGAGGAGTTCCTGGAGATACAGACACCACTTGTCTGTAATAAGCAAACATCACCCCTGTTATCTTAAATATTATATGAACTAAATGCAATAAAAATATATGATTTCCTTTTCATTATAATGCTATACCTTGGGCTATAATTTCTGCCAATAAGTTTGCCTACACTGGGTGTTATGTGTATCAGTCTTCCAAATGGGTCATCGGAATCTTTTGAGTAGCCCACCCACCAACCAACCTGAAAGTTTTTAAATGATTATTCATTCATGATGATAAACCCTCAGACATATGAAATTTTCTGACCCATCTAATTTTAAAGCAGTATATTATAATTTTGTTTTGCCAATACATGATATATTGATAAACTTATAAAATTAGCTAAATGGGAATATCTCAAATGAAGAATATGCTTAGAGCATACATTTTCCTATATTGTTGTATTTATAGATTATCACTTTAAAGTGTTGCTCTTCAAAATTACAGTTAACAGATATTAATAATAAAATTTTGAGAAAACATGTTTTGACTCATGGCAAAATTGACTTGATCCAACCTAACCCCACTTTAACCCATTAGCTAACCTATCCACCTTGACACCTCTAGAATAAACAAGCACTTCTGTGTGTTTGATAATATTACCAGACCACTACCAGTATTTTTACACAAATTTGAAGCTTCATGATAATACTCTTCATGTAGTGCAATCAGCAAAAAGGAAAAAAAAGACCTGTGAGCGCAAACGATTCTTAGACATTCAACCTTGTTACCTGTTTAAATTTGATATGACGCTCACCTACAACTGACATAATCTCAACAACACTATCCTTTGATGTTAAAGCTATAAACAAACAAAAAGCCAATCAAAACACTCAAAAATTAGATGATAATTATAAATGAATATAGTATAAGCAGGGGGCTATAGTAATTTTATCATCCATATCATTTCCTTAATTTGATTCAGTTCCAAACCTCAACAGTCAATTGATAGCAGAATGTACCAAACCGTATACACAAACCATTCACATTTCAACTGCAATCAAGAGGGATGAACTTATGCGTCGTGTCTTCTCCGCCGCCCTGAGTAACAGTAGTCATGAAGAATCCATCCTGTTTTCTGGACAACTTTAGTTCTCTCCATAAGACCACAACTGCCATGTGGAATCAAAGAACACCTTCATTTTATGTTGCTATAGACCCATACCTCGTCAGAAAACCAAACAAAAATCGTTACATGTATCAAATTAAAAGAATCATGTTCTAATAATGAGGCAATTGACAAAGATATGTAAATAAATCAAAAAAATCATAATAGTCTGCAAGAGAACGAACCGTTAAAGCAAAGATTCGACAAGAGAACTTTTGGTGCGAATTGAAGCCATTTCTCTCTTAAAAGTCTCCAAATTTTGCAAAGAACCTTTGTACTTGATAATCAAGTCCACAAAATCAACACAACATACAACTTTGAATCACACGTTTTATTGATCAAGGAAAATCTCTCAAAACCTTAAACAATAAACTCTATATAACCCTTGTTCATGGTTATGTATTTATAGATCTCCCTACTTGGAGATAATGAAAAACTAGAGTTTGAAATTCAAACTAGGAGATAACATCTTTTAAATCTTCTGGACTTTATCTCTAATTCTATCACTAATTCTATCTAACCGACTTGTTAGATTTGATCCCTCAAGTTTGTCCGACTTGACAAACCGGGAATTAACTTCCTTGCAACAATCACCCCCTTAGTTCGTGGCCATAGGGAAGTTGCTTCGAACTTGCTTCCCCATAAGGCAGGAGTCACATATATGTGTTCCATGAGTGATTTTTGGTAAACCATCAGTTGCATTCTTGCTCTTCATGATTCTTAGAGTCTCAAAGCTAACATGGCCAAGGCGTGCATGCCATAACCATTCTTCATCTTTGATATTTGTATGCAAGCACATGGGTCGACCAACGTTAAGTTTTATTTTATAAAGGTGATTCTTAGTCTTCTTCACCTTCATCAAGAGGCTGCCCACGGAATCATGAACTAGCAGCAGGTCATGTTTCAAGTGTACTTCATACTCTCCATCAGTTAACTGTCCAAGACTTATGTTACTCTTAAGACTTGGTATGTAGTAGATGTTTGTGAGAACTCGTTGTTCCCCCGATCTTCCTTCGAGAACTATTGAGCCTTTTCCTTTGATATCTATTCGAGAATCATCTCCAAACTTCACCTTCCCGGTAACTCGCTCGTTCAATTTACTAAATTACTCTTTCTTCCCCGTCATGTGATTGCTTGCCCCATTATCGAGATACCACGTACCCTCCTCGGTTTGGTCGTCAGATCCTTGCCTTGGTGTGAAGTTTTCTTCATTAAGGAACACAGTTTCTTCTTCATGCAACATCATAAAGAATGCAGGATCAGAGTCGTTACCTTCTTGGGTGTCAACAAGGTTGTTCTCTTCCTGTTTTTTCTTGCGATCCGGGCATACAGATGCGAAGTGCCCCATCTGATCACACCGGTAGCATTGGATGTTCGACCTGTCTTTGCTTTTGTGCCTCTGTCGATCATCTTTGTTCGATTGAACAGGCTGACCTATTGACTTGGAATCTGAGTTGGGCGGTTTACCTCTTCCTCTACCTCTGTTCCACCCGGAGTTTCTCCCTCTTCCTTTTCCTCTGGTAGAGCTTTCTGATCTAGTGAACATGAGTTTTCCATGACCGTCTCCATGGTTTTCATCCTCCTTGATTCTCTCCTCGTAGGCTTTGAGACGTCCTACTACATCATCAAACTTCATGGTATTCAAATCTAACATTTGTTCGATAGATGCTACGATGTGGATGAATGTTCTCGGGAGACCGGCAAGGAATCGTTTCACCAACTTTGTTTCTTCGATGACTGATCCCAGTGCCGTGGCCTTTGAAGCTAGACTATTTATTTTCCCAGCGAACTCGTCGATGGTACTCGGTTCTTTCATCCTTAATGACTCGAACTCTGCCATTAAGGTTCAAAGCCTGGCTTCTCTGACTCGATCAGCGCCCAAGTTTCGAGCTTTGATGGCATCCCACATGGCCTTTGCTGTCTTCAAGTTTCCGATCTGAAAGACTTGGCTCTCTGGGATCGACTGGAACAAGAGTGCTACGGACATATCGTTATTCTTCCCGTCTACAATTGTTCCTTCTGCAGGTTCCAGTGCCTCCCACACGCCATGAACACTGAATATTGCTTTGATCCTTATAGCCCAACTTGTGTAGTTTGTTGACGTGAGCATCGGACACTGCAGAGAAGTTGGGTTGCTTTCTTTCGTTGGGGCAGCAGCTGCGGGTGGTGTGGTGGTTGCCATATTCTTCCTTCTTCTGCTGTAGGTTATCGTTTGCTGTTGTGCTTCCAGTACTTCAACTTGCGATGGGTTCTGATGAAGCTTGAATGGCTCTGATACCACTTCAAGTCCACAGAATCAACACAACATACAACTTTGAATCACACGTTTTATTGATCAAGGAAAATCTCTTAAAACCTTAAACAATAAACTCTACATAACCCTTGTTCATGGTTATGTATTTATAGATCTCCCTACTTGGAGATAATGAAAAACTAGAGTTTGAAATTCAAACTAGGAGATAACATCTTTTAAATCTTCTGGACTTTATCTCTAATTCTATCACTAATTCTATCTAACCGACTTGTTAGATTTGATCCCTCAAGTTTGTCCGACTTGACAAACCGGGAATTAACTTCCTTGCAACAGATACACCAGCAATTGAACTGTTTCTGCGATTGAATGAGGTCGGCGATTGAACTCGTATTGAATAGCGATGAAGATTCATTAATGGCGATTGAAGATGAGAGAGATAGCAGCACAATTGTTGATGAATAAAAGGGGATTAAAGGGTTTACAGATGACACCATCGAGGGGAGTCAAAAGGCTTCTGCAAATGAAACGATAAGGGTGAGGGATTTGACCGGAAACCGGCGATAGTTTCAATTGAATGCAGAGGCAAGGGTAACACAAACAGGCGCGTCTTATAAAAGTGGGGAAATTACAATACTACCCACTCTTTATGCATTATATAGTAACGAAGATATATATTATAGGACAAGAACAAGATTTTTGCAATTACGATGAAGAGAAACATAAACAATATTGAATAAAATATATTAAAAAGTGATCATTTTTAATTGTCTATTTATAATATACATAAATCTTCGATTCTCAAATTTGTCATTTATTTACATATATTTTAATCTTCATGTTGATCCTCCTTTTATTTTATCTCATTGTTTATTTATGTTTATATAAATCTTCATTTATTATTTGTATAGAAACAACAACAATTTAAGTTACTCTCACGCACAATAGAAGTGAAATGGGAAGAACTTCAAATATTAATATTCAAAACTTGGTGGACCTCCATAGAGTATATCCACAAAAAATTTCTTTCGTTAAAGAAACAAAATAGATAAAAGAGTAAAAATGCTATTTTCGTTCATAACGTTTTGTTAAATTTACCATTTTAATTCAAAAAAAAATTTTGTCATTTCAGTCACTGTAGTTTACCAAATGTTGCCATTTGCATCCACTCCACTAACTCCGTTAACATCTCTGTTAAATATGAGGGTTATTTAGTCTTTTTCAACACCCTAATTATCCAATTAAAATAAAATAATCAATTAATATTTAATTAAAAGTAAAAAATTTATGAAGCGACTAGTGAGGTGCTTTGATTTAAAAGTTTTGATTAACTCTAAATCATGTTGTTCAATTGATGTCTGTTGTGAGATTTCCATTATTATTATTCATGTTTTGTTCGAAAGTACACCGTTGTTTGATTGAGATTTATTGTTGTCACATTTTGTTTGATTGAGGTCTATTGTTGTCACGTAACGTGACAATATTATCAGATCTCAATCAAACAAAACGTAACAACAACAGACCTCAATGCACAGTATAACTCAATCGAATAAATGTACATTTTAGAACACAATATCAAGATTAATTGAATCTAAAAAATATACCCCTTGAAATTGACTTCGATTTGCTCCCTTCGAATCATTTAAATTTTAAACAAAGGCTTTGTATTGAGCCAGAAAGAATAAAATATTCTCAGAACTCTAATTGATACGACATGCTATGTTTTCCATTCATTCCCTTTCAAGATCAGTCGTGGTCTTCCAAACTTTACCAATGGTATGGATGAATCCCTCGCTTCATCTAAATGTGTAAAAGATCCTAGCCGTACTTAAAAGCCGAGTGCTCTACTGTTGAGTTAGCAACCCAAATAGAAAAAGGGTATGTAGATACACAATCAGAATAAAATAAAATGATTTAATCTAAAGCATTAATCTACGAAATAAAAAAAAATATTAAAAAAATATTCCTCACTAGTCGCTTCATATGTTTTTCTAATTTTAGTTGAATATTAATTGATTAATTTGTTTTAATTGGATAATTAGAGTTTTGAAAAATACTAAAATACACTCATATTTAACGGAGATATTAACGGAGTTAGTGGAGTGGATGAAAATGATAATATTTGATAAACTACAGTGACTGAAATGGCAAAAAAAAATTTTGAATTGAAATGGTAAATTCAACAAAACGTTAGGGACGTTAACATTTTACTCTAGATAAAAAGATGAGTTCTGAGTGAAACCACTGGAATGAAGATGATAGAAGATTATTTTATTGAGTTTTTAGGAAATTGCTAGTTTGAAGCTTGCCTATAAAAATGTACAAAGAATATGGAGTCATCAAGATGCGACATGTGTCTTTTATGAAGATGGGTAATTTCGTATACGTCACAAATATCCATATTAGGTGTGTATTTACGCGAGTTATTTTATAATTACACAAATTTATGTTTATGCTTATACACAAGTTATTTTTAAGGTTAAGTGATGTGAAGTATCATGGTCTACTAAAAAACAAGTTATATTTAAAACTAAGCTCACCTATAATAACTAGTACGGGCAAGTAAGGTCGTCTGCACGAGTAATACGTGTAAGGTGTATTTGTAGTTCACTAATGTTAATTTAAATTAGAAAATAACTTTGAATTTTAATTGATTTAAAAAACAAAATTGCAAAGCAACAAACTTGATTGGTTTTGAAAACAATGATAAAAAGAATGATCCACTCCTAGTTTCAGGTTTATAAAATAAAGTTGTAACCTAATTATTCTTAGCAAACAATCACATGAGCATAATCGTATTGACTTGATTGATTTCAGTTATAGAGATGGAACGAGTTATAAACGGCCTATTAACAACCTACCAAGTTTAATTTGCTAATCAAAACTTAAGACTCACAATCCTCATTATGTAGATAAACCAAAAACTAATGAATATTAGATTAAGATACAAAAGAAAGAAAAATTGTTTAAAATAATCAACCAATAAATGAAATCATATAGCTTAACTTGCCAACCAAAACTACAACCCAATCTAAGAACACCAAAAGTTAAACATATATTGTAAACACAAACCCTACAACCGGAGAAGATCATGGGTGGTTCACCCACTAATGGTTGTTATGGAATCGAAATCGATTGTTGTAGGAATCGATTGCATGAAAGGATGAATCCGTAGGTGTTCTTTGCTTTCAAAATAGCTCATTGGACGGGGAAAAACGACTTTTTGAAGATTTAATTCGCAGCCCCCTTTTAAACCTTTAATTAGGTTATAAAACCCTAAAAATTCATAACTGTCAACCCAGTGACGTAATTTACGTCCTTGGGGATGTAATTTACTACCCCCCTGAATAAGTATTTTTTTCCTCTTCTTTTGCATCCTAGTTTGCGTGTTTTATTTTTTGCCTGATTCTCACATAGGACGTAGTTACGTCCCTCTTCACTTTTTTTTTCAGTTCTTCTATTTTTCAAGTGTTGCTTCCTTAGTGAACTTCCGGCTTCCATTCTAACTCCCGAAAAACACCCGAATTGTGTCCGTTAAGCTCCACAAACTTGAAATTCAATAAGCTCTCAAAGTAATTGTATTTCAAATTAATAAACACGTAAATACACATACTTAAACATTTTAATATAGTGAAAAACATCGACACATCATTAAGTTATAATATTCCTCTTCTTTAATTAATGTGTAGAGGATTAAATAAAAGATAAGTTAAATAAAAACTCACAAAACATATAAAAATTGTCACATTGTACTTGGATTTTGCTTTTTTGTTTAGAAATAAACACTTTTAACAAACTTTCACACCCTCTAGTTTACTTTATGTGATATGAAAGATATCCTATAAACCATACCTAACTATGCATATTTACATCTATATGAAACTTGCTTGCAATTAAAGACATATATGATCAATTAAGCTAGTGTGTTTGATTTCCTCATCAAACTACTACTATACCAACAGTCAACTCAATCCTGCTGCCGGGTGACATGCACATATATGACCTAACCATAACCAACTAGAAATGACATCACAACAATATTATTAATTATTAATATCAGGTCATAACACATCCATATATATATATAAAAGCTTGCGCTAGCTAGTTATTTCTCATCTCAAGTTGCACGAACCAAATTAGTTTACTAGCTAGCTAGCTTGCGGATATGATGGTGGGTTTGGTTCGAGCTTTGATTTTAGTAGGGATCTTCTTTCCGTTGTTGGTTCATGGTCGCATACGTCACTACAAGTTCAATGTGAGCTGTCTTATAAATTGATCTTATTACTTTATCTTTTTATCTTAAACCAACAATTGACATACCTAAATTTCTTATTGTATGTTTCACGGATCACATATATAAACATGATATAGGGTAAGGTTAAAATGAGAACCTTACTTTATTGTGAGAACCCTTTAACTAATTGTGATCCATTGATTCAATTTTAAAAGGACAAGATGATGCCATGTGTCATCACTTATTATTATTATACAAAAGGGTATATTAGACATTTTGCATATTATTTCAAAAAGTGAAATGGACAGATTTAATATGGTGGTGACAAGTGTCACCACCTACCATCTTTTAATTCACCATATTTTTTCTATTTTTTATAAAAAAAAGTTTACCCCTTTTATTTTTAAAACTTCTATAACTTCTTTATAGGTTGTTATATTTTTATAAAAGTTATATCATTAATTTCGTCTCATTTTTCTCTTTAATTCCAATATAGTCTCGAAATTTTTTAATTTTTTTGTTTCGGACGTTACGTATTACATTACTGTAATTTGTAGACAAATGTAAGGTATGGATGTAATTTTAATGTTACATTGATGTAACACAATGCAACATACTTAGTTACAATAAATTACATTATGTTTATTTGATTGTAAACCAATGAAAACTAATGTAAACCATATGTAAAATATACATCATTAAACGATGTAACTACACCAAAGTGATTTAATAACATAACAACCAAACGACACTAAAACACGTAACTACACCTCCTAAATGAAATACATACAATGAATTAAGTCATATTGTAACTCTTTATAATGTTTTACATCAAGAAAACATATATAAAAACCAAAAAATACCTACTTTAAAAAATTAATGTGCTACACCATAAAAATTGAAGAAAAATCACATGTACTTAGTTACCTCAGGTTTTAATGTTATAGTAATGTAACATTTAGCAAAGTTATCACGAAACATCAAGTTACACTATTAAAAACCCAATATTAACCAATATTACACCAATGTAAACTAATGTAAACCAATATTAACAAATGTAAATCAATCTGTAAAACAAATATAAACTGATGTCACTTAGTGATACATTAATATAAATAAGTGTAACACCACTGTAAGAAGGTATAACATAATGTTTTACATCAAAAAAAACATATATAAAAACCAACAAATATCTACTTTAAAACATTAATGTGCTACACCACAAAAATTAAAGAAAAATCACATGTACGTAGTTATATTAGGTTTTAATGTTATACTAATGTAACATTTAGCAAAGATATCACGAAACCTCAAGTTACACTATTAAAAACCCAATATTACACCAATGTAAACTAATGTAAACCAATATTAACAAATGTAAATCAATTTGTAAAACAATGTAAACTGATGCAACTTAGTGTTACATTAATATAAATAAGTGTAACACAACTATAAGAAGGTATAACATAAATGTAAAAAAGTGTAACATAGAATATTAAAAATATGCATCAATGTACCCAGATTTGAAATAAAAAAAATAAAAAAACCTAGATACATGAAACAAATTAAAGTACACAAATATTTTAAAAACATTCATTCCTAAACGATATAAGTTAAAATCACAAACATATTTTTTAAAACATTACATTACAACATTCATTCTACAAAAATACATCAAGATCACACCACTATAAGTTTATATATATAAATATATAATTTAAAATATTAATTCAAAACCTTCAATCTACATGAAATGCTCGTCTAACACCCAAATCCAAAGTCAAAATAAAACCCTAACCTGTTGACCAGAAGATGGTGACTATAATAAAGGGCCACCATAGTTGGATGACAGATCTGAATAAGATCTACAGAGATCTAGTATGTAACTACTGAGTATCAGATCCAATAACAAAAAACATCAAAGATTCAGATCTAAATGATATCATCTTGGAAACGAACGCAACCTCCGCTCCATCATTGTAGCCTCCACAATGAAAACCCATTTCGCAACAAAATCAGTAGAAAACAAGCAATCACTTACATAGAACTCGTATTCACCTATAACTTAAAAAAAGACATGAATTTGGTGATGTAGAACTCATGTACTCACGTGTAACTTTAAAAAACGGTTGAAGATGAAGGGTTGTGGTCCATACCTCATATTTGAAGAAGAATCAAGCAAAAAATCAAGAAAGATGGAAGATCTTGAAATGAAATATGAGTTGATGTTACAGTGGTAGAGAAAGATGAAATGGAATTAGAGGTGTGGTGGTGGTGGGAGTCAAAATTAACGGTGGTGGTGTTGGTGGTGTCATGGTGGTGTTGGTGGTGAGACTTGAAATCATTGGTGGTGGTGTTAAAGGGTTAATCAGATCTTGAGTTTAACAAATAAAAAGTGAAACTTGAATTTAAGAAAAAAAATAACAAGTACAAAAGTAAAAAGAATGTAAGAAAGTACAAAGTTCAAAAAGACTAATTTGCCCCTCATTTGATCTATGCCATCCATCTTTAAAAAGTACAAAAATCACATAATCAATGGTCCTAAGATGAGTTAAAGGGTTCTTATAAAAACTAAAGGTTCTCACATGAACCCAATCCTATATATATATACATATAGATATATATAGAGATAGATATATATATAGAGAGAGATATATAGATATATATATATATATTTATAGATATATAGATATATATATATATATATATATGTATATATATATATATATATATATATATATATATATATATATATATATATATATATATATATATATATATATATATATATATATATATATATATATATATATATATATATATATATATACACATGTGTGTATATATATATATATGTGTGTGTGTAATATATATCTTGGGAAGTATAAAAGGTGCATATATTAACTGTACATACGAGTCCTCTTATTAGTAACATGAAATGAATCGCTATATATATACATATGCAGGTGGTTACAAAGAACGCAAATCGTTTATGCTCAAGCAAGCCCATTGTGACTGTTAACGGTCGATTTCCTGGACCGACACTTTACGCACGAGAGGGAGATAGGGTTCTGGTAAAGGTTGTCAACCATGTCAAGTATAACGTCTCCATCCACTGGTATGTACGTATGGTTTAATTTAATTTACAGCTAATGTTAATCATTAAATATAGTGGCCGGGCCAGTGTTTCTTTAGATTATAACCAAATTAAAGTTAAGTGAGATCTACTTAGTTTTATGAATATTTTTGGCAGGCATGGAATAAGACAACTGCGCACGGGTTGGGCTGATGGACCATCATACATAACACAATGCCCAATCCAGCCTGGACAAAACTATGTGTACAACTTCACCATAATAGGGCAACGAGGCACGCTTTTATGGCATGCTCATATTTTATGGCTGAGAGCTACCGTCCATGGTGCTATCGTCATCTTGCCTAAACTTGGTGTTCCATATCCATTTCCTACACCGCATATGGAACAAGTCTTGATCTTAGGTTAAAATTAATTAAGAACCTATTCCGATCTTTATAAATATCAACTTGACCGTTGAAATGTGGATGCATGTAGGTGAGTGGTGGAAATCAGACACCGAAGCCGTGATCAATCAAGCATTGAAATCTGGGTTGGCACCTAATGTCTCAGATGCCCATACTATTAACGGTCATCCGGGACGAGTTCATGGTTGTCAGACACAAGGAGGGTTTCAAATGAGTGTGGAGAAAGGAAAATCCTACATGCTACGCATAATTAACGCTGCACTCAATGAAGAACTGTTCTTTAAGATTGCCGGGCACAAGCTCAGGGTGGTTGAAGTGGATGCTGTGTATGTAAAACCCTTTAAAACCGACACAATTGTCATAGCACCCGGCCAAACCACCAACGTCATCATCACTGCAAATAATAAACCCAGTAAATACATCATGATCGCCTCCCCATTCATGGACTCCCCGATTGTTGTTGACAACAAGACTGCCACCGCCACCGTCCACTATAACGGCACCCTTTCCTCCTCCGCCACCCAAACCATCCCACCCCCACAAAATGCCACAGCAGTCGCAAATAAATTCATAGATTCCCTCCGTAGTTTAAATTCAAAAAGGTTTCCTGCCAAAGTGCCCTTACAGATCAACCATTCCTTATATTTTACGGTTGGGCTTGGCGTCAACCCATGCCCTACTTGTAAAGCTGGTAACGGAAGTCGAGTTGTGGCGGGCATAAACAATGTAACCTTTGTTATGCCCACCACAGCCCTTCTTCAAGCACATTACTTCAAAAACAAAGGAGTGTTTACCACAGATTTTCCTGGTAGTCCACCAATTGCTTTCAACTACACCGGAACCCCTCCCGCAAACTTGGCTACATCCAACGGGACTAAGGTCTATCGGCTAAAATACAACTCGACTGTTGAGTTAGTACTTCAAGACACGAGTATCATTGCTGCCGAGAATCACCCAATTCATCTACATGGCTTCAATTTCTTCGCAGTTGGCAAGGGAATTTGCAACTATAACCCAAAGAAAGACGCAAACAAGTTTAACCTTGTGGATCCCGTGGAGAGGAATACTATTGGTGTGCCTTCTGGTGGTTGGGTTGCTATTCGATTCCGGGCTGATAATCCCGGGGTGTGGTTCTTGCATTGTCATTTGGAAGTGCACACAACTTGGGGGTTAAAAATGGCATTTTTGGTTGATAATGGAAATGGACCCAACGAGTCGCTTCTACCACCTCCAAAAGATCTTCCAAAATGTTAACCGAACATTGGTTGAGTAGTTTCAATTGATTTTTGCCATGAATAAATATTATGAATTATTGTTCACTATTAATTAGTTTTGAAATTAGATATACGCCATTGATTTCTTATCTTATTAGATATATAGATAGATAAGTCCTTTTGCTCACTGTTTTTGTCGACCTGCTATGGATTTAGAAACTGTCGGCAATCAAAGGCAAAATCAATCATAGAAACTAGTTTTGATCAGTATGTTACATATGTGAAAACAAAATATCAAGACGAAGATAAATTTGTGTTGTCCAAATTGCTCGGCATTCGATTTACATCTTGGAAAATGTCGTCGTAATAATGAATATAGTGCATGAAATAAGTGTACCTATTCTATCTTTGTTCTTATCGATTCACTGCACATTCTATCCTTTCATTTAGAATGCTTTAAAGTCCCTGCACATTCTATATATCCTTTCATTTATAATGTTTTTAAGTCACAAAGACCGGCATGCTAACAAGTTGCATCTTTCTTCACCGTGGATGAGATGTAACCACGGCTTATTTGCTCTTTTTTGTTATTCAACAATTGTAATTTGTACATATTTTTGTTATCTAAACCAATTGCAGGTCAAATAAAGTGTTGAAAAGATTAATCAAGAAATCCTAAAGATTATGATACGAACCCACTGTTGGGTCCGGATCAATCTGGGTTAGATCTGACCCAGTTGCTGCTGGTAGGAGGGAATTCAAGTGGAAGGAAATTGTAAGGAGGGAAACAATTGAAAATTGAAAATTCAAGAGTAGAGGGAGTGGAGTTAACTATTCCCACCAATGTTTAGTTTAAATATTAGTGTTCCTGTATTGTTTAAGGGTGTGGATGTTTTTGTTTATCAACTTTGGCTTTTACTTTAGTAATTGGAGTTTTAGCCTATCTTGAATCAGGTTGTTTGTTTTATATATAAGCATTCGATTTTCGGGTTCTAACATATTAGTAGTGTGTCCAACCCAAATGTAATGAGGTCCATTTGGTACTAAGATAAGATAGTTAATGGCAGTTAAAAGTTAGTTAAATAACCGTTGAAACTGATCATGGGTATGAATACCCTGCATGTGTCGTCATTTATAATGAATATAGTGTGTGCAATAAGTGTACCTATTTGAAAGAGATAATTGAAATCATGACTTACATTGTAGAACTATTGCCTATAAATAATTACAGCCAATCTCCTATTGGAGATGATATCAATTGCAATCATGCAGAATATAATGCATATTACAAGTTTCATTACAAGAGATGATATATTACTAAAGATATGTATTATGCTATTCTATCTTTGTTCTTCTTGATTCACTGCACATTACTATGTTCCATATAAATTCATCTAATTGATCAAGATCTTGAGCACAATATATAGATATCCATTCTATTGATAATCAATAACTTTGACAAAATAAATAATATCAATCAAGCTATTTAGTGGAAATTATGAAGTTGTTTTACTCTAAAGCAAACAGATAAACATTTGAAAAGAAGGATAAGCCAAGCCTGTGGCTGTATAGTTTATGTAGTTTATATAAGCAATTTTTTGACAGCCCTGGAATTAGTTGCCTAAAGTTCCGATTACCAGACAATTGTTTGATAGCATACAGTTCCAGTTTCCTCATAACTACACCAACTTAACCAAAGAACCATGCACAACTCACAATACAAGGATGGTTAGATCGTCATATATATACACACACAACTTAACATTGCAAGGTAATTTTAGCCCTAAGTTTGTTGCTACTGCAAGCCGAAAATGTTGAGGAATTTCTGCATGACATTATTGCTCCATTGAATGTCATTCTGAAGCAAACTTCTCATCGGTTGAGTAGCTTGATGATCTTGTTCCTCCACTACTTGCATTTCTTGATGTTTGTTCTCACAAGATTCTTGATTTTCATGTATCGATGATATCTCGGGTCTTGGATTTGAATTCAAGGTATTTGCTATATCGCTTTTCGAATCAAACTGTGATTAATTGAATTGGTTTATTCAGTACTAAAAAAAATATGACATTTAAAGAATGATGGGATTCTTTTCTGGAGCTGCAATTGACAAATCTGATATAATGTACAGCTTTCACTAGACGGGAACAAAATAATCTTTTTGGTTCAAAAAGAATACAACAAGCTTCAGCTGAGCGATTCAAGAATCATATGTTTTGGCAAGCTTCGTGCTTGTAGAAACGCCCTTTATGTTCTTTTCTTGACTAAAACCAATCAAAAATTCTAATCTTTACCATAAGCTGATGACTCTACAATTAAATTTCCAAGATTTACTTCAAAGATCTACTTAGGACTTCAAGTAAGAACTACTAGTAGTGATTAGGCTGATGATCAACAAATTGCTCTTAAAGATTGAAATGATATTATTGATAGCAAGAAACAAATTAAATGGAAAGAAAAAGACAAGAAAAAACTGCATCTATTCTTATTCTTAACTCTCATGAAACTAAACTAGTGTAAAAGAAAGAAAGACTAAAAAAACTAGTAAGAAACACGTTTAAGCATTTACCTCAGGCAATGTGAGGTCCTTTGCCATATCAGGTCCTGCAGACACTGTAGCGGCTTCATTCACGAGCTGCGGTTCATCATTTGGAGCTTCATCGACTGGCATCTGACTCAAACCAGGTACTAAAACAGGCACCCCTTCATCAGACACCAATACATCCTTCATATTTATTGCATACTCTTCTGGTTCTTGGGATGGGATTTCTGTGGGATCAGCTTGTATTATTATCCGGGAATCTGGGTTTTCCCAATCTTCGCATAAAGTAATCATCTTTTGGGTATGAAAGCATTCAAAAATTCGATCAGGACCAGGTTGCCACACGAATTTACCACTTGTTTCATGCAATAGGAGCTTGAATTTGATGCATATTCCTACAGGTATGTCCTAATTAAGCAAAACCAAGAATTCATGATAATCAGGATTATGTGTTGTTAGATTAAATAAGTTGGAGAATTGAAAACTTACAAGAGCTACAGTCCATATATGACCATCGGACCAAGTTAAGGAAATGGCATTGTTTGGATCCCATAAGCCCAGGATAGGATGATCGCCTGTTAATAGAAAGTTGTGCCCAAAGGAGCATTCTCTCTGTAACTGGAATTGCACACGAACTGTTTGTGTGTCGGCTTCAACTGAAACATTAATTAATTGACGCCTAAATTGTTGAAAAAGTGAGTGAAATTAAAAAAAGAAGAATTGGGGCGTACTTGTGTGTCCGTTTGGCGATTCTTGTAAAAACAATTCATGAGTATCGACCTTTGTCTGCATGCATATATATATATATATATGATAATCTATGAAAAGGGTAAAAAAAATGAAAGAAAGGAAAGAAATTGATGGAAGCTGACCTGTGTGTGAGAAGATGAAGATGAAGATGAAGATGAGAGAGAAAGGGGACGGAGAGGTCGTCTGGTGGATGATGAAAGGGAGAGTAATTTGTTTTTGTGAAGAGAATGGGGAAGGGGCGATAGAGAAGGGGACAGGTGTAGTGATTTGTTGGCAGAAAGCAGTTTGAGATAGAGACAGGGGGAAGAAGAAGCCATCACTCGCTCACTCACTGGTGACCTGACTGACCTGACCTGACCTGGGTTAAATAGCACCTGCTGAATGAATATGTTGATGGAGAGGAGGCATATGTATATATGTGTGACTGTGAGTGTGAATGTGTAGGGACGGATCATGTACCAGGTGGGTGGCTTAGCTAAGTTGGAATCTCAAAGCCAACATTTACGGAGCCCTACAGGCTACAAGGGGGTTCTTTCCATTGCATGTGTTCTACTCTCGGAATTTGTCATTTCAATTGCGTAAACTTTCAACTTCACAAACTTCTACAACTCACGAATCAATCGCCATTGCTCTTCCTTAAACATTTTTATTTTCTTACCTACAACATAACATTACTTTACATTTACATATATAGATTTCAAAATAATATTAAAAAATGTGTTGCTCGTTCTAAATAAACTAAAATTTTCGAAAACAATATAAAAAGTAAAAACGCATCTTACCTACTTTTTTTTCTTTCTATATTGTACAAACTAAAATTATCTTCCGTTAACTTATGCCATGTTTATAAATCATAAGAGCATTCGTTACCGATTATCGTTCTTTTACTAACAACTCACAAAAAAAAATATATGTAGAGATATAGTATGGATAGAGATTGAGGTGTCAATGCTGTAACATTGGTGTTGTTTGAGTTATAAACACTACTCTTTTCTAGTAATATACTAGAATTATACTGATTTTCAATTGAACTCTTATTTTCAAAAAAAAATTTGGTCGGTCAAAATATATGAAATAGCAATGCCTTACATTATTTAAAAGTGTTATAATAGTTATCTTATATTTTTATTTTTAATTACTGATTAAACTCATCATCAGAAATCCAGCCAAAAGCTATTTAAAATTTGAGTTAGCTTGATAACACTAGATAAAGAGAGTTATAATGAGTGGGATCCCACTATGTGATACATAGTTTTAAGTTTTTACTTTAATTTATCTTGGGATGAATCATTAATTTATCATCTTTTTCAATATTACATATTCAATTATTATGCAATAAACTAGTATATAGCAACCCGTGTTGCGGCGGGAGGCGTAAAATTATGCCAAGTAGCACCAATGTCACACCGTCGACGAGCGTGTGCTTCTTGAGCCCATGCTGGATTCGTCATTCTTTCGGAAACGGTAAGATCTTTGGTGCAAAAAAGGGGTTAATCCGTATCATCTTGACTTGATTCTATAATTTTTATCTTTTTTAACAATTCCTAAGACAATTTTATTGGGTTCTGTTTTGATCGATTGTAAATACACACAAATTTCATGACAAAGCTTAAGGTATACTATCACAATTAAATTTACATTACTCTTTTATGATGTTTTTTTTATCACACTACACATTATAATTGTAGTGATCACAATACACATTACAATTCTAGTGATCACAAACCTCTTTATGATATACCAACTGTAAAAACGTATCAAATGTATCGATAATCGATAATCAATCCTCAAAAGATAAATCATTCCTCAAAACAAACAAGTCCATAGACAATAAGAAATCAGAGAAGAAACAACCAAAATCATATCGATTTGATAAGACAATAACAATAACAAAGTGAACTACGACTCAAAATTGACCGAATATGCATAAAGGTTGTGCAAATTCAACAAGAACTCGAAGAACAGAAGTCACCAACACAAGACCAAGACGAGAGCGATATTAACAAGATCAGAGCAATATTTTTGGTTAAAAAACTCTAGCAGCAACCTTCGATATATATAACCTTGAGCAGCTACACAAAACTCCTTGAAGAATAGCAAATGACCAGCAGCCCCTAAACAATATAAACACAATTAAAACAACACAATATAAGGAAATAAACGCATAAAGAGTTTATTAATAAATTGAGACTTATTCATAAGGATATTATCACACCCCCCCCCCCCCCCCGGTTCTCAATTTGATTAGGAAACATGTCAAATAATCCAAGTTAAGAACACAACAAGGAAAATTGATCAATTGGTAACCCCTTAGTGAAAATATCTGCCTTTTAAAGTTTAGACCCAATTTGCACAGTTTTTATAATACCCGAGACTTTTTCACGCAGGAAGTGAAGATCAAGTTCAAAATATTTTGTTTTTTCATGAAAAACCAAGTTAGCTGCTATAGAAATAGCAGAAGTATCACAGTGTAAATCTACAGGAAAAGAATATAAAATTTGCAACTCTTTGAGAAGGTTTAAGACCCACATAACCTCACACATGGCAGAGCACATGTCCGGATACTCTGTTTTTACAGACGACCGAGAAACAATGAACTTGCTTTTTACTGTTTCAAGAAATAAGAGAGTTGCCTAAGAAAATACAATATCCGATAACTGATCTTCTAGAGGAAAGAAATTTCCCCTGGTCAGAATCTACATATGTTGTAACATTAAATGAGTCTGACTTTGAAAATAACAACCCCCTTCCAATAGATGATTTTAAATATCACAATACCGACATGCAATTTGCAAATTGTAACACCCTTGTATTTTCTTTGAAGCCGACGAAAGAAGAAAAAGAAAAAATGTCCAAAGTCGGGGGACCAAACTCGCCAAAACGGCAGAAAGATTGGATGAGTAGAGGAATAAGAGGGGAGGGTAGTCCACACCCTCCCCACACTTGCAAAAACTCAGCCAAAGAGAGGAGAGAAGGAGAAAAGGGAGAAAAAGGGAGAAAAAGCTTGGTTCGGGTGGATTCGAGCGTGAAAATCGAAGTGTAGCGGGTTGAATCGAAGCTCTACTCGAAGGGGTTGTTTGTGTGAGTTCTAGGACCCCTCTTTTACACACTTTTGAAATACTTTGGGGCTGGAACACATTTGAAACCCGTTTTTGAAAAGTTGGGTGTTGAACTCGTTTGTATGCGTATGTGTATGTGTTTGATGCGGGTGGGGTTTGATTTCGGGCTTGTGTGTGCTTGAATGATGTTGTGGTAGGTGTTTCTAAGGTTTAGGATGGTTGATTTGGGCTTAGAACGAGTTTGGAAGAGCTTGGAGGCCGAAAAGGGCAGTTTGCGTTCGGGATGAACTGCATTCTGCATCAGCTAGGGCTAGGCGACCGAATGGGATGCGACTGGAGGCCATACGGCCGAGTGGCATGCGACTGAGGTCCATACGCACGATTGCCATGCGACTGAGGTCCATACGCATGAAAGTCATGCGACTGAAGTTCATGTGCCAGTAAGGCATGCGATTGAAGGTTATGCGACTGAGGTCCATGCGCCTGGAGGCCATGCGACTGAGGTTTATACGCACGAAGGTTATGCGACTGAGGTCCATGCGCCTGGAGGCCATGCGACTGAGGTTCATATGCACGAAGAGTATGCGACTAAAGCCCATGCGCCTAAAGTCATACGCCTGAAGTCATGCGACTGAAGGCCATACGCATGAAAACTATGCGATTGAGAGTCCATACGCATAGGTGTCCATTCGCCCTAGGTCAATTCGCATAGAGTCCATTCGCCTGATGTCTATTCGCCTAAGTGTTCAGTCGCCTGGGAGGTCATGCGACTGGAGGGTGTTCATACGCCCAAGTAGGGCTCATACGCCTGAAGGAACAATGGTTTATTGTCTGACTTTCGAGGGAAAGTGCAGATGTGGGTTTTGACTTGGGAGATTTCTGGGGGTTATGTAAGTTGACTTTGAAGGTCATAGATGATATGATGGGCATGTTCGATGTATGATTGATGCTTATGTGATGGTGTATGTGATGTATGATTGATGTATTTTGTTATGCATGATGGTATGTGTGATATATGTTATGTATGCATGCTGATATGTATGATGATTTGCATGATCTCATTGATGTTTCTGTTTATGTATGTTTATCTTCCCGTGGTTTTTCGATGAATGTTAATGAATGAAATGAAAGTATTATGTAACGTAAAGTGGAAGATAATGAAAAGAGGAACATGATGAATGAATGCATGCATGAATGAATGAATGAGAGTAAGAACGGCTTGCAAGTAAAAGAAGGGAGGTTCACAACTCATTGAGAGTTGTTAGCTCAACTGTGTGTGTATTTACAGCGTGCGATCTTGGCTAACTCATAAGGGACTATAGACACAGTAAGAGTTCAGTCTTGGTGACTGCTCCGATACGTGCGATGTGGTATTCACTGTGTGCTATGTAGCGTGCGATTTTGGCTAACTCATGTGGGTTCATACACACAGTAGGGGGTTCAGTTTTGGTAATTGCCCCGATACGTGCGATGTGGTATTCACTGTGTGTTATGTAGCGTGCGATTTTGACTAACCCATGAGGCAGCATGCGATTTTGGCTAAACCCCTAAGAGTTCACACACACAGGGGGAGTCTGTCTTAGTGACCACTCCATTTGTGCGATTTGTGCGATATGTACGATGGTACTACTCTCCTTTCTGAGGAGAGATACTGTAGCTAATTGTATTACTTTTGAAGCACATGGTACTACTCCTCTTTGCATTGCGGCTCTTATTTAGTAAGAGGAAGCGGTTGCCTCTTTGCTTTTCCGGCATCCTCTCGCTGTCGGTTCTATCCTTTTATGGTTATTGTTTGTTGTTGGGTTCCACGGCTGGTCTCTACTCTTCTTCTTGCTACCCCTTTACGGGATCTTCCTTCTTCTTGCCGTTGGCGGCCTTGGTGGTCTTTGGTTCAGCCGCTCGCCTTGGTTGTTTCTTTGTCGCTATCTGATGTAGATTTTCGTGGTATACTCAAAAATAAATCATATATAAGACTTAGCTCACCTATACTAGTACGGGTAAGTAAGGTCGTCTTCACGAGGAATATGTAGAAAGTGTAACTCTAGTTCAATGGTTTAAACTTTATAAAGAAACTAACTTTCAATTAATGATTGATTTAGAAAACAAGATTGTAAATTTATAAACTCGAAGGGTTTTGAAAACAATAACAATAAGATTGATCCACTCTAGGTTTTAGGTTTGTAAAACAAAGTTGTAACCTAGTTATTCTTAGAAAACAATCACATAGACATAATTGTATTGATTTGATTGATTTCAGTGATAAAGATGGAATGTGTTGTAAACGGACCTATTCATTAATTAACAATTTCAATTTGCTAATCAAAACCTAACTCATAATGCTCGTGATGTAAAGAAATAAAAAAACTAATGAGTATTAGATTAAGATCCAAAATAAATAAAAACTGTTTAAAGTAATCAAACAATAAATTAAATCATATGGCTTAACATGTCAATCAAAACTTCAACCCAATCTAAGAATAAATGAAGTTAAACCAATGTCATAAACACAAACCCTACACCTAGAGAAAATCACGGGTGATTTAACTGCTCATGGTTGTCATGGAATCAAAATCGGTTGTCGTATGAATCAATTGCATAAATATATGGATCCGTGGGTCTTCTTTGCTCTCAAAATTGCTCATTGGATGGCCAAAAACGACTTAGAGAATGCCTCATTCGCAGCCCCCTTTTTAACCTTTAATTAGGGTACAAAACCCTAAAAATTCGTATTAGTCAGCACACGGACGTAGTTTTCTTTCTCAGGGACGTAGTTTAAGTCCATAGGGACGTAATTTACTTCCTTAGGGACGTGATTTACTTCCCCCCCCCTTCACTTTTTTATTTACTTTTTCTATTTCTCAAGTGTTTCCTTCTTCGTGAGCTTCCGGATTCCATTCTAACTCCCGAAAACACCCGAAATGTATCCGTTTTCACTCCGCAAGCGTGAAAATAATTAACTCTTAAAGTAATTATGTTCCACTATATTAAACACATCAAAAAACATAATTAAACATGTTAATATAGTTGAAAACACCGACACATCGCTATCGCCGCCGAATCCGTAGTTACATGGCTTTCACCGGTAGCAGCAGCAGAGATCTAACCTCCAAAGGTGCTTTCACGGTTGTTTGTACGGCGACCTTAACGATTTAGGGTTTTTGCATTGACCGTCGCCGGTAACTACCCTACGCCACTTTTGGCTACCCCGCTGCCAACGGGGGGTTACGTTGGTGGTTGCTCGTGTTGTTTTGTTGTTGTTGTAGTTGATATGCATCTGTTATGGGCCGTCTCCAGGGTGCATACCCTATCAGTAGCGGTCTCATTGTGTTGACAGGCAACTGGTTGATAAGCAGCCTTTGGCTCTGCGGATCTAGTGTGGATTTGTGCAAGTTGATTCCGGTGTGTGCCCTCTTGGGGGCCTGCAAAGGTGTTGGTGCCGTCTCCAGGGTGCATACCCTATCCTATTCCTTGCTTTGCTCTTCAATACTCTCTTTGTTCTTGTGTGTGTGTGTGTGTTTGAAGTGAAATTGAAGTGATTGTTCAGTTGCAAATATAACCGATCCTTCATTTTGTAGCCACTGATTCATTAAGTTAGTTTTGCTTCCTAATTAATTCCTAGTCTGTTTTTGTTAACCAAGACCCAACTGGTCTAGGATAAAACACTACCAAATTACTTGCATAACCAGCGAATAACTGCAATACCATGTGAGACTGCAGAATTTTGAGGGAACTTTTCATCACTGGTACCAATGGTGAATGTGATTAGTATTAACCCTACACACTTAAAATAAAGATAATTGTGGTAGCGCTAGTATAGTTGCAATATTTGTCAATGCCACACCATATAATTGATGCTAAACTTTATACATATTGCCATAGATAATTCTTTAAAACGATCTACCTATATTTACAAGGATAAAACCTTGTCCGTCATGCACAAAAATGTCTTGTTTTAATTGACGGTGATGATCCTTTGTTTACTATAAAAACCTTCAACCCATACAATTCCAGAGTAATTTCTTATAAAAAAAACATTTCTATTACAAGTATGCAACTAAAATTTTAACATGCATATATAATACCAACCAATATCATTTGAACCAGGGAAAACTTTATATCTTGAATTGTTTCTACCTAAACACGCTTAACTACAGACTCCCCTTTCACATAGCCAAAACATCCAAAACTCAATGGTCTTGAGGCCATGAATACTTTATATCTCAGTATGTCTCAGATGACCAAACGATGTGAAATTTACCAACCACCCCTTCTATAAACTGGTCATCCTCAATAAGGTTTGTTTTCACCAAACCATTAGCATAAGAGTGACTTAATACTATTTGCAACAAAAACGGATCCATGACAACAAAACAAGCAGTATTGGTAGTCATGAGATGCAAGACGTTTTCAGTAAGATTACTTAAACATTAACTCAAGAGAACCGGACTAAATCCAAACCAAAACCAAAATGATTAATATAAATAACCAATTTGACAAGAATCATTTTCCTCAAAGTTGCCTTCTTATCCAAAACAGCACACCAGCACGTCCTTGCAGCTATTCCGATTATAAGACAACAAACATCATACAAAGTAGCAAATTCATTCTATGAAGAGCAAACTTATATTTCAATAAGTAGCTCCCCTCCCCTCCCCTCCCCCTCCACATCAAGAGGAAGAAGAAGCATTACATCATAAAAGCATCCTAGTAAATTCCATTCATTGTTTCGAGAAAGGTCCTCCTTCCTTCATCTCCAACAAATTTATTCTAACATAAAATTACCACCTACAAATGGTTTGGAAATTTATTCAGAAATGGTAGCCAAAGTTCTCCAACACATCCATTTGCTTTCCCTTTCCCGCATTGTATTATTGTATCATATTCAAGACGACTCTATGCTTTTAACGAACTTCTTGGCCTGCCCGAAAAATGAGCGTAACCAAATTATTTCAGATATATATATATATACACTAGATAAATGTTAATGTGCAGTATGTCTACCTGTTCAAGGGTTAGAAACATGATCACATTCCAAGAACCTAACCGTCCAAAATTTGGAATGAACCCCTTGTAGAATGCCAAAGGTCCCTGGTGCCACAAACAATATTTTTACAAGCTTGTCATAGCAATTTTATTTCCAGTCAACTTATTAAGCTTATGATTTTTATATTAAAATTTCTAATTGCTTCTAATAAATCACACAAATTGGAGACAAGAGCTTACATCATTTTTTAAAGTTTTAACAAAACAATCAATAGTGCTTGTGTAACTTGAATCTCCCATCATTCTTGATTTCACCTGCAAAAATGTCAAAAGGTTTGAAACTTGTACAAAGCCCAGTTCACTGAAGAAATGTAAATTGCTAGCATATCTATATTACTTTACAAGTAAATAACAAGTAACCTTTCATATATGGGAAATAATATCAACTACAATTCCATTTGTCTTTTCTTCATTTCTCCTTGTTTTGTTACAATTACAACACAACAGAATGACAAAACTGTCAGCCAAGACATACCAGAAGTACTTATCTTGACGGATTATTCAACCCACACATTGTCCTACTTCTACCATAGATCATAGATATTTGGATGTGTAAAAACTAACTTGTAATAATAGTTGAATATTAATTAAAATATTAAGTACCACATCAACAGGGGACCCGATGCAAACTGCAAAAAACCCTGCTCCTAATCCGGATAGTAAATGGGTTAAAACATTGTCGGTGAACCCAGGGATCTTCAGAATTGTCTGCATTATAATTTTAATCATGGATAAATTTAAAACATTCCATAAATAAAAACATAATTAATTATGTGAATCTTTGTTATAAAAATTACCTGCTTCACTTGATCATAACTGGCTAATTCAGCAGCATTTATTATAGCATTACGCGCAACATTGGGTCCAATGCCGGTCCACAAAGCCCTAACCCCTTCCTGATATAAACATAATGCTTTGAAATATAAGCGAAAAAGTACAAGGGTTGGATATCGGGTCAAATGGGTCGATTGAGGTCAGGTTGACCCGTCAATCAATGATTTAGGAGGCCGTATAGTTTAAAACAAATTTTGAGAAACTTTTAACCCATTTGCTTGTACCATTTAGCTTTTTTTATTTTATCCATTAGACCCATAACAGATAATAACCCAAATGAATTAAATTATAACGAAACGGGTTGAAACTAAGCCCTCTAATTTGTTCAGTTCTACCCATTTGACCCTTAGACAAACAACCAAACGAATAGTGAGATTGATTGTAGGGTCTCAAGAGGGTTGGGTGGGGGCAAGTCTTTCCTCTATCCTAAGGGATAGAGAGGCTGCTCCCATTGACCCCTCATCAAATAAATTACAGCCTGGATTGGCCCATTTCAACATAAATGATAAATGAGTTTAAATGGGTCTTTTAAGTTAACAAACATACAATGTGATGGGAAACGTTATAAGGTTTGGAAAAAAACCTACCTGTCTCACTATCGTCGAATAAGCATTTATTGCTCCAGAGTAACGCCTCGGCACACCAGCTGGCAATTTTCCTTCAGCTTGTAGGCGGACCTTAACAAGATCAGTAGGGTTTGCTACTGCAATTGCAAGAGCGCCTACAAGTAGAAAAATAATCATCAATATATACTAGTTAATCAGCATTGCATGGTTAAAAAACCCATTTTTTTATAATTTGTTTAACATAATCTCACCAGTTGTGAGGCCAGCAAGTATTTTAGTGGTCAAAGGAACATCTCCAATGAAGTTATCACCGACATACAAGTTCTTGATCTGTTAGACACATATGAATGAATAGGCTTCAATTTGATTCATATTTAGCAAAGTGTATTTAATTATATATATATATAATTCATAAAAATGTATTGAAAGACAGATAATAAATGAAATACCGGTTCATAGAGGCCTATTCTTAAACCTCCATACAAACACTGACGATGTAATCCGGGCACAATTCCTTTCCACAAGGAAGCAAGACCTTCTTCCTTTGCAATAGTTGCTACGGTACCCAACATTCCCCTATACTTTGGTAAACCCATTCCATCTCCTGCAATTCCTTTCTTCTGTAGCTGGAGTCTGACTTTTGCGGTGTCTAATGGAATTGTGCAGATCTGAAGTCAGATAAGATTATTAAGGTTCATTTTTGTACTAAAAATTTACATGCTTTCTTTGTGCAGATATCTTGTCAGTTTCGTATAAAGTAGAAATGACAATGGCGCGGAGGGAACAAAAGAACACTAAACAAGAAAGAAACTTGAAACAGTAGCACTGATCGTTTAGCAATCAATGGTAAAAAGCAATGAAATGGCAAATGCTTTGAAGATTGAAAGAACATAACATAGTTGGTAGTAAAATGAATGATTTAGAATTACCTCAGCGAAGCAAGCAGCAAAGGCACTACTAGCAAAGGTACCGGCGAAAGAGATGTCCGATTTAGAATTACCGGCTACCATTGTTATCTCAAAAAGATTAGATAGATGCGACTAGGGTTTTGTTATCTTTTCTTTCTTTTCCTTTCCTTTCTTTCTTTCTGAACAACAACGGCAAACCCAAACCTCCTGCAAATCAAACCACAACTACTTATATTAATTAAAATTCGAGACAATTTCACTCAACAAAAATAATAATTTTTTTTTAAATATTAAAAACATCAATTTACTTTTAAAAATTTTATAATTTGTTTCAATTCAGTATAAAAGTTTTCTTAGTTCTCTCAACTTGAATCAAAAATAAAAAAAAAAACTGACTGAAATTGAACCAAATGATAAATCTTTTGGATTAAAATTGATGTGTTAAAACTTTTGAAGAAAAATAATTATTTTTGTCAAATCTTAGAAGTAAAATTAAAATTAATTACATAATTAATATTAATAGAATCTTAAATGTTCATTACAACATACATGTCATCTCGAAATTCCTAATTTTTCTTAAAATGAACTTAATCCTAGTACTAAAGATCCCAAATAACCCGATTGTACGTAGTCAAGAGGATTCAGATTCAGTTTAAAATCGCAATTTGATAAATTTGGTTTTACGGACGCTTTTTTAATTAACTTTCAATTGGTCTTCTTCAAAAAACATAAACCGTATTGGACAATTTGGTTTACGGCTTATAACAAATATGGGTTGGATTTTAAGTTCTAAAAACCTGTTTATTTGATTATTAATTATTTATATTCTATACAAGTTTCAGTTAATATAAACTTACTTTAATTGAATTGCAACACAAGTTATAGCCTGAGAATGAAACTGGTTTACCCTAACCTACCTAATCCTACCTGCGACGTTGGTATGAAATTGAAAATCCCTCGGTGTTGTTGTCGATTGCAATTGATCAACAAACATCGTACTTGAAACCCTTAAGTCGACATCGCATCTCCTTACCTGTGCATCTCATCTCATTGTTCATTACTCAAAGCTCACAACCTGTGACAATCATACCATGTACTTTCTTCTTTGTCTTCTTAGCTACGTATTATAACTTTTATATGCTCTGCTCTACTCTATATGTTAATGTTATTGGCTTCTTACTCCAATATGTTATCTGAATCAAACGAAATCAGTTACCTCTTTTTCAATTACTATGCATAACTTTTCTTTAGGGCTAAAATTTTACAAGTCACTAATCATTTTACCAGTAAAATGAATCTGTTAAAAATGCTCCAAAACCTTATAAATAAAACGTTAATAACAAATACAGCCAGTAGAGACTTATTTAAAATCAATGTTGGATACTAAAAGAAATGTGATCATGCATGCTAAATGAAACTTTCACGTACAAAAGAGTTTGGATCCTTTTCCATCGTCCCCCTTGATTTAAACTCCACTCCCGGTAGGGGTGTTCAAAAATATCTGAATCCGATAATCCGATCCAAAAATCCGAATTCGAAATATCTGAATTTTCGAATATCTGAAAATTAGGATATCAGAATTTCGGACATCCTAAAATTCAGATTTGGATTCATATAGTGATTTTTAAAAGTTTCGGATATCCGATTATCCAAAACTAAAAAATGTTTTTATTTTTTTAAATTTTAAATATATTTTTACTTTAGATTAAGATTTTTAGTGTATATTGTTACTTTTATGATATGAGTTGGTTTTTTATAATATTATATGTGTAATTATTGTAAAAAAACTAGAAAATAAAAAATGAATTTCAGATATCCGATTAATCACTCTCCGTATTCGTATCCGAAATTTCGGATATCCGAATTTCGGACATCCGAAATTTCGGATACGGATACGGATAGTGATTTCTATTATCCGAAATTTCGGATATCCGACTTTGAACACCCCTAACTCCCGGTACGTGCCTTAAAAATACATACTTTTCTTGAGATGGAGAGTTGGTTAACACATTGCCAATTGCTTTTATGTATTGCAAACCTCATTTTAACTTTCCTTAAACGTATCATCTTTTTCGCCTTCAAACATGCAAGTTTGGTTCACTATGACTTTGATTGTGCCCATGAATTTTTAAAGAGCCATCAATCTTTGCATACTCAGCTTTTGGAGCCAATTTCAACCCATATAATGCCTTCTTTAACTTATACACTTTGTCATGCTTACTCTTTATCTTGAACCCCTCTAGTTGTTCTACATATATCTCTCAATCAACTACTCACTTAGAAAAGCAAACTTTACATCTAGTTGCTAAACATCCAATTAAACAATGGTCTAATATAAAACTTCCTCTCCAAAGGCATGTTTTTTGCTCACTATGGCTTTGAGAAGTACTCTTTAATTAATTCTTCTTTTATCTGAAGATCCTTAAAATCTTTCTGGAGACTTTATAGTCAGATGATCAAGGCATCGTAGGATAGTTTTCACCTAGATGCTTTAATATTTATAATCATCGCCTCTAAATACTAGAATAGGAGTAACAAGTATGAATTTTTTTGATTGGAACTTGATGCTTCTACCATGAGAGAGATCTAGGGAAAAACACAAAAGTGAAAGGATGATACGGAGGGTTGTGATACTACTAATGATTTAGAGAATCACACATTTTTTAGAATCAAAGAGAGCATAGTGATTGAGATATTTTTCTTATCAACATGAGAGCATGCAACTATGCTAATCGTAGACCATCCTTTGATTTCAAATCAACAGATTCATTCAGCAATTCTTGAGTAAACTAATAGAATTCAAAGAATTAGTGTAGTATAGGACTCAAACTCCCTCTACGGGCCTTCTCTCTGCTCGTCTAGCTTGCGCTACTCCTTTCTCTTTCTCGATATAGTCCCCTGGATGTATTTTATTTTATTTTATTTTAATAAAGAAGAGCGCTCCTAGTTAGTGTAACGCAGGTCTTTTTCTCGGTTGATGGAGGGGATAAATGCATACGATTGAGTCCTTGGGTTTCCGAAATAGTGTAAAAAAGTGCTTCAAATCATTGCTATTTGATTCGGACCTGTTCTAAAAAGTCGACTGATGTAAATCGTTGAGAAACTTTCTTGATTTTGAGTGTAAGATTTCACATAGAAACACACATAATATTCATACATGCATACAGTTCATTCTACATGCAAATGACATGTTCATGGGGTATTTATACTGGTGGTGAAGCTTGGGTATTTTCATAGGGAGGCGGGGGGCAAAATTAAATTTTTTAGGGGGGCGAACTCATTATATATAAAAAATTTATACTACAGGATCAAAAATTAACACTACAGACGAAAAATAAAGAGGGGGGCGGGGGCCCCTCCCGGCCCCTTCAATGCTTCGCCCTTGATTTATACCGTTACAAATGACAGTTAATTAACTAACTAACATAACTATTAACGGTAACTAACATAACTACTAACTGTGTCAAGTGATGAAGGTGTAAGGTTGATGAAGGCGGTGTTGTGGGATGCCGGTGAAGGGATATATGTATTTGGTAAATGGGAATGTTAATTTAACCCAATAAAGACGAAATCATTTTGTTATCTGAGCATAGTAATTACTTGAATTGAGATGTTATATATATATATATATATATATATATATATATATATATATATATATATAGAGAGAGAGAGAGAGAGAGAGCAGTTTTCTTTCTACAATTCTACTAAAAGATTATTCTACGAAAGTTATAAACGTGAGAGTAGCCTAGTTAGTCCATCCATATTACTTTTAACATTTGTTATTGGTTGTGATTTTGTTGGGTTAAAGTTGGTTAAAGCTTTAACTTGGTGAAGAGTTTGCAATGTGTAGAACACTTGAAATCAAACTTGGATAATCTGAGAGTCGTGAAGATCACTTTCAGATCGAAATTTATTCGGTGGTTCACCCGAATAAACAATCGGATATAACTCAGACGAGATCAAGAATTAATATATTGTGTTGTGTGATTTTCATGGACCAGAAGAAGACCAATTCGAGAGAAAAGTGACCAAAAATGATGATCCAATTTGATTTCGAGGAGAGACAAGAAAAACTGTCATTTAGCAGGTTTATCAATTTTTTAAAATTAAAGAACCATTAATCTATGCATACTTATCCACATTAATTTCACATGTGAAACTCTGGAAAATCGATTCGAAATGAAACCAGCCAGGGGCTCTGCCCCTTGGACCCCACTACCGGGGGCGTTGCCCCTTTGGAACCCTATTACTTATAGGGTTCGCCCCTAAAAAGGTTTTCAATATCGAAGATTATAATAAACTCAAACAAGCATGCACTTCGCACCTTTTAACTTGTTTGATGGATATTATGATCATATTGGTCATTAATCAATCCAATTACACCAAAATATCTAACACAATGTTGCTTGCAGGATGAGTAATTTTATTATTCATTTGTATAAGAGTGTACATCATATGCTTCCCTCACATAAAGTTCTTACATATCAATTCGTTAATTATCATGTTTATACTTTATACAGTACTTGTTTTGAATATCTGGTTTTGTATATCATGATAATTGCACCACTAGGTCATTAGTTTTGTGTTGCCACATGCTAGAATGGGTAACTTTGATCATGAACCTTTAAGCAAAGTTTGAAAGGTTCTCGTGATGAATAATCATTGTTCCATATATGAAAATGGATAATACCATCATTTTAGGAGAATCATTTTCGCTCAAGCTATGCATCTTTTTTAGAAAATTGTTGTAAAGATCAATATGATGTGTGCCACATTTTAGAATAGGTAATTTTGATCATTTTTGCTCAAGCTATCCTCAAACGTGGAATGTTGTACCTAATGGTCAAGCATTCGGCCTTTCTATGATGATGGCTTCTTTCAAGGAGGCCTACCATCACAACAGATGAACGCTAATGATAGAAGGGGTGGCGGTATCTTGGCTACAAACATGCCACCATCACTACCTATACCATGGTCGTGATTTGAGTCACCATGGATACGGCTAACAAGATATGTGGCCTGGTCAAGGTTAATATGTGGTTTTTGAGTTGTTTACTATATTGTGAGACTGTTGCTTTATATACAATCATAAATGATCATGGATTTGGAATTTTCTATTCATAGTTTTTGGGCATTTTAGTTAAATTCTTCATGCAAACATATGTGTATCTATCTGATCTTTGGGGGCATGTTTTCTTATCTCATGTTCTCTTGGTGACAGTCTATTATGATATCCTTAGTAGAAACATGTCTAGACACGTTACCACCCTCAAATCATCATAAAATATATTTTTGTTCAGTCTAACATATGGTAGACCATTTGCTTTACATCCCTGGCCTTGAGTTGCTTATAACAAAATTACTGGAGAACAATCTTGAACCTGGAGGATAATGTTGAACATGTATCTCCTTTTTTTGTGGAGTGATTAATCAACACGCTCTATAAACCTAATCTTAAATCTACACCAATGTCTACTCCCTAAACATCCTCCTAAATCTACATCAATGTCTATTGTAGGGCTAGAACCTTCAACCCCTTAGGAAGAAATGCCCTTACTACACACATTCACACAGGCTACAAGCTATTTGATCAAAAGAGTACGAGTCTATAGAACAAATTGGGGTGTGTCTCTTCTTCATTTTCTGCCCATATATGACGCGCAAACTGGTAGGCATATTCTAAGTTGGTATTTCTTGTTTAAATCATATTCGGTAATTAACATGACATAGTTTTATACTTTAAAATCTTAAATAGAAAATCGTATAAACCGAATATTTTTATCAATTCTTGGCGAGTTTTGCAATCAATTCCCAGACTTTCTCCAACCCTGAAAACCATTCAACTTTACAACCTTTCAAAAAATTGTTAAAAAGATCAATATGATATGTGCCACATTTTACGCAAGATCAGTCGACCCAGTCGCATGCGTGCCGCCCCAAAATTACATTACTTCATGGCGTTATCTTAGGGGGTGTTTGTTTTTTGAAAAAACCTCTTCCCCACCTCTTCATCTGCGCGCACGCAGACGCGGGAAGAGGTTTTTACTTCGCAGAGTGTTTGTTTTCTGGAAGACGTTTCATTAAAAAACGTCTTCCTGACGTCTGCACGGAGAAGAGGTGGAACAAGGTCTTCTGAACTCTTCACAACCTCTTCTAACCCTTATCTTTTTTCATTTGAACCCTAACACCACACCTCCACTCTACCCACCGCCCCCACTCCACAACCGCCCGTCAACAGCTCCGAAGACCGGCGCAGCTCCTTCGACCGCCGCCACCTTCGACCGCCGCCACCTTCGACCGTCGCCACCTTCGTGTTCCACCGTCAGCTCCTCACTCTACACCACCCTCGCAGCCCCTTCGGCCCCCCACCCCCTTCGGCCCCCACCCCCTCGGCCCCCCTTCAACCGCCAAAGCCAAATCCCCTTCGAGCCCCCTTCGTTCGCAATCAGATCCCCATTAACACTCCCGTGACTTGAAACCCTAGGTAAAAAGGGTTTACTCTTGAACTTCTTACCATTTTCAATCACAGAATGAACCAAATCATCACCATCGTAATCCTTCAAGAACACTGATTCAGCCTTTGAAGTTGCTGAAATGGGCATGATTGAAGATGATGGTGTGGGATCTGAAACGAAGGGGTTGGAGATAGATAGGGAGGATTCGAGGGTGCATGTTGGATGTATATAATAATCTTGTGGGTTTAGTGAATGATTTCTGCATTTGGGGAGAAATTGAATTGAGAAGATAATGTAAGAGTAGTAGTAATAATAATAATAATAATAATAATAATAATAATAATAATAATAATAATAATAATAATAATAATAATAATAATAATAATAATGGTGGAAAACAATGGTTTTGCAGACTGTTAAAAAACAAACAGTCTTTTTCTTGCAGACTGCAGACATTTGGTCCACCTCTTCTGCTGCAGATGTCTGCAGATGTGGTCCGCAGACTGCAGACGTTTTCCTGCAGAAAAAACAAACTGCACCTTATTTTCTTTGCTTCTTAGTCTTAGTTAATTGATTTTCATGTTTTTGCTTTTCTTTAATTATTGTAAGCTTTATAAAGCATAGGAGGTTTTAATGGAAAGAAGGCAAAAATATTAGCAACAAAGTTCTCTCCATTTTCTTTATTATTCTTGAAGTTTAACACGCTCTATTAGAAGACTGACCATCTCAAATCAATCCATAACACAGTCAACCTCATCAACATGTTGCATTTCTTTTATGAAAATCAGTCAAGTATCAGTTTTGAGAAAGTTATGAAAGGCATCCTTGTGATCAGATTAGAAATTTAGTAGTGTTGTTTATTGTGATTTACCCTATTATAAACAATCACACAGTTTTTGTTTCAAATTAAGTATTCCACCTTTCATTTCTCAACTTATATTTCATAACAACTTGCCACCAGAACCTCCATCTTTCACAAAAATAAAATAACTCGATACAAATAGAAAACCGAAAAGAAGCTAAGAAATTGGTCAACTGAATTTGTTCTTCTCAAAAATCCACTTCTTTACTTTCTTTATGAATTCCTCATCCAATCTTATATACAATTTCTTCAATTTTGTATTTCCCTTGATTAAACTTGAATCAACATATGATTCATATCTCTCATATGCCACCGGAACTGTAAGAACCACAATAATGCCTGTCAAAAAAACAAAATCACAAATTATAACTTAATAGTTAGATCTGTGCATACAAATAGTGGACCAGATGTGGAAAATGGGCATATTGGTTAACGCTGCATAATTTTCTAAACATGTCCGTTGGGGTTGACACACAACCACTATTTGTCTGTTTTAAAAATAACTAATATGCTAAACATGATCATTAAAATTGTAACATGACATTTATAATCTATTTATTTGAATAAAGCAGTTAGGAGGTGTACGCATTAACAATTACACTTTGTACTACTTTCGACCCGTTTCCTTATCATCTTATTTTTTAGTTATTTACCCGCTTGACTTGTTAGGGTGCTAATTTCAACCCATTTGTATGAAAAGAGCCGATTTAGGTTTTATTTTGAAGGCAAAAAGTCTCGATTCAAATATAAAAAATAGTTAAAACTATTGAAACATGTTAAATTGGTTAAAAGCCACCTAAGGCGTATTTAAATGCTTCCAATCTTAAATCGTTTTATTTGCAGGATATTTTTTATTAGAGAATCTACATATTATTATTTAATACATCAGCTATTACTACAAAAGTACAAAACTAAAGATTGACGGGTCCGGCAAACCCAACCAGTTTTGCCCGCACATAATGGCAATCCATTTTGACATGTTATCCAATCCACAACCCACCCATTTCACCACCTTTACATAGAAAGTTAGAACAACTTACTTGTATAGCACAATGTACGAAAATCAGTAAGGCTTCCAATAAGTGAAGTTAGAACCAAACATGCAGCTACTCTAGCAAACATTTCCGGGTCTTTTCCAAGTGCAATATCATGGGATACAGATAGCATTGTGTTTGTCCGGTCACGAATTATAGTTGCAACTTCATTTATGGTCTCTTCTGAAAGCTGCAAGTGTGGTATTGGTGGTGTAGGTCTGTTTGGCATCATGTTTATGAAGTATATATTATTATATGAAACATATCCCCATAAACAACCATATACTATTACTCTCCAAATCAAGGTCAAGTGACAAAACTGTACAAAACAGGAACAAACTTCACATTTTTGTCCATATTTTAGCAACCAAGTCTATGTAACAGAACTATTAAAGCAACATACCATACATCGTCGATTTAAGCAACCAACCCCCCAAATTTAACCCATATTACGAGTAAATGTGACATCAGTTGATCCCACGTAAGCCACAACATTAGTGCCACGACACAAAAAAGTCTTACATGAATAATAATAATAATAATAACTTAACTTACAGGTTTGGGATTTTTGTACCTAATTTCTAAGCTAAATATTAAATTTGAGATCCAATCCAACATGGCATATATATAACACTAAATTGCTAAAGCAGGTAATTCGTTGTTATGATCAGTAGAAACTGTAATTTTGCAGTTGAACATTGGTCCATTTGACTTGAAGATTAGGGGGAGATATTACTGTTACCTGTTGAGGATCTGTGCTGATTTGGCCCATAGGAAAAGAATTGTAAGCAGGAGTAAGAGAACATTGGAGACATAGGACAACAATGTGTAATCGGATCTTTCAAACATCACCCATGAAGCTAAAGTTATTATCAGAATTGACATTGTAACATTTTTATCCCTCCATAGAATCACATCTGCAACTGATCAAACGAATATGATAAGACTTCAGACAGTTTTATTTAGAAAAAAAAAAAAAAAAGCTTCATTATATTTGCCACCTAACCTAAACAAAATCAAATTTACTGATCAAGTGTTGAAGGGGGTGATTGAATATGCATTTTGAAAGCACACATCCACACACCCTTAAAGAAGTTGGACGATATTTGAAGTTGATTTACATGTTTTCAGATGGCCAAAATTTCTTGCAGATCAGAGGAAACAGAGTGGTTCATAAAACGCATCTTAAACTATGACCAAAATGAGATCTTGACCGGTTATAACAAAATAAATCCTATAAGTGGAAATCAAATCACGATAAGTTTGTAGATGAAAACGATCAAAATCAAGACCTATATGCTATAATAACGCGGTTAACTAAGAAAGCATAAACAGATGCTTTGACCTGTGAAGCGAAACCGATTACTTAGCATATACGAATTTGATATACATTTGGTGTATAACAGCAAAATTAATCTGATTTTGATCAAAACAAAAGAGTTGATGCCAAAATTGAAACTGTAGAACCAAGAACATTGTTCAAAATCAACATGAGATCTTGACCCATCAACAACAAAAAAAGCACGAGGCTAAATCAGAAAAACTTACAGAGGCCCCCTCCAAGAATATGATGAACACTTGCCTGCCTGTTAAACAGCAATCGATCTGACGAACTCATCGGGATTCTTCTGCAAAGTCAAAACCAAAATTTAAAGCTTAGATATGTGTGTTCACCTTTCTTTCTTTCTTTCTTTCTTTGTGTTGGTAATTGGTATTGTACTGCAATTAGCAATTAGGGTAGTGATGGAGAAAACCTATAGTTGAGTTGTGTTGAATCCAGCCTAAAAGATTAAATTTTGAAAAGCAAAAATGGTCTCTGCTTTGGCTTTTCGTTATATAAATGAAATAATAATAATAATAATAATAAAAGAGAGAGAGAGACAGAGAGATGGATCAATTTTCAAGAAACGACAGTCCTCTCTTGAGTGGCCGAGGACAACACCAAAATCTTTTATTTTACACCAAAAATAAACAACCATCAGATAAGATAATTATCGAAATTGGTTAAAAGGAACGAATTACCATATTTATCCTGACTAGGCTTTGAATAGACTTTATACCAAATATGATAATAAGCATGATGCAAAGGTATATTTACCATTTTAAAAAGTTCAAAGAAATGTAAATATATACTAATTTGACTTTAGTTAGTTTTAAATAAAATTTATAACAAAACATAGATAGAAATACATATGTTTCAACGATATATTCAAAATTTTAAAGAACTTTATATTTTACATGTTATAAAAGAAAACAAAATTTGTCTAGAATGAATTATAAATATTAAAATACTACAAAGTTAAAATATATTAAATAACATAAAATAATCTAACAAATAGGACATAACACTTGAAGTGAGAAAAATGCTCTTGGAATGGTAAAAAGGGTTCTAGCATTCACAATCCAATTGGTATAAATCAAAGGATAATTTTCAAATATGCATTCAAATTGCTCTCCATTCCATTCGTTAAATCAATCTTTAATTTTCTAACTTTAAGGTAAAATTTACAGGGTATGCCTATACTAAAAAAGATATTTAATATGGGTATTTTGATTATTGTGTTGAATACGTCATCTTATTTTGTATTAATATATTTACTGTGTCATATATTTTACATCATTTATGAGCATTTTGATTATTGTGTCGAATATGTCATCTTATTTTGTATTATATATTTACTGTGTCATATATTTTACGTCATTTGTTATGAGTAGTAATCATTGTGTTTTATGTTTTAAATCATTTTGTGTTATTTTTGTTATTGTATTATAGATTATAAACTTATAATCTATTATTATGTTTTACAATTAGAAGTACACAATAACATACTTTCACCAATGATTTTTCAAAACTCATAGTGTTAAAGATAATACAATATGTTATTCTTGTGATTATTTTTTAATAGATTATATAAACTTGTTATCTATCATTGTGTTTTAATATTAGAAGTATACAATAATGTTATTTCACCAATATATCTTTCAAAACTCATAGTGTTCAATATAATACAATTAGGATCAAAAAACACAATGATACATTGTGTTATTTTATCATTATTCTTAATGTATTACATTATCTAGTTGGTAATTTATTATTATGTTTTGCATATTAGAGATACACAATAATATTATATCATTATTATTTTTTGTTTAAAATAACCATTTAGAAAAACACAATAGTATTCAAAAAAACAATGAACTACACCAATAACTAACAAAAAGACATAATGAACTACACTAAAAATACAATAACGAGATATGAGCTTAAAAACACAAAAAAATTATCTTTTTATATAACAATACTTTACTCGTTTAAAAGATTCAAAACGCCCGTTTATATGGTGTAATTTTTATAAAAAATTTATTGTCGTACATAAAAGTTGTGAACGTTTTAAAAACGGAGAAACTTACAAAAAGTCAACAAAAGTGGTTATTCCTAAAATATACTGTTAACAAACTTTTTCTTGTAATTTGATATCAACTATTGATTATTGAGATTACTTATTACACTTTTTTAGTTTTAAAAAAACTTAACCAACTCTCCCACCTTATTATTTTTTTCGTTACTTGAAGACATAGTACATAATAGGGATGAGCTCGGTACCGTACTTGTACCGAACCGGTACCGGTACCGAAAGTACTCGGTCCCGAATTTTATAAAAAAACGAGTACCGGTATCGAATTTGGTATATGGTACAGGTACCGGTACCGGTATTTCGGTACCCGATACCTCTTTGGTACCTGCTATCTCCGCAACATTATTTTTTAGGCTTGCTACATGGTGCATGCTTGGTTACGATATCAGTACCTGTTTTTGTATATGTTACTCAGTATATGTTTGATACCCGATACCTCTAAAAAATTTATAATAACTAAATAAAAATAAAATATTAGAAAAGCATCCACATAAAATGGTAGTTTCTTTACTTTCCTCATTTTCTGTTAACTCGGTCCACACACTAGTCCACCATTCATATCTATTAAAATCATAAGTAGTATATCTCTTGACATTGTAGTAAAATAAGAAGAATGATATTAAAAAAATAATAATAATTACCTTCAAAAGTCAAAATAGAATACAAGTTGATGGGTGAAAAGTATTACAAAACAAAATACAAATTCCAAAATAACCTATTCGTATTCGGGTACTAGCGGGACTATACGGGATATTTGGGTAAGGTACGGGTAACGGTCGGTACCGATCCCGAAATATAAGAAAATCAAGTACCGGTACCGGTACCTTATAGCTCATCCCTAGTACATAATACAAATACAAATAAACCCCGACCGACGACGGAATCATCGGGGCGGACGAATGTTAAAAGATTGTTCATAGCTCATGGAATTTAAATAAGTTGAAATAATATTAAATGCCATTTTCATTGAATAAAACTAGACAATTAAGTCATTACAATACAACAAAGATTTAAACAACAACATAAGATATTTAATTAAACTAAGTCCAAGTTTTATATGAGCAAAAAAATTCCTCAAGTAGCAATCCTGAAACATGTTAAAAATAAAGGTTAACTTTGAAAGTTGGTGAGTTTAATGGGTTAAAAATACATATATATGTAAAAAGATTTACAAGTAGCAATTCCTGTCAAAGGTTATGAATTATGCAAGTTTATAGAACACATATAGTTACAATCAAACCTTGACCAAGAATAAGTTTACAAGTTTATAACGATTTGCTAAGTGTACTTGGTTCTCATGATGAACAAGCATACGTTATCAGGAGTCGGCAATACATCGGCTTTAGCACCAAATAGGCTTGTCAGGCCCATAGATCTATGACGTCGCCATGCTAGCAATAGTTAATGATAGGGCTGTAAACGAGCCGAGCCGAGCCGAGCCAGGATGGGTTCGAGCTCGAGCTCGAAGCTTATCGAGCCGAGCCGAGCCGGCTCGAAAATTTTTAACGAGCTCAAAGCACTGGCTCGAGTTCGACTCGTGAAAAGCTCGAGCCAGCTCGTGGCTCGTTCGAGCCGGCTCGATTTAAATAGTTTTTTTTTAATTTTCACATTAATTTATATGAAAACACAACAAATATATATTATGGTTTTTACATTTTGTTGGGTACTCTGTACTTATGGGAACAAAGATTATTATTTTGAATATAAACAATTTACTATCAAAATATATAATTTTAAACAAAATACTTAATGTTTTAAAAAAGAATCCATTTTTATTTCTAAGAAAAGGCAGAAGCATCTTGGGTAATAGGCATGCGCCTTGCAGATTCAATATCACTATAAATGACAGGTAAAAAACAAGATAAGAACTGAAAGGGATGTTTAGCATTAGCAGCTAGCTTGATCAACAACTTATTACTTTCCGAATCCTCATTAGAATAATGTATGCTGACACCTTTTTCACTGACTAGTTCGTTTTTGATGGTATTATACCATCTTATTGCCTCACTGTCAGACTTGAAGGACTTAAATTGGAAGCTTGTAGCAGCTACAGCTACCCGAGGCTCAATATCTTTAGATTTCACAAATTGGATAAGGCTTCTTGAAAGATCACGTTCATGGAAGTGTAAGACTCCACACCGGTAGATTCTACCCCGGAAATCCAAAAAGGCAGGCAAATAAAATTCATAACCTTCGTAGGCATACGCCAAGTCAAATATCATTTTTTCATGACGAGCCTGCTGAATGTCTTTCTGTAAAGTTAGTAACAACTTATTGTACGTAAAGTTCTCTTTCATATACTCATTAGTCATGTATAATTCACGAAGTTTTCCGGAAACATCCATGATATTAATAAATGCAACAAAGTCAGGCGCCAGCAAACCATTGTCTGAAAAGAGATTCTGCAGTTTCACTAAATATATAAGCCAATCTGTATTAATTTGAAAAGACTGGCTTTGTAGACAGTTCATTATCTCGCAGAGCATAGCTGGATTTCTAAGCTCAAGATAGAAATTGTGTTGGTTAGTTGAACTCAAAAGCCTGTAACGATCATACATCTCACTAGTTGGGTTACTTAGGTAACCACCCGTATAATAATAGTAGTAGTAATAATAATAATAATTATTATTATACTATATAAATATATATATATATATTGTATGCACCGAGCCACGAGCCGAGCCAACGAACCGAGCCAACGAACCGAGCCACGAGCCGAGCTCGAACCGAGCTAACCCTGGCTCGAGTTCGGCTCGTTTAGAATTCGAGCCGAGCCGAGCCGGCTCGTTTTGATTCGAGCTTTTTCGAGCCGAGCTTTTTTCGAGCTTTTTTCGAGCGAACTTCGAGCGAGCTTCGAGTTACGAACTTTTTGTACAGCCCTAGTTAATGATTGTCAACATATAATGTATCTCATATAACACTCACAATAACACAAATAACCATGACAAAAAGTAAAGATAAATTACATGTGTATTTACAAGTATCAAGATGTTTACAAGTGTAAGTTTATAAGGTTAACATGTTTCATCCCAAAAGGTGTGAAATAAAGTAAAAATGGAGCATGGAGAACTCACATTGTATAATGATGGTTGTAGAGTACATAAGGAAGCTTAGATGTTCAAGAGTCAAATGTGATATCTTAAAGGATATAAAAAAGAAACAATAACTTGAGGTCGGAATTCATTACAAGAAGTTAGGACGTTTAGAGAATGTCAAAAAGTGAAAGGTAGATTGGAAAAAGATTATTGTACCAATTTTAGATTATGGACAGAATGTTTGGTAGGTGTTTGAACAGGTTTTAAAAATAGCAAACAATTTCATATAATTATAAAAATTTACAGTTGACTAGCCCAGAGTCTCCCGGACAACTTTTGTTCAGAAATATTTTTATAAACAAATCCGTAAAAAGGTCAAAAGAGCAGCACAAGACAGAAGGTGCTGAAATGCGCACTTATCTTGTGAAGGCTATTGTTGAGTTGTCCGATTGAGTTTGAAGACGTATAAACTATCATTAAAAAGGTAATTCAATGAACTTAATATTGGAGTCTAAGTTTACTCAAATTTAATTTGTTATAATCAAGTTATGGTCAGTTGTAGTCAGACTATATTCTGCCAAATATGTAGTAAGGCACTTATATACACTTTTAAAATTGTTAAAGCATGAAACGGGTTAGAACAAATTTATTATGTTGATATATGGTATATTAGACTTCATTTAAGTTATAAAAAAATATTCCAAGACTTTAGCATAGTCATATTTTAGAGAAATAATCTTGTGGAATAACCGAATGCGACGGCATAACCGTCCATATGCAAACGGGATTCTTTGTTTACGTTAGCGTGTTCTTAGTTTGATTTAGGAATGTTAGTGATTGTTATAAGGTTAGTTAAAGTTATAATGTTGATGATCAAATGATAATGATTAAAATTTAGAGAGATTTAATAGAAGAAAGATAAAAATAAGAACATGAGAACAATTGAATGTTAGAATGATTAGAACAATATAGATATACATAATATAAAATAAATTATAAGGTTACCTTAGTATTAGAAACTTTTTAAAATTACTTGAAAAATAAAATTTCTTGAAATTAATCATAACCAATGGATGAAAGAAAGATATGAGAATGAGATTTTTGAAGAATGAGCAAATGAAAAGTGTGGCCTAAAGCTTGCTTTTATAGTCGAGGTTAGGAGAGAGTTATGAATGGTGTTAATGGTGAGTTACACGTCTTTCAAAAGGGGGTTATGATTGGAATTTAAAATAGATATGAAATTAAATAATTTAAATAAATAAAAGAATAATTACAATTTAAACTCTAAATTAATTAAAAATCTAATTTTAATTTAACAACTTCTTTTTTTTATTAACTCTTTGTAGACTTTATAAATCTCGTAAGAACTTGTAGTTTGATTATTTATTTTAGTTAAATATTTAAAATCTTATAAATATTAATAACCTTTTATAATTTATTTAATAAATTATAAAAATTATTATAAGTTGTTTAAATGATTTAATATATGGAAGCTGAATAAAACAATTGTCAATATTGGTTAAATTACACATTTAACGTATTTAATTCATTAAAATTATTAAAATAATTTAATAATGAAAGTTCAAAATGGGTTCGGGTTTTGGTTTTAACTTGGAAAATGGCGGATGTTATAATCTAAACAATAAAATCTAATGTTTATCGTCCATGATATTCTATCAGCATCTCAGTTGCTTGATTTTAAAAAAAAAATATTTATTAAAAGCTAGGAAAATTCTCAAAATGTACCTCTTGTCTTCTTTTTCCCTCGGTATCTCCTCTCAACTTTTTTCCTTAAAATGTCCCCTTTAACATGGCGTCAATGCCTCTCCAGACATGACACGGTCACCCACATAACCACCCTCTTAAAAATTTACACGTGACTAAAAAGTAGGCGCCTGCGAAATAGAGGCGTGCGCCTCCAAAGGACACCGCCCACCTCTTGCCAATTGAGATTCAATTTTGAGTAGAATTTAATATTATTATAATTAACTTTACTCATATTTTGCTTTCTCTTATAACATTTAAATTATAATATTTTTTTAATTTCAAATATACCATCGGGGTGCTTATTTTTATCTATGCACCGAAGTGAATTTAATTCAAAAATGAATTCGGGTCAAATTTAAATCGAATGCTGGATATAAAATTTAATCCAACTCATACTACCTTTTGTTGGTGCTTTTCTTATCAGAATCAACATAGAATTAGTGGCAAGATCTTGTATAGCATATGCAGTTTTTCTTTACATTAGCGATTCACAAATCGTCTTCTAAACTGAGTAGCTGACAATTAAACTACTAAATTATAGCTTCATTGAGGATTTGAGGTATTTTCAGTCATGATATCAAATAGGTAACCCTAAGAAATAATTAACCCAAAAAAACAACGAACCAATCATACAATTATTGACCGGGCTAATTAACCCCACAAAATAACTACTCTCTTTTCATTTGAATCTAAAGAACACATACATAACAACTAAAAACTTATCAAAAACCCACCAAATATTGCATAAAGATTCATGCCATTTGTTGAGTACCTATTCTCACCTAAGTCCCGACTAATAGCAAAAATAATATGTCTGACCAATAATAGATTTAAAGCCTGCTAAAAATAACAAAGACTACAAAGAAATATGTCTGACCAGTAATAGATTTCAAAAGAGATGGGACTACATGATGATTCTAAGTATGAAAAGGAGAAGTTAGTTGATAAGTTTTTCTAACAAAACACCAAAGTCAAATCAAATGCATTTTAATGGAAAGTAATATTGTTTTAACATCCCCAAAACATAAGACTTTTTGTCAAAACATAGGTTAACGAATGATCAGTGGCAATTCAACATTTTATGCGGGATTGTTATCAATGCTCAAATTGCATACTTTATATGAGGTTGCGGTTCAACAGAATATATTTGTGTAACATTCAGCAAGTGGTATATTAATTAAGAAACAATTAGCATACGAATTTTGGTTTTATGATATATTCATCTTATATAAATAAACGAAAACCCTAATTGAAAATTAATACCTAACGAGGAAAAACTGTCTAGCAGCGCGCGGTGAAGCCTAGGACTTAGGCAATAGTCGACAACTTGCATGACAATTGCATACTTTATGAATGACAATTCGGGTGAAATTCTATTACTTAGTGGTTTAGCGTTATATTTTTAGATTTAATGCTAAATTTTTTATTGGAATGATTGTCTAGTATGTATAAATATAAATTGTATATATGTATATAGTGAGCCAAACACAATAGAATGTTATGAATAAAACTATATATCCATACTAATAAAGTAAATTAAAATTTTAGCACATGTCATTTTCTCATAACATCATAGACATATCATCTTTTCATACGCTTTTGTGCCACATGTCACTAGTGTAAAAGGGTAATTATTTAATTATCATATTAAATGTTAAAGATCTTACTTATATTCTTTCCAAATTATAAAACGTATTTTTATTAAAAAAATTTAATTTTTTAATAATAAATAAATATGATTTTTTTAATACACAAAACTTTTTCTAAGTGGCATTTAAACAAACTAAAAAATGGAACTTTAAAAATCATTTTCTAACAAAAGTTTTTTAAAAACAAAAGTTTTTTAAAAAACAAAATTTTCAAAAATATTCTTATTATATTATTACTTAAGGTAGTTGATTATACGTAATTCGAATCATATTTATCTGAAAGTTATAATACAATTTATAAATATTAAGCTCTAACTATTAATTTAATATTTTAATCCAACCCGTATAAAACACATGTTTCTATACTAGTAATTATATATTTGCATATTTGTGAGTATATATATAATTAAATAAAAATAATTGAAGGCGATCAAACCGAGCGCGCCTTTGCTCGTGTGTAACATCTGCCATTTTTTAAAAATATAGACCCGAACTCGTTTTGTTGGTTATATAAATCAAGCACATCATTTACACTACTTCTTTCATTTTAGTGGTTTTAAAACAATAATGTGTGATTTAACTAACTTTGTGAAATTTGTGATTTAAATTTACATTTAATCTTCCATTTAATAAGTTTATAAACTTATGAGATTTTAAGATGAAGTTATACTTATTATAAAATAATAATAGACTTTAAAATTTCTATGGGATTTATGAAGATAAGTAAATATATAAAGGTTATTTTCTTCTAACCACCTTAACAATTTAATAATTAATTTTTAATAAGATTTATAATTTATATATGTTTTATAACATGGATTAATCATTTAAAATTTAGGCTTTATAAAGTATAGGGTTGGAAATGTAATTATTAAAACTGTGTTTTAAAAGTTTTGGCATAAAATAATAATAATATGAAACCTGAGAGGCTGAAAGTGTAAATTCTGTTTAAACCCAAACCCCCTCTCCCTTAATTACCCGTATTTCCGGCTAAGTCACCGGCCAACCACCGACGACCCTCCGGCGACATTTCCATTCGTTAATTATCCGTTTTTCCTTCAAATTAGTTCAACTAAATCGTTCCCTAACTAGTTTCGAAGTCATTAACATGTTTAATTCGATTTAACAGGCTGTTATGAGCCTTTAAGTTAGAAACCGAAAACTCGCATTCAAGACTTGACCTTTCAGGTTGAAACGGATCAAATTATGATGTTGTAAATGAGGGCAAATTATCTAATCAAGATCCTAAAGCTAACTGCACTCTCAATTTTGCACACAATCCACAAACATTACCCAATTAACCATTTCGTTTGTATCGACGTGTAACCGGAGTGTGCATCTTGATCGGAGCATTCTTAATCCCAATAAGTAGAGGGCTTTTGGTCGTAATCACTCTCGAAAGCTTCACACGTGATTAATTTGATTATCATCCTCATTTGCTCACTAATCAAACATAACTTCGGTCGCGGTCTGTTCTTCGATTGTTCATCATCAATCCGTTGGCAATCTAGGTAATAAAACATTGCTACATACTCGGTTTCATGTGGGGATTAAAAGCCCTAAGCTTAATCCGGATGAAACACTTGAATCGATCTTCAATTGGGATCAAATCGTTCTAGGGTTTTATTTGAATTGGTGGTTTCTTGGTGATTATGTTTTTAAGAATTAATGACCGTGACACGTCACGACCACGGCCCTTAGTTCACCGGTAAGTCACACACATGCTTAATTCAGAGGTCCCGGGTTCGAACTCGGGCAACCTCACTTATTTTTTAGGGCTTTCTAGCCTTTAAAAAATTATATAAAATTCTTAAAATTATAAAAATCAGTTTCATAAACTTTGGTTAAATTAAAAGCTATCTAATTATTTTTTGTAAATTATTTCTTTAAACACCTTGACAATTTTATATATATAATATTAATAACAAATGTTATAATTAGTTTATTTTTTTTATAAAAATAAACTTGAAATAGTTCAAATCACTAACTTATCACTAGTCATTACATTATCTTTAATTATAGATTAATTATGATTTTATTTACATTTTATAAATCAGTATGTTAAATGAATAATTATTTAAATAGTTATTTAAATAATCATTTAAATAATTAGTTATTTATCTATTCCTTTAACCACATTATATCATAATTAGTTTATAGATTTACTCCTTGAACTATTACTTAAACTCTTGAAACTTGTAAAACAATATAATCATTTAGAAGTTCAAAACTATATTAATCAATTTTAAATAATTTTAAAGCCATCTAAATAAATATCCAATTAAGTACCTTTATCAAATTTTTAAATAATTAATTATTAAATTAATTATTTCTTTTCACACATCATGTTAATTCATTAAATTTAAATATTGAATCTTTCACTATAATTCTTATATTTAATTGATTGACTCCAACATTATTGAACCAAAACATAAACGATTGCTTTATTTTATTTTATTTGATTTATCTATTAAAAACCCCTAAATTCCAAATGAAACCCCTAATTCATATTTATTCTTGAATCTTATGTTTGTTCTAATTCTGAGACATCAACCGTTAGGTTGAATCGTGAAAAAATCATTGGAACCATCTTATCTTTTTATTGTTATCTTTAGTGCAACTTATAGCATGTGAGTTTTTCATGTGAGTATTTCTATACCCTTTTTACATATTTTCACACTTTGGGGTGGAACATGTTACCTTATAATCGTTGTACTTGTAAAACGTTTTATTCTTGTAAACGTATGGCAATTTACTTGTATGTTGTGGTTAGTTGATCTTTGTAGCTACCATGTAATATCGATTATATGTACAATCATTAACTATTGCTAGTCTGGCGACGTCATAGATCTATAGGCCTGACAAGCCTGCTTGGTTGATCCAAGTACACTTAGCTAATCGTATATACTTGTAAATGTTTGAGACTTATAAAACTGTCAAGATTTGATTGTGCATTCTGTCTTACATCCCTAGTTACTTTGTTCACTAATCTATGACATGAATTGCCATCTTTTATATACTTATGTATTGAAAACTATGGAAATCTCACCAACTTTCAAAGTTGACCCTTTTATTTTTAACATGTTTCAGGTTTGATTCTTGAAGAACTCTTCTTGCTCACATAGGACTTGGACTTAGATAAATTAAACATCATATGTTGTTGTTTATATATTTTGTGTATTGTAATGACTTAATTGACTTGTATTTTTCAATGAATAATGTTATTTAATATTGCTCCAATTAATTTAGTTCCATGTGCTATGAACAATCGTTTCACATTCGTCCGCCCCGATGATTCTGTCGTCGGTCGGGGTGTGACATCGTGCTTGGATTGTTTACAAATCGAACCAATCCGGTTAGCTCATTTACAACCGTAAAAGCGAATGAGCATTTTCCGAGTTCTTTTTGAGAGCGATTGTTGAGCGAGCAACAAGGGTCAAGCAATTTGGACAGCTCTAATGAACACTTTATTTTCTCAATAACGAACATAAACAATAAAGCTCGTTTGAAAAGTATTCATGAATGGTTCATAAAAAATCTTCATTTCCTTGATTAACAAACACGATCTAGGTTTTGTTCAGTTCATTTCATGTAACAAAACCGATGCGGGCTACTATTTTACAAGTTTGCCAACATTTCCATATCACCATTATCTAATGTTTTTAAAATTGAACCGGACAACGAACAACCTCCCAGGTGTACATAGTCGAACCGATCGGGTTCTAAAAACACTGCCATAATCTCTACATCTACATATAAGCGAAACTTGGTGACAACTAATAATAAAGCTAATAATTGCAAAATAACACTAAACCACTGTTGAACGCAACATAAACGAAGCATACTTGCATTAATAAAAGTTAAGACTTCATTTTCATGATATCCCAAAAAGTATATCACGTTCTTTTGCACACTGCACCACCATATCTGCAGCATATGAGTGACTTTTGATCCATTCTATGACATTTAACATTTTTCATTTTAAAAACATAATGTAATTTATTTTTAACATATTTATTTAATCTACACACTATTATATTTTAGATTATTAGTAATATTAGCTCTTAATTTGTAATTATTAATATTTTTATTTTAATTTTTCAACCCGTGTAACACACGGGTCGTTAGGCTAGTATTATATATACACTCATTTAGCAAGGTCGGTGGGGTTCCACGGCCTTGCCACATGGCATGACGTCATTGGTCCGCAGATTTTTGTATTTTTTTTAATTTCCCGAAGCGAGTTGACGTTAAGTATTTCTTTCCTGAAAAAAATGCATATTGATCCGCCCACTAACTCAACACAAGGTATTCTAATAACAGCTGGCGAGTGGCGTGTTTCATTTTTGCTAGTTAAAAACAATATCTGATTATATTGGTAACTAAACTATATAAGCAGGCATATATTTTATAACTGCTATAGGTCCCAAATATACGGAATGAAGTTTGCAATGTGCAATAAACCATTTCAAACTAAAACTAATTCTTACAGATTTTCATATGGATCGTAAGACTACGTGTCCATGCAATTAGCCGGGGTAGATCTTCTCCTTCCTACAAACGTCAATATTAGCACATTATACACAATGGTGGAATTTAATTTAGAACATCACAGGATCACACAGTACTAGAATTAACACGGAATAAAGATTTTGTAAATGCCAGAATTATAATAAACAAAATAGAATGATGTTTGAGCTTGACTAAAAAGCCATTGTCATCTCTTAACTCAATACCCGTACCACAAAAGCAATTCAAATGCATTTAAATCTTCTTGTTTAATTCACATGTCTTCATAGAACTTGAATAGCATCTTATCACCAACCGTAGAAGCAATTTAAACAAAAGGAGTGTTTGGATATTATTTTAAGTGAGTATTGCAACTCAAGGAATCAATATAGAATAAATAGTTAATCAGTTGACAAAGGGTACACAGAGCTGGCTAGCTTCACATTTACCTAAATAGTCTATTTTCTCACAAACATTTCTTCACTGTTGGGCCAAATTAAATTATTTTGACCCAACATAACCACCAAATCATATTATCAGAATCCAGAAACCAGTTTTGCCAAACACTTGAAAGTCGAAATTCGACTTATTATTTCAACTTCAAGTCATTGTTAGAGGCAGGAAGATGGATGAGATGAAACTAGCCACGTCAAGTTTGATTGAACAGCACTATAGTGCCTTTACTTTCTTTTTGGATAACTAAATCCTTTAACATTTATTACTTAACAACAAATTTTCTAGATCTGTTATCAACAAAGAAATCATTACTTTTTGCCTGATTGAATCCTTGAACTTTATGAAAATAACGGAAAGGTACTATGCTTATGTGATTAAGTCCCTAAGCTTTTAAAAAAGACCCTTTTGTTAAGTCTTAGAAGTCCAGGGATTTATAAACTCAAAAACACAGTGCAAGGACGTATACGTGATTCAACAAAAGTCCATAAGACTATAAGAATCTATTTAACCATTTCCCTTTTGTTAGTAGTCAATGGGTTAAATATGATTATAAAACTACATTATTAATATATAATCTAAACATAAATCAATTTGCATGGGCATACACATTAAGAGTACATGTTAGGACCCTTTTAACTCGGTCACCCGTTGGACCTGTTCCCTTTTTAGATATGTTGTAAGTGTAAATAAAGAAAACAAAACAAGTTAGTAAATGAAAAAGCAAATACCTATGTACAGCTTCATTGCCTCGCAAAGCTGCAAGTTGGGCAAGCTGATGTATTGCACAGAAGTTCCTTTGAGAAATCGCCTTTTTGTCAAATATAGCATCGGATAAGACAACTGCTGATGCTCCCTCATCAATATATGCACCCACCAAATCTATATATAAATAATAAAAAAAGTAGAAATAAATGAATGTTGCATCAACCTCCCTGTTCACTAATAAGTCAACTAATTAACTCATGTTTTTATAATCAATTCGATCCCCCCCGATTGCATTGGGGGCAAACGCTTACGAGAAGATTGCTTGGATTTTCGTTCGTTTGGTTTTAAAGTTAGTTCATAGTCCAGTTCATAACCGGCTGACCTACAGATCCAGAAATTAGCCATACTTAATTATCATTTCTTAAAACATCTTAGCGGTCCCCATTTCCATTTCCACCGTGGAAACATGAGATGTTGGTATGCCACATGAATAGGTATGACAAATTTGGGGCCACAAGCAGAGCGAATTCCATCAGAACTCCCCAATTAAGCTTGCTTGAGCAAGTGTAATGTTCAAGATGGTTGGCACCAAGGACAACCGTGAGGCAGTAGAGGCAAAGTGGACAGTATCATGGCTGTCGTTTAGGTGTTACAGTAGTGTCCGCTTTGCCTCACTGGCTCATGATTATGCTTGCCATCTTTAATTTGCATTCATGTAACCTACCGGTTGTTATCCCTTGAGATGCAACTATAGGAATATGAGGAAAGGGCTTCTTTAGTGTTGCTATGTATTGAACACCACCAATTGTTGAAACAGGATATACCTTTTACAAAAAAAAAAATGCACAACCATTACTGCTATGTATTACTGCTATGTATAAAGCATTCAACATTACAATAATATACCATACAACAACAAAACAACAACCATACCTAGGGAAATCCCACTCATAGCAAAGTTATTGGTAGGGTCTGGGGAGAGATGAACAGTATAAGGGAATGGTATTTTATTGATTGATAAAAGATTGCATAGTATCCCAGTATATAGATAATAATATTACACTTCACTACCATTTAATTAAATTGATTATAACTAACACTCTAACATTCCCCCACAAGCTTAGGGCGGGTAATGACTTGAAGCACGGACCTTAGAAATAGGAATCTTTGAGATGACAGGGGCTTTGTGAAATATATTCCGATTCCATAGATGATCTAGAACTCGTGTGTTGTTTGCGAACAGACCATGAGATGAGATTTAAAACCCAGATATATAGCAAATCCTCCCGTCAAATGGTCGTCTGGACATCAGCCCAATCAACATCAAAGTAAGCCTATAAAGAGGGTTCAGAGCAGTTTGCCACAGGGACGATTTCAATCCCCAAGAAATAACTCAAGTTGCCAAGATATTTGAGTGCAAATGTGGTGCTCAGTCGATGAATGATTATTTCAATTGCCTGACTATTGTTTCCAATCACAATGATGTCATCGACATACACTAAGACATAGACGAGAGTTCGTCCCTTTTTAAGAATGAAGAGGGACAAATTAGTTTTGGAGCCTTGGAAACCAAGTTGATTAAGTGTGGTAGACAAGCAATGAAATCAGGCGCTAAGGGCCTGTTCTAGTCCATAAAGAGACTTATGTAGAAGACAAACATGATTTAGTCATTTTGGGTCAACAAATCCAGGTGGTTGCTTTAGATAGATGGTTTCGTTTAGATCACCATAGAGAAATGCATTATGTACATTTAATTTTTGATAAGGCCATTTGTTTGTGGCTGTAAGAGACAACACAACACGAATAGTGGTGGATTGGACTGATAGTTAATGCACGGTTCCTGTGTAAAGCCCTGAGAAACCACTCTAGCTTTGTATCGTGTGAGTTTTCCCTCTAAATCTGTTTTTAACCTATATCCATTTCGAGTCAATTAATTAGTATCCTTGATATAGGGTACAAGTGACCATGTGTCGTTTTCCACAAGTGCTTCGAACTCCTTGACGACAGCTTGATGCCACTCTAGGAATTTATTAGCGACGGTAAGGGAGTTAGGACAGTAAGTTGAGAGGAAGAGTAGGTTGTATTGTAGGCTTAATGCTGTAAGGGGTTGTACGTTAGGATTAGGCCGGAGATTAGGTTGTCTAGGTTTGACGTGCGGTGGAGGTGGTGGCCAAGGTGGGGGTGGTGACGGAGTTGATAGTGACGAAGGTGAAGGTGAGGTTATAGCTGTGGAGTTTGGGGAAATTGGCGTGGGATTATCAATTTTGTTGGTTGGGATAATGGTAGTAGGAAAGGTAGAGATGTATGGCTTGGATGTGGCTGGTGAGATGGATATGGGTTGAACATGAAGATGAAATTGTTTTCTCATCCAAGCAAACATGTCTAGCTATGTAAACACATTTAGTGGATATATCTAAACACCTATAGCCATGATGGACCAGACTATATCCAAGAAAAACACATGGTGTTGAACTAGAATTCATTTGTGTTGATTGTAGGCACGAAGGTAGGGAACGCATTAGCATTCGAATACTCGAAGGAATGAATAATCAGGACGTTGATGGAAAATGTGTTCAAAAGGAGTTTAATTTGAGGAGACATGAGATGGTAACCTATTAGTGGGGTATCTTGCCATTTCAAACGCATAGTACCAGTAACGTTGAGGAAGGTGGGACTGGGCAAGGAGAGAAAGTTTGGATTCCACAGAATTTGTTCACCAGTGTGAGCCGTGAGGACAAGAGCGTCTATCATTGACGCCAAGTTGAGAGAAATATGTGGTTAAGCTGTGACATTCATTTGCACATTTTCAAGTTTTGTGTTGAATTGGCGTTCTACCATTGTTACAAAAAATTTAAAAGTTGAAAACACATCAGAATTATTTTCCAGTGGATAGATTAACATGTAACGAGAATGGTGATCAACACAACATAAAAAACGTGACCATCAAATGATAAGGTTGGTGCAGGTCCCACAGGTTAAGACGAAATTTAGAAGAGCATACAGCAGATATATGACACAGAATAAACCGTAGATAAACACATAGCCGAAGTATATACCACAAAAAGCTACAACTAACAAAACATGATGAAAGAATAGCTAACAACATACATAGCACCATAAAGCAGCACACAAACATAAACAATAACATGCAAGGTCTACTAATAAGTTAGGAAAAAAAAACCTTATCCCTAAGACATTACTAAGACACACCCGCAACCTCCCTTACAGGTCAACTCTAGCAAACCATGTGTAATCCGTTCATCCCCAAGTCAATTTGGGCATGCCTCTACTCCTCTGTCCCTCCACAATAAGGGCTTCCACCATATACATTATCTTTCATTAAATTCAATTTAGTAAGTTACATATTCTTGAAAACAGAAGGTGGATGTGACTTGAGAGGCAAATAAATAGGTAACAGAATCAATATAATGAAACATAATTTTATTCATAAACTATGAAAGGAGTGCACCTCACCTTCACAATTTTGGCACCAGCATTGTATGATGACAGTACCTTTAAATCAAGTGAAAAGCAATAATTTGCATTAGCCAAATTCAAACTTAAAAATACACAGGAGAAAATAAAAAGAATATTATGAAGTGAGGAAAATAACACCAATGAATATCTGGTATTGAGGTAAGTGTACATTAATCACACGAGTAAGGTTAGGCTAAGCTAGGACTCTCAAAAAACATGAATTCTTGTAACAATGAACAGAATGCAGTTAGATGACTTTGCCATTTGACTTGATTCAGGCAATATAATATTGCTTTAAAGTAAATATATGCACTTACTTCTGTTGGGGTCATCACTCCAGGTATATATAGCAAGTCATCACTGCCTTGATCCAGAATGTCCTGTAAACGATTTTACATTATCAAAAATAATACATCTGCACACCATCTATAAATAATACATTTATAGTGTTTGGCAATACTTAATAAAAGAGGCCTCTGAACTATTTTCAGTTGTACAAACAATAAAAGTATGAGGAAATAACTATTTATCATGCCTTGACAATTGCAGGACTCATGATGAACTTTGCTCCAGCATTTTTGGCATTTTCAGCATCCTTAATATTCAAAATAGTGCCAACCTGTGAAACGAGAAATGCTCTTTGGCATTGTCACTATGAACGGCTGTAAAAATGATCAGAATTGAGCTTTAGCTCTAGCGTTTAATATATGATATGAAGCAATTCTATTGAAGTAAAGATGAATAGAATATAAATGTGAATTGATGATGAAACACTTACTCCTAGAGTTGTAGTTGGAAAATCTTTTACCAATTGATGTAAAACCTGGGCAGTAAAGAAAGGGAAAGACATGAGGATAACAAAATTAGAAGGGGCGTAAAGCATAAAAAAGGAGTAAGTTACCTCAAACACACGAGGGGTAGAAACCACAATCTCTAACTGCAAATCAGCAGCAAACATGTGAGCAGAAAGAATATGATGATTTCAGGTATAAGGTTCATATCGTAAAGCGTAATTGGTTGTTAATTTGAAGGAGAAGCATACTATTTATTACTTACGACTGAGATTCCACCGGTAATTGCAGCTCGTGCAGCTTCTAGGGCCACGTCGGCGCTAGCAAATGACAGAATCACATCGCATGACATGATATATGAAGTTGAAATTAAAATCAAAGTGGATGGATGATGATGATGATACCTTTGGGCGCGGAGACAAGCAATGACGCCAGAATTAAGAATGTTGGTTAGGGTCGAGGATGAGATGGACGGTGCCGGAGAATTATTATTATTACAACAACAACAACGGAGTCGCGGAGTGGTTACTAGCGGTGGCCTGTTGGGCGGTGGTGGAAAAATGAAAGAAGAAGAAGAAGAAGATAAGTGGGGGGCAAGTGACATCATAATCATTCACGAATGAATGAATGAGCTAGCTGTTGGGTGTTTTTGACTTTTTATTTCTAACTTAACGTTGTGAGTTGTGACGGAAGTGGCCGTGGCTGAATAAAATAAGCCTAGGCTTGCTTGCTTCATAAATGCTGCTATAATAACTTAGTTTAGTTGCCACTTTCCTCTCCAACATTAATCAAGTCTTTGGATCTTTATCTTCTTCATCTGCAGATCAATGAATGAATGAATGCACTCAATGTTTATCGCTGAGATTAGTCCATGCCCACATAGCCACGGAGAAGATGGTGTCAATTTACATATTACTAATTATCAATTTTGTCATGCTTAGGGTATGTTTGGGAAAAACAATATTTTTTACTTTTTTATTTGTTGGAGGGGTAAAAAGAACAAAATACACCTTCAAAAAAGTTAAAAAGTTAAAATTTTGAACTTTTTAACTTTTTTGAAGGGGTACTAGATGTCACACCCCGACCGACGGCGGAATCATCGGGGCGGACGAATGTGAAACGATTGCTCATAGTTCATGAAATTAAATAAGTTGAAATAATATTAAATACCATTTTTATTTAAATAAAACTAGATAATTAAGTCATTACAATACAACAAGGAATTAAACAACAACTTAAGATATTAAATTAAATTAAGTCCAAGTCCTATATGAGCAAGAAAAATCCTCAAGTAGCAATCCTGAAACATGTTAAAAATAAAGGGTCAACTTTGAAAGTTGTTAAGTTTCCATGGGTTAAACATACATATATATACAAAAGTTTTACAAGTAGCAATTCATGTCAATGGTTATGAATTATGCAAGTTTATAGAACATATATAGCTACAATCAAACTTTGATCAAGATTAAGATTACAAGTTTATAACGATTAGCTAAGTGTATTTGGTTACCATGATGAACAAGTCATACGTCATCAAGAGTCGGCAATACATCGGCTTTAGCACCAAATAGGCTTGTCAGGTCCATAGATCTATGACGTCGACAGGCTAGCAATAGTTAATAATTGTCAACATATAATGTATCTCATATAACACTCACGATAATATAACCATGACAAAAAGTAAAGATGAATTGCATGTGCATTTACAAGTATCAAGATATTTACAAGTGTAAGTTTATAAGGTTAACATGTTTCACCCCAAAAAGTGTAAAATAAAGTAAAAAGGGGGCATGGAAACTCACATTGTATAATGATGGTTGTAGAGTACATAAGGAAGCTTAGATGTTCAAGAGTCAAAGGTGATGTCCTAAAGGATTAAAAAAACAATAACTTGAGGTCGGAATTCATTACAAGAAGTTAGGATGTTTAGAGAATGTCAAAAAACGAAAGGTAGATTGGAAAAGGATTATTGTACCAATTTTAGATTCTGGACAGAATGTTTGGTACGTGTTTGAACAAGTTTTAAAAATAGCAAACGGTTTCATATAATTATAAAAATTTACACTTGACTAGTTCAGAGTCTCCCGGACAACTTTCGTTCAGAAACATTTTTATAAAAAAAATCCGTAAATAGGTCAAAACAGTAGCACAAGACAGAAGGTTCTGAAATGCGCACTTATCTTGTGAAGGTTATTGTTGAGTCGTCCGATTGAGTTTGAAGAGGTATAAACTATCATTAAAAAGGTATTCAATAAACTTAAATTGGAGTTTGAGTTTACTCAAATTTAGTTTGTTATAACTAAGTTATGATTAGTTGAAGTCAGACTATATTCTACCAAATATGTAGTAAGGCACTTATGTGTACTTTTAAAATTGCTAAAGCATGAAACGGGTTAGAACAAATTATTATATCGATATATGGTATATTAGACTTCATTTGAATTATAAAAAATATTCCAAGTTTAGCATAATCATCATTTAAAGAAATAATCTTGTGGAATAACCGAATGCGGCAGCATAGCCGTCCATATGCAAATGAGATTCTTTGTTTACGTTAGCGTGTTCTTAGTTTGATTTAGGAATGTTAGTGATTGTTATAAGGTTAGTGAAAGTTAAAATGTTAATGATCAAATTATAATTATTAAAATTAAAAGAGATTTCGTAAAGAAAGAATAAAAATAAGAACATGAGAATAATTGACTGTTAGGATGATTAGAACAATATAGACATACATAATATAAAAGCAATTATAAGATTACTTAGTATTAGAAACTTCTTGAAATTACTTGTAAAATAAAATTCTTGAAATTAATCATAACTAATGAATGAAAGAAGGATATGAGAGTGAGATTTTTAAGAATGAGCAAATGAAAAGTGTGGCCTAAAGCTTGCTTTTATAGTTGAGGTTAGGAGGGGGTTATGAATGGTGTTAATGGTGAGTTACAAGTATTTCAAAAGGAGGTTATGATTGGAATTTGAAATAAATATAAATTAAATAATTTAAATAAACAAAAGAATAATTACAATTTAAACTCTAAATTTATTAAATATCTAATTTTAATTTAACAACTTCTTTTTTATTAAATCTTTGTAGACTTTATAAATCTCATAAGAACTTGTAATTTGATTATTTATTTTAATTGAATATTTAAAATCTTATAAATATTAATAACCTTTTATAATTTATTTTATAAATTATAAAAATAATTATAAGTTGTTTAAATGATTTAATATATGCAAACTAAATTAAACAATTGTCAATATTGGTTAAATTACACATTTAACGTATTTGATTCATTGAAATTATCAAAATAATTTAATAATGGAAGTTTAAAATGGGTTCATGTTTGAGTTTTAACTTGGAAAATGGCGGATGTTACACTAGGTCGACCTATGTATCGTCTTATATGTTTTACGTTCCGCCTACGCGGTTTAACATTTTTACACCTACTTTTCGTTCGTTTTTATTTTATTTTTTACTACGAGCTTTTTGGATGTTAGTGGTTATTGACGATAGTAGGTTATTTGTGCTACTTGACATGGTTTTACGTCCCCGCTGCAACGCAAGGGGCTTAAGACTAGTTAGTTTTAATTGGTAACTTCCGCTTTTCTCTCTCTCTTTTTTTCAAGTTATAAATAGACTAAAAATCATAGCATTCTTTTATTGTTCGTATTTGGATCTTCTTGAGTTTATGTTACGATAAAATCATATAATCAAACCGATACTTGTTTCTTAAAACAAACTATTGATCAAAACCATCCTTCCTATATATGTATTGATTGTGACGTATAACATTAGGTAGAAGATAAGTTGGTTTCTTTAATTCCTCGCTTGAAGCGGAACCCTCCTTCATCATCAACATATACATAACACAAGTCACATAAAACACATATATACTGTATGCCTTAACCATAATCATATATGAAAATTGGGATATCACACCTACGAATTCCAAATGTACGACTTAGCCTACCATATGAGATCAAAAATTTTATTCAAACACAACAAAATTTAGCACACTAAATTCTCAAATACGTAGATATGGACTTAGAACTGAAATAGTGCATCCGCTTCATACCCCAACGCCTCAAGATGACCAGCCATGGCTTTGTTCATCGGTGGCGGCCCACACCTTAAGATCTGCACATTCATTCATTGCTTCTTGTTTAGATTTTGCCTTTTTATATTAATTTAACACTCAATTTACTTATTGTGTCCATTTGATATAGCAATTTGATATAGAAATTTTGATTAGTTTACTTGTGAATAGGTTGACCGAAGAAAATGGTCAAAATGCCAAATGTTTTTTTAAGCAGTTTTGTAAGTCAGCCCGAATGTACTTTTAAAGCATAAGACCTTCTAAATTATTTTTATTCTGAAAACTTTATTCTTATTATTATTATTAAATAGCATAATATTGACAATCATATCATCAACACTAAATGTTTAGAGAAAATTACAAAATTTGTGCAGAGGTGTTACAGGATCTACCAAACCCGACCCATGTTGACCGCTACAAAAAATAGTAGAGTTTAACCGGAACCTATTTGACTTGTTTGGATGAACGCATACCTTAATATCAAATGCAGGCCTAGGGAGATGTTCTTCAATCATTTCCTTGGTTACAAAGCCAACACCACCTGTCCATCCCTCAGGTGGCTACAAAAATACAAAACATATTAATAGACAGTTGATAAGCGTCCATATATTATCATAATATATCTTAAGATAGCTATTTCAAATTTAAAATTGGATGGTATATTTTCCCAGCTCTCTCCTTCTACACTTAATGGCCCTAATTAAATAAAATTTGCAGGCTTGTTCGGTGAACTGGTGTCTTAAATGCATTAAGGGAAAAATTATCATTGTGCTAACTAAAATTTGCATAAACTGCATACTATCTTAGTTTAGATGTTTTTACTTAGCTCTCCCCATCCCAATGTTAAAGTCTACATCAGAGTTATGTGTGAAAAAATCATTGTTTTTCAGTCTTCAATTTCTTTTCATAAGAAAAGATAATTACATCTTTAGTATATATTTTACGAGATATGATATTTCGATAAGTATATAATGCAAAGCCAAAGTTTTACAAAATAAGCAGATCCACCTCAATATCTATGAAACTACCTGATTCAATACATAATAAACTTTGAAGCGGCCAAAATATTTAGTAGCAAGGGCGTTCAGTTCTTCCTGTAAATACCCAATGCGTTAATTAAACAAAATTTTATTATAAAACAATAGTAGATACACCTTAAGATAAATAACCTTAAACATAATTACTTGCCTTAAGAAGGATGTCATCAACTGTGACATTAGCATAGATGAGGTCCAACTTGGTCTTGTCTGATTCGTCTTCTAGAATAGCTCTGGCAACCTAGGATTTTAACCAAATAATAAAATGATTTTTAAACCTTATATAATATAACTAGCTTATCTCAAACGACCAACTGCACAATACATAAACTAATCCTACACTTTTCTGGTGTTTAGAAAACCAACTATCAGGCACGAAAAAAAAATCAACTTTCACTCTATCACTGATTTTAGCAACCAATTTGCATTTTATTACCAAATGGAGCAACGACTGACCTGTTCAACCGGTAGCAAAACCTTTAATTAATTGATTTTAAAAATGGTGACGTAGCTTCTGATTTGTTATTTTATGATCTAGGCATATATCATGTGACATCTGAAATAGTTATTGTTAAATATAAATTATAAGGGATATGCTTTCAAACTTGTAAATAATTTTCGTTTACTTTTTTGTTTACGTAAGAGTTTCTTTGCATATGTGGCATTTGATGTGGTGGCTAGCATGACACGAAGCAGTGACACAATAACAATGTACTTGTAAAATCAGTTAACATAAGCTCTTTAGTTAAATTCGCTTGTAAGTTGTAAGTTGATTTCTATTTTTGCTCCTTGAATTTTTAAAGAAAAATCTTTAGATAAAAATAGATCAACACCTGAAACATTGGAGTGATTCCCGAGCCCCCAGCAATCATTCCGAATGCTCTAACATCACCAGGCCGATACTTGAATCGCCCCTGAAATTAACAAATCTAACAATAAGTTTAACTTCTAAACTTAGTAGTAACTGCGACATACATAACACTTGATTAATAAGAAACACCGTTAGTAGAAAAAGGCAAAAAAGTTATCTCAACAAATTCAAATACAAACTTTTTTCAGTAGATAGATAAGTTTATCATAATATCTAATCTACTTTTGTTCACCTATAGATGTATGATTGAGTGTCCTTTACCCTTTAATGTATGAATGTTCTCAAGAGAAATCTTATACAACTTTAATTTGTAAGAAGTAGTAATATATTAATTTGAAGATACAAGTATAGGAGATAATTTGGTTGCAAATACAGAGTTTTTAATTTGTAGTTTTTCAATAGACGTGTCTTCTTTGTTTGGGAGCAACTTAGGTGAAAATGAGTTAATTTGGGTTGATATTAGCTGAACATGAGACTGCACTAACCTTAGGTCCCTTTACGGCCAGATAATCACCTTCTTTCATCTCTCTGAAGTGGTGGGACATGCGACCTTGTGGATACATCTATACATTATGCAGCACAAATTCATGGATTTAATTAAATACATCCATATATTAAATAAATTGAAAGCTCAAGAAATATGAAGATTTGGGATATGCACCTTAATAACCAACTCAAAATATCCAACATCAGTATCCAAAGTGGTTGGGGTGTATGGTTTGATAACCTCTTCACCTTGGCTATCCTTACCCCTAAAAGTTTAAAAAAAAAACATAACAAAACAAGCAAAGTGATTAATGAAAAGAAAATTGCTTTGGTACTTGATAAAAAAGAGATTTGTATATCTCTACTCCCGAATCCAACAAAGATACACTTTGGTGAAAGGAAAAGACTCGCAAACCCATCATATGCCTTAATACAGATTTGTCCCTAGTGAGACTTGAAACCATGATTTTAACCTTAAGGTTTAAAGTGACTATTAATATTTTGCATTGGCGTTGTGTAATTTTAGTGAAAATATATATCACAAGTCAAAAGTGTCTATTATAAAGGCAACATAAAGTTTGAAGAGATATATATATATATATATACCGGCAACTAATATGCTGTCCAATGGGAAGTCCCAACACTGAAGTAGGTTTAGGAAGAGCAAATCTGAATTTGGCAACATTATGGCTAAGCTGTGTGCGTTTCATAAGCTTGAATTCCCTAAACTTATCAGGATCTATGCACCCTAAAGACAAGAAATAATTTTATAAATTAGCTTTGCAGATGGCCAAATGAATGTATGTTAAAGAAAAAGGCCAATAGGAGAGTAGTCAAAGATGAACCTTTAGGTTTCTTGGAGAAAAGTAAGAATGCAACAATAGAAACAGCAAAAACAGCAATGACAATCGCAGTCTCATTTTCTTTGATGAAATCCATTGCTTCATTTCCTTTCGGGAAATCCATTGCTCAGCAACGAGTTGCTATAATAATCTGCGGTTAATATGACGACTATAAATAGGCACCACTTAAAATTAATGTTATTAAATAAGTAATGAACTGAAATGTGTTCCTAAATCACTTTCAAGGTAGCTAGTTATATGAAATTGGCCTACAGTACAATACTACGTATGAACTGAATTATCATGTAATCTATCTAACATTCAAAAGACTGAATACTATTGAGGATAGTACTGTCCTGAGTCTACTTATTCAAGTACACATAAACTTTGTGAATAATTTTCATAAGGCATGTGTAAAGTTCAGTCCAGCTTGATATTAACTTATTATTAATAAGAATAGACCTAGCTAACAGAAGGACAATTACCTCAAGTCTCTAAAATTGATTAGATTACAAAAATCAAGAATAAACATACATACACGTACATATTAATCGATGAGACGAAGCTAGTAGTAGCATACATACCAAAGCAAGGAAGGAGAAATTGAGTGGATTAAGAATCCGTAAGTCAATACTATTGTGTGTATATATATATATATATAGAGAGAGAATTGATGGCATTTGTCACGCATACCCAATAAAGTTTCGCCAGCTGATGGAATTGTTGTCCATGGTTTTTGATTCTATGAAGTTCAATAATTGATTTACTTGCACTCTTAAGAAAATAAGTATTACTCACTTTAATTAAATGCACCCCAACTAATTAATTAATTAATTAATTAATTAATTAATTGTTGGGACTGCTTTCCAACAACTCCTTGATTGTAAGGGAGCAAATTGAATTGAATACCTACCAAACATATATATTGAAATTAGGCGCCATCCGCATTTGACCACATTTTCAACAACAACCGCAACCGTGGATTTATTTGCATGCATAACAAAATTACTTTTCAGAATCACAGCTCGTCATTGATTTACAAACCAACAAAACTCCATTATTTCTTTTAGGGGCTGTTTGGCAGCCTCTTAATCAGCCTCTTAATGGTTCAGATGTCTGAATGGTTCAGCACTTAATGGTTCAGACTGTTTGTTTCGTGAGCACATGTCTGAATGGTTAAGAGATTTACCTCTGAATGGTTAAGCATTATATTGATGCTGAATGGTTAAGAGGTCTAATGCTGAATGGTTAAGACATATTATCTGAATTGGTCAGACATTTGTGTTTGAATAGTTAAATTATATACTAGCTCTTAATGGTTCAGACCTCTTAATGATTCAGCACTTAATGATTCAGACCTCTTATTGGTTCAGCACTTAATCATTCAGATGTTGTCAAACAGCCTCTTAGTTCTATTGTTTTACTGTCAACTTTAATTCTGCAACTTTTTTCTTCTGCTAAAAAGGCGACCATTCAATATATCAAACACGTTTCATCAAAATCCAGAAATTTGTTTATGTTACCAAATAACTAACTATTGCGTTGAAATGATTTATTCAATTTCTTTATTTTGTAATAATATTTAGTATTTTATTGAGTTAATTTTTATTTTCCTTCCTAAAGTTTGACAAAAGTAATTATTTTCCTCCAAAAATTAAAAACATCAATTTACCAAAAAAATTTTTATAACTTTTTTCAATTTAATCCAAAAGCTTCATTATTTTGGATTTAAATTGAAATAAGTAATGGAATTTTTGGACTTAAATAGAAACAAGTTATGAAACTTTTAGAGGTAAATTGATGTTTCTAATATTTGGGATAAAAATAGTTATTTGAGTAAATTACTACTTTCGTCCTTGTGGTTTGGTGGTTATAATCATTTTTATCCAATAGTTTAAAAACGCCCGGTTCAACCACTGTGGTTTAAGAATTGTCACAATCAAGTCCAAATCGTTAGCTCCATCCAATTTCACCGTTAAATATTTAGAAAAAGACTATAATACCCTTGGATTGAAAATGTTACTTCTACACACACACACACACACACACACACATATATATATATATATATATATATATATATATATATATATATATATATATATATATATATATATATATATATATATATATATATATATGTTTGTACTCCAAAAATCCAATGGCCAACACCACCACCACTGCCGTCGCCACCGCCATCCCAACACCACCACCGCCACCTCAACACCACTGCCACCACAACACCACCCCCACATTACCACCCCAACACCACCACCGCCACCTCAACATCACTGCCACCACAACACCACCCTCACACTACCACCCCCATCGCCACCATAACACCACTGCCACCACACCGCCACCGCCACAACACCACCGTCCCCAAAATCAAACCTAGAAGCATGTTACAAACAGTAAATACTTGGATATGTCATCTTATTTAATTATTAGTAGCTTCAAGTATTCAGCTGTTTTATGATTATTTTCTTCCAATTGGGGCAACACATGTCAAAGTAAACAGTTTCATATGCAAGAATTTGACGAACTAGCTACTAATAAAACTTAAAAGACATGTAAACACACTCGAGTTTCAAAGGTTTATAATAAAGGTAATTACTAAATGACTTGTATACTGTCCATATGAAACTAATCCACCTAGGTATGAATTTTAAAGTAGGAAATGCAATTCAACTTATTGATGAAGTTCTCAACTAATTGAAAATAATATTGTTTTGTAGGCACATCCAATCTATACACAGTTTACATAACCAGCTGCTAGAACACTTTTGGAAAGTCTTTCAAAGTCTATGGTTGTGTTTGACATAGACACATAACAAGGTAAAAACAGAATTGGAAAAAGGAGTTATTTGACACCATTAGAATCTCATATGATCGATACTACTTTCAATTCTCCGGTTCAAAAAAAAAGTCCTTAGTTAACCCAGCAAAAAATCAACATCTAATTTCTTCATATGCAACTTCTACGAATATGAATATGAAGAAAAGTCTATCAGGTACCCTAAAGAGTTCATCAAGGCATGTAGACTCCATAGATAAGGTTACGTTTTTGTTTTTGTTTTTGTTTTTATTTTTTTCTCTAAATTGTCCTAACATTTCTTAGGTTGTTATGTTTAAACATTTAAATTTAACCTTATAAACCTCAATCTAGGAGTTGTGCTAGCATTGAACCTCCAAAAACAACTATAAAAAGGATGTTTTTATAAAAGGACCATCAAATGTGTCCTTCCATATTATCTCTAGAACAATCTCACTCTAACCATTAGTAAACATCCGCATAGTGACACAATAGACTTCAGTTAGGGATAATCTTGATTATATTTCTTAATCTGTTGTTAGATACAAGGTGAAAATATCTTAATATGATTTTAGTTAGTGTATGAATGGTAGTCATGTTTTCAAGACTTAAAAATGAATATGAGATTCAACTATGTGGTTACTATACAAAGAAAAGAAAAAAAAACTTCGTACATCAATATGCAACCATGGGTTGTTTGCATGTCATGTTACATGGTAAACATACCAAAAACATCCTTTTTAGTGTTTGTACTTGATATTTAGAGGTTCATGATAACAATTTTTTTATTTATTTTAAAATTTTTAATTTTTAATTATTATTATCATTTTCTTGTGAAGTAGGAAGAAAGGATGGTGTTGAAGGCGGTATAATTTACAGCTGGTCTCTAGAGTTAAATTGCTTATGATGCAACAAGAGGTCTTTAATATTTACATGAAAAAACTTAACTACCAATAATCCATTGTGATTTAAGGTCAAGCAATGTTCTTGTGTTTGACGATTTGAATAAGCAAGAGCTGATTTCAGCTTGATCAATTTTCCTTTTTACACAACGTAACTTAACTGTATTCAGCAGATTGTTAGGGACTCTTGAAAAAAATACAAATAGGTTTGTCATTACGATATAACTAACTACCCGGCCACCGGACGGGTATAAAACTAGTTGTTAATGATTTGGAAACGTGCTTGAATCGTATATTGATTGCACCGTTTCGATTATAAAAAAACCCAATTGAGTCCGTCGATAGAGTGAAAGTTGATTGGGTTGACCAATCAAAAGTTTTTAATGTTAACTTTGATTTGGTATGTTTGGTTGTAACCGATCTTTGGACAATTCAATCTCGTGTGTTATATAATCAAACTAACTTCACTAATTATTAAACATTTTGTTGATACTATACATGATATCAAACCTACTCGAAAGGAATTCTCTTGGTGTTAATAATAATTGAGATTTTTTTGGTTCAAAGTTACTTTTGAAATTTGGCCTGGTATTGTTTGGTTATATATACGAAGACCTATTTACATTTCTGGTTCAAAATAATAAGAGCTTTTTGTTCGGAAATTAGTTGATCGATAAGTGTTCGATCATTATTTTTAATCATTGACCATGTATCGTTCGGTCATAAGTGGTTTGACTATTTGTAGTCAAATTAGTATTTCATAAACAAAGATTAATCTTTGTTGTTTAGAATTAAACCAAGTTCAGTTTTGAAACAATATGTTGTCTGTTTCAAATTTATATCTCTACAAAATCATTATTTTTTATTATTATTCAAGAATATACCTGGTTGTGTTCGGTATTTGTTCTTGGTATACATTAAGGTTTAGTATTTTGAAACCTTAATTTGTTTACAAGACTTACTCTCGAGTGGTGACCATGACGGAATCACGAAAAGAAAAGAGTTGCGTTGTAACTTATAAGGAAGATGGAACAGCTATTTCGAATTTTCAATGCCCGATGTTGAAATCTATAAACTACATAACTTAGGCAATTCAAATGAAGATCATGCTAGATGCAAATGATCTTTAGGATACTATAGAACCCATTTCTCCAACAAGTTAAGATAAGAAAAAAGATAAATGTACAATGGCATACGTTAGCTAGACTTTATCCGAAGATTTTATCTTCCATGTACAAGATTGTAAATCTTCTAAAGAAATGTGAGCTTTGCTTAAAACCAGGCATCTTGTTGCAACACAAGTGCACTTTGGGAAACTATAGAACCCACTTCCCCAACAAGTTTCGATAAGAAAAAAGATAAGTGTCCAATGACATACATTAGCCGGACTTTAGCCTAAGATTTAATCTTGGACGTACAAGATTGTAAATCTTCTAAAGAAATGTGGGATTTGCATAAAACTAGACATATTGGTGCGACACAAGTGCAACAAGCACGATTGCAAAGTACCAAGTTTGAGTTTGAAAAATTGCATATGAAAGACAATGAGATCATTGATGATTTCATATCAAGACTAACTAATATTATTGGCAAGGCAAATGGTTGTGGTGCAAAATATGACCAGCCAACACTAGTTACTCTTAACCTCTATGCTAGATAGGTTCATTCAGATAATTGCCTCGATTGTACATTTCACTAATATAGACAATGTAACTCTAGATGATATTATTGCAAGATTGAACACCTTTGAAGAAAGGATTAAGTACAAAAGAGGAACCATGGTTGAGACTCAAGATAAACTCTTGTTCACACGCCATGACAAGAATAATAGTCATGGAAAACACTTTGAAAATCGTGGACCAAAGAGATTTAACTCATCAAAGAAGAATTAGCGAGATGGAAACGGAAAGCAAGAAGACAAGGATGAAGTATCTTCTCAGAACTCCCATTATAATAGATCAAAGAAAACTCATAAAGGTTTAAGGAAGGTTAGATGCCACGAGTGCAAGAAGCACGAGCACTATGCAAATTCGTGTCCTCAAAATGAGCAAACACACGAGCAAGCTAACCTAGTGAAAGAAGATGATTAGCCCACTCTATCGATGGCTATTCATAACGAACAAGAAGACCAACTTGAATGAAAAAAAATTTGAACCATACCGATATGTAACTACCAATGAAAGTCTATGATACTTGGACAATGGTCCAAGTAACCATATGTCTGGTAATAAAATAGGGTTCCACCATAAACCAAAGCCAAAGAGTAGCTATAATGCTGAAGCCATGAAATCAAAAAATATACATATTATATATATACATATACATTGATGGTTAGGGTGTCTACTTTATGCCTATGGCACAAAGTGTTAGTATTAATCCTTTTCAAGTTACAGTCTAGAGGTTACATATGTATATGTTAAAGTATATAATTATTTACTATGTAAAATAGGAGAGTTGATGTTGTAATTGTATCTTTTATATATAAATCTACATATAAATGAAAATCAAAGATGTTGGTTGAGATCATTCTTTCTATTCTTCTTATTTATGTTCTTGGGCAACAAAAAGCCTCCAAAATCTACTGGAAAAAGGCAACAAGGACTTGCCTTGCTTGTTGGTTGACCAAACATATATGATATTTGAATAAAAATGTCGTGCTAATATGTATTGGTGTGATCATATATGGTAGATAATGAGTAAAAAGTAAAAATTATGTTTAAGCCTCGTCGTGGCAGATTTTGCAACCTCTAGATGCAAGTACGCCTGAGATTACTCTTACTCTTATTTGAGTAAATTTCAAAAGGGAAGTCAAGAAAGAATGTGCTAGCTTTAACTGAGAATCGGATCTGTTTACATTATATAATACTTTACGAAAGCAAGTGAACCAGAACAGCTAAACCGTGATCTAGATGACAGACATCAGTTTAGTGTGGTAAATAATAACAACCTATTGAATTTGATAAATCATGTTCAAGGTCAAAGAGGTTGTTTTTGAGTGAAGTAAGACATAAAAAATAAAAACGAATCAAAATTCGCACTTGCATATTGTATCTGGTATTCAAAGTAGGTCACAACTTCAACAATCTTTTGTGTAAAATTCGATGCATGTCCTAATCTTGAGTTATATTAACTTATTATGAAAAGATTGACTAATATTTGAAATGCTCACATGAAGATAGAGTGATACGTGACCCTTGTATATAGATATACAACTTTTCAACAAGAAATAGCATAAACAATTCTTCCTTTCTATCCATGTAGAAGCTGACCATTTTCTACATCTATCAAAAACTCCTTATGATACAACCCTATTTTCTCTTCTGTTAGTTTAATTTTCTCTCAAGAAAATAGAGCTAAAGTAACCTATGCTCTTAAATTACGAACTTGCCAATGCTTATATGTTTTAGGTATTTCAATTCTCTCCCACCCTTCACATGCTATTACATTCAAAGCTTCTCTAGCAAGCACTTCCAGCAAAATCCTTTTAGATCATTTATGCGGTACATGTGTTTAAAGCATATCAAATAACGAAAAAAATTAAAAAAGAGCTTTCTTGAAATAGGTCAGAAAAAATGGGGCATAGTATGACCAATTAAGAATCCTATAAATGAAGATAGTCATGATAATTTTCCTTATCAAATTAAGAACCATGTTTCTTACACTATCTACTACTACTGTTTCATCATGAAAGTTTTTTTAATGATATATACAATTAACAACTAAAAACTCATTTTTATCGATCTTAAGATCCTTAACATTCACACTTTCCCATCTTTTGACAATAAGGTTATACTCGAATTACACATTGAATCACATAACATACGCTTTTAACCTTGCACTTGTTTCTTCAATTGTTTCTGCTAGTCTAAATCCGGGTTGCGGAAACTCAATTCTTGTTAACCAGAGCTGCAGTGGCCCACTTTTTCTTTGTGAAATACATTTAATGAAATTGGACCACTGAAACCTGTAAAGTATACCCAAATTAATAATATGTATCCATGTGTCGTTTTCTGCCATATTCATTATTAAACTATTTGAAGAAAAAATTGAAATCTTTCTAAAAAGGGAATAACAATATATGTGATCACGTGTCAATAATTTGGTGTTTAATTGATATAAACGCTTGATTTTACGTCATGATTATGGTAAAACAAGTTCAAGTTGTTTGTCTTTTGATTCATAGGGTTTTGGAGCTAAAGGAGGCTTAATTGAAAGCAAAAGAAGCACAACATGAAAGTTGAAGGACTTAAGATGTAAATACCAAAAAATGTAAAAAAAGAGGTCCAAAAAAGAGACCCGATGTATGATAATCCGGGTTTGGGCGTATCATATGTCGGGCGGTGTATGAGGCGACATATCAGTGGGCGTATTTAGAAAATATAACCTAATGTTGGGCGTATGGGCAACGTATGATATGCCGGTGGCCTAACAACCTAAAGATTTTTTGGATTTTCAAGTTTATTTAAGCCAAATCAACCCCAAGTCGATCTAGAACTTCTTGGAGACAAAAAGTAATGAAATTAGGTGATTTTTTGTGTTCCAAGGCTCCCAAAATCATCCATAAACATTCTTTGATTCTAATGAAGATGATGCGTGGCTAGGTTTTCGGGATTGCTTTCGGGAGTATATTCTTGTAAAGTGAGATGATTGGTATGCTTGATTAGGTTTTTGTATTAAACATTGATCTATTGAATGAAACATTATGTTTTGGTTAATTTAAACGATTTGCTTATAAATAAAGTTGCTTGCTTGATTATCAGTTTTTGGTTTCCTTGCATTGTGAACTCATTAAGAAAAGTAGACAAAGTGATATAGGTAAATTGGTAACATTGTGAACGAACGAATTTTAAAAGCTTGTTCCTTTGTTTCCACTTTAATCAAAAGTTAACATCTTGAAGTTACGTTCTTACAAACCCTAATTTGAAAGTACCAACTGTTGATCTTGCAGAATTAGAACTCGGAAGTAATTGTCTTTCATTACTTAAGTAAATTTGTTTTAAAGTTTCTTGCTTTATGAAATTGTGTTCATTAATTCATTCAAAGTTTCAATATTTAATTCTAAAGTTTGAGTTTTTTAGTTAATCGAGTCGCGTTAATTAAACACTTTCCACATATTCCCTGTAGAGACGACCTTACTTATCTTTATACAATAAAGGTTGCTAAGACCAACATAATAACTTATTTTTGATCGAGTCTCGACAAATAGATAAATACATAGTACGCTTTAAGGTAATCAGAAGCACATGTTTTCTTGCTAATTATACCTCTATGAATCTGACTAGCGGTGGTAGTTAAGCAGGCCTCCAGCCCTTTAGCAACGCAATGAGCTAACCTTTGATTCCCATCACCAAAATAAGAAGCATGTATCCTGATTTATACAAAGTTCACTTGCATTCTTTTTATCATTCGTAGCAACAACTTGTGCACAAGTGACTAAAATTGTTCTTAGATTTATCACTTCTTTTTTACCACGAATTTTCCCTTTGCCTTTGGTTTTACATTTTGGAACATGATCTTCGAGTTTATCTTTACTTGTTTCAGTAATTAGAGTTTTGTGAAATAGCCTTAAAGCTACATTACCTTGTCCCATACTATAAGGTTAATCGGGTTTGGTTCATGTGTCACAACTTAGTAGCTTACGGGTCATAGTTTAACAAGCTATGGGTTTTAGATACGCGTCAAATTTGGTTCTAAACATGTAACATAATTATTCCTGTATTATTCATGTTTATTTACATGCTTAAATTAGTTTTGAATTCATGTGAATGGATCAATGTATTGACTAAGTAAAATAAAGAAAACATGGGAAAGTGAAGGACTTGGAGCTAGTCTATTTGTTTACGAAAATATAGTATTAGTGGTTGCATGTTTTAAATTCTATTTAAGTTTATTAAGTAGTGAAAGAAAGATCTCAGAAAGTTCAACCAAGTGTCAAGTTTATATTATTTTATCTTTAATTGTAATATACTCATAGTTAGAGAGGGCATTGTGTAAGATTTTTAACAAGTTTGTTAATTACTATTAATAACTAGGGTTTAATATAGAGTTTAGATGTAAGGATTTATTCATTCGATTTCATTGTAATTCTTTTGTAATCAGTTCATAGTTTCATTAATAATATACATGGGGTTTTTCTTTTGATCTTATAATCTGATTTAGTTAATTTGAGGGTTTATCTTCAACAATTGGTATCAGATCCATGTTGGTTCATCCTTAAAGAAATTGGGATTCAATTGGATTGAAGAATGGTGACAAGTGTAAAGTTCGATCTTGAGAAATTCGTAGGAAGAAACGACTTCAATTATAATGATTGAAGATGAGGGCATTGTTGGTCCATCAAGGTGTCGTAGACGCTCTGAAGGGAGAAGATAAGCTTTTTGGGATGATCTCTGACAAAGGGAAGAAAGAAGTGATGGAACAGGTACATAACACAATCATTTTGAGCCTCTGTGATTAGTTCTCATGGAGGTATGAAGGAAATCACAACTACTGGTGTATGGACCAAATTAGAAGGTTTGTATATGTCAAAATCTCTTGCCAACAGGTTGTATCTCAAGAAATATCTGTTTACTTTTCAAAGGGCGTCTAGGAAGTCACTGGAGGATCACACTAATGAATTCAACAAGATCATCCTTGATCTTGAGAACATTGATGTGGAAATTGATGATGAAGACTGTGTGATTATATTATTACCATTATTACCTTATTCATATGAGCATTTTGTGGATACGTTGATGTTTAGAGGAGAGAGTATATCGATGGAAGAGGTCATAACTGCTATGAATTCAAAGGAATTACAAAAGGGAAGTGATTCGAAGGACGGTGGTTCAAAAGTGCTATGTGTTCGAGGTAGAACTGAACAAAGGATATGAAAAAATAGGAGTGGTGGCCCTCTATTTAAATCCAGAGGAAAACGAAGGTGTTTCATGTGTAATTCAGTCTCAAAAGATTATCCTGAGTAGAAGAAAAGGAAAATAGAGTTTAAGAAGGCCAAGAACCAAGTGAATCAATCACATCATGCTTCAGACAGTGGGTATGAAAGTTGTGATGTCTTAGTTGTATCTAAACCTGATTCAAGTCAAGATTGGGTGTTAGATTCAGGAGTTCTTATCACATGACACCTAATAAGGATCGTTTAAGGAGCTGACCCTGGAATCAAGAGGGGAAGTACAATTGGGGGGATGATAGGCCATGTAAGATTCATGGGATTAGGTCTGTACCACTAAGGCTTCATAATGATACAATAGTAGAACTTAAATATGTAAGATACATACTTGGCCTAAAGAAAAATATGATCTTACTTGGAACCTTTGAAAAGGAAGGCTACTATTTGAGTTTAAGGGATGGAAATGCTAAAGTGATTAAAGGGTCATTGGTGATTATTACTGGGTCTAGAAGGGGTAGCAACACCTATGTGCTTGATGGTGGTGTGTGCAATGTCTGTATGTCTATTAAAGAGGATAGCCCAGTGGATCATGCAATGATATGGCATAAAAGACTTGGGCACATTACCAATCAGGGGTTAACAGAGTTGAGAAAGCAATAACTTATTAAAAGTTTAAGGAGTTGTGATTTTGGTTTCTGTGAAAACTGTTTGATGGGTAAAGCTAAATGAATAAAGTTATCAAAAGCAATTCACAGGTCTAAAGGTGTGTTAGACTATATACATGCTAATTTGGGGACCCACCAAGAATGTATCCTTAGGGGGAGCTTCGTACCTTTTATCTACCGTTCATGATTTTTCAAGAAGAGTGTATGTACATAGTCAAGTTTAAGTATGAGGCATTTGGCAAGTTCAAAAAGGGGAAAATCCAGGTTGAAACACAGATTGAGAAGAAGGTAAAGAAGTTGAGAAAAGACAATGGACTAGAGTTGTAACTTTGATTTTTTAATAGGTTTTGCACTACATATGGTATAACTAGACATTTAACTATTCCAGGCACCCCACAACATAACGATTTGGTAGAAAGAATGAATCGTACACTCTTGGAAAGAGTAAGGTGTATGTTGTTGGGATTTGGGCTACCTAAAAGTTTTTGGGTAGAAGCTTTGAAAACTACAGTGTATTTAGTCAACAAAACACCATCATTAGCTATTAATGGAATGGTACCCATGGGGAAGTGGTTAGGCTTGAAGTCTGACTATAGTAATCTGAGAGTGTTTGGTTGTCAAGCAAATTCTTATATTAGCCAAGGGAAGTTAGATGCAAGAGCCCAAAGGTGTATAATTCTTGGGGTACCCTGATGGGGTTAAGGAATATAAGCTGTAGAAGGTGGATGGTGATAGTCCTAAGGTAGTTATAAGCAGAAGTGGTGTTCAGAGAGGATGTGATGTACAAGGATATCATAAGCATAGCAGTTGATGACCAAAGAGTTCAAATTGAGCTGGAGTCTCCTTCTAATGAGACGAAAGCTTCCACTAGTACTAGTAGCCTTGGTGAGTGTTCTTATGAGAGGCCTCCAACTAGCATACTAGTTATATCATTACTGTTGATAGACTCAGAAGGAAAATAATTCCATATATTAGGTTTAGATATGACATCTCAACTATAGTCTTCCATGTTGCTAAGGAAGAAAAATCATCCGAACCATTGTCTTATCAAGATGCAATTGAGTCTCTTGATAAGCACAAGTGGGAGGTAGCTATGGAAGAGGAGATAAATTCTCTACATAACAATCAAACTTGGGTTCTAGTAGATAAACCTACTGATGCTAAACTGGTAGATTGCAAATGGTTGTTTAAGATAAAGGAGGGAATGCTAGGAGAAGGTCCTAGATAGAAGGCCATGCTAGTTGCAAGGGGCTTTACAAAGAGAGCAAGAGTCGATTATAGTGAGGTGTTTTCTCCTGTGGTCAAACATATATCAATAAGAATCATTTTGTCAATCACAGCTATTCAGAACTTGGAACTTGAGCAGACATATGTTTAAACAACATTTTTACATGGATTTCTTGAAGAGAAGATTTATATAAGACAACCTCTAGGTTTTGAAGCTGTGAATCAAATTGATAAAGTGTGTATATTGAAAAAGTAACTTTATGGTTTGAAATAATCTCCTAGACAATGGTATATGAGATTTGATAGTTATGTGATGTCTCATGATTTTTGTAGAAGTCAATATGATACATGTATCTACTATAAGATGTTGGGGGATGATGACATCTTATAATTGTTATTTTATATAGATGACATGTTAATAGCTTGTAAACACAAAGATGTGATAGACAATACTATGGTTGAGCTTGAAATGAGGGATCTTAGGGAAGATAAGAACACTTAAGGTATAGAGATTTCTAGATATAGAGTTGTAGGTATGATTGTCGTATAAGTCTTATCTCAAGAAGGTATTATGCAATTATTTTATGAGTGATTGTGAAACAGTGGTTACTCTTTAGCTATGCATTTTAAATTGTCTAGTAAAGACTCGCCATATTTTGAAGAAAATAGACAACAAATGGTTCATGTGCCCTATGCAAGTGCTGTTAGGAGTCTGAGGATTCTAAGGTTTAGGTTTTGCTGTTAGTATGGTGAGTAGATATCTCACTAAGTCAGGGAAATGTCATTGGGAAGGAGTCAAGTGGATATCGTGATATCTTAATGGTACAAGAGAGGTTGGTTGGTTGTTTGGTGGTCATAGTGATGTTTAGCCTGTGATACATGGGTTTGTTGATTCAGATTTTGCCAATGATATGGATAAGGGAAGGTCTATCATTGGTTATGTTTTTAAGGTTCTTGGTGGAACTTTATGCTGGAAAGCTTCATTGCAGCATGTTATTGCTACGTCTACTACTGAAGTAGAATTCATTGCTTAGACTGAGGCCATGAAATCTCTGTTGGTGATGTAATGGTGCATTATGACAATTTAGGAGCTATCCAATTGTCCAAGCATCAAGTGTTCCATGAAAGATCAAAGCATATTAGTCTTAAGATGCATTGGATTAGAGAAGTTGTCAATTCAAAGACAAGGAGGATTGCTTATATTGAAACTGGTCTCAATGCAGCTAATATGCTTACTAAGTATGTTCCTGGTCTAAAGTTCTTGTATTGTTTGAAGGAGTTAAATGTGGGTTGAACGTGTGATGTAGAGATCTTGTTGTCACTAAGGTGGAGATTGTTAAGTAGTGAAAGAAAGATCTCAAAAAGTTCAACCAAGTGTCAAGTTTATATTCTTTTGTCTTTAATTGTAATGTACTCATAGTTAGAGGGGGCATTGTGTAGGATTCTCAATAAGTTTGTTAATTACTGTTCACAACTAGGGCTTAATATAAAGTTTAGATGTAAGGCTCAATTTATACGATTTCACTGTAATTCCTTTGTAACCACTTTCATTGATAATATACATGGTGTTTTCCTTTTGCTCTTATAATCTTGATTGTGTTAATTCAAGGGTTTATCTTCAACAAAGTTGATGTTCAGGTAATAGTTTCAATAGCTTTTGTAATAGTTTTTTAATAAATATAAAGAGTGAAAACACTTTGTTCAAGTTCGCGTATTTAAGGGGCCTGATCCAACATTTGGTAGCAGATCCTAGGGTACCTGAAGATGGAGAAGACCAATTTGAGAGTCGGTTTCAAAGAGGCGAGTAGCCCTTTGCTGCAGGGCAAACGCATCAGGTAACTGGGCTATTACGAGACTGTATGACAACAGAAGACTGAGACGGGAAAGTGTTTCAGTGCAACCGTTGTCATGGTGGAAGTAATGTTTGGGACGACGAGGGTGACCAGTGACAAACATTAGTGTTCCCGGGCTGTCATGGGTGATCGAAGAAACTTTGGTCGACTAGATTCGTGACAAGAGGAGACCGGCGTAGGTGTGTGAAAAATAGGCAGAAAGGATTCGTCAAAGCAAGTGGCTTTAGATTCAGCTTCGTTTGGCAGGTGAAAAAAATGGTAAAGGTGGCGTGACCTTGTTTTCTTTGTTAGTTCTTTAAACAAGGGTGATCAGGAAAATGTTATGGGATGTCTAGAAAACGGAAGAGACTGGAGAAACTCAACACAGTTAAAATTTGTTTTATTTGAATTATATGGATCTACCATACAATATGCTGTTATATTATATAGTATATTCCAATATGTATGTGAAACAAAAGTGTGATAAAATACATGACACTAAGCTCGTCTTTGTGGGATGACTTATATGTATGTTTTTAATGTTTTCTAACAGGTATATTTGTATTGTGTTTATATGCATGTATGTGTACCCTAAGCTTACAATGTTTCTTACATAAGAGTATAATACTAATTAATTAATCTACACTCAAACTAATGTATATGTACACCAGATAGCCCATATGAAGACCCTCACACGTACTAACAACTTAAAATTTCGTGACATCTTAAAACAAATTCCCGACCTTAAGAGGCAACCCAACATTCTGATAAACCTTAATCTCACCACCCAAACCTGCGGTCACAATAACCAACCCCCATGCTGTCGATTGGATGCTGTTGTTGGTGGCTGCAGCAGCGGAATCATTGACTGACTGCAACACACCATCATCAGACTCACTGACACTTGTGTCAGTACTGGAAGGTTGCTCTGAGCCTTCTTTTCTACCTTTTTCCGTCCCCTTTTTGGCAACTGGTGGAAGCTGTGACGATTTTTTAGCTTGTACGTTATCATCTGGGCCAGGCCGTTTAGGGTCACATTTGGATTGTGGTTCGTTTTCTAATCCTTGTTGTTTGTTACTTCCATGCCATGGTACTGCAACTGTAACTTCAGTACATGGAAAGTGTTCATAAGAAGTAGTGGTCACATATTTGGGTTTAGCGCCACCATTGTTTTTTGGTTTTTCATGCTTCCAAATATATACTTGTGAATCTTCACTAGCACAAATTACGTACTTTCCATCTGCACTATATTGAGCTGAAAACTGACTGCTAGTATTTTTATAACCTGTAATATCAGAACATATTATGTATAATTACATCTTTTGTATTCAATATAACAAAGTTGTGAAAGGGAAAAAAAAAGGCGACACCTATGAGTTTATCAATGACGTGTAACCCGTCTACGATTCTAATACGGGAATCAGCAGATGTAATGAGTACTTCAGATGGGTTAGAAGGAGAAAACTACGTATCACAAGATTAGATGGATCAACATATAACAAAGATTGTTTATGTATGTCAAATAACTTAAAAATCCCGTATCAAATTAAGTTAATGTCACCTGAAAACTAGTTATCTTCTTCGGATCCGCTTTCGCTTTAGTATGCAACTCAATTTGATCCTTTTGCTCGAGTTTGCAATCTAAAACCAGATCGATAGATGATAAATTCATTTGAAAATTTATTTGCAAATAGTTTTGTTGCATAGTTGATGAAACATTGAATAGTTCATACCTGAAATACTATAGGACTTGCAATTTCCTTTGTGTAATCCAACAATTGCACCCTTCAATTGTAATGCTTAGTTAACGATTTGAAATACACATAAATAATGACACATTAGGATATATCTTATGGATTGACATACTTTCCCATCTGGATAATAACATACAGAAGTTATCATATCATGAAGATCACTCCAATCGACAACTTTCCGACTTGGTGCGCTCCATATTCTAAGTTTTTTATCTAAAGAACCGCTTATGAAGTAATCGTCATCTGTTGGGTTGAACTGTATACAAGTCACTGCCACAAACACATGCTTCCTAATCAGATAAAGAGAGCTTCATAAACTAAAAAATGTTTAGAAGTAGTGTATACCGTAATCACTATGTGCAAATTGTTTCAAACAGTTTTTGGTCTTGATATCCCATAATCTTACGGTTTTGTCCATTGAAGATGAAAGCAAGAGCTGCCCACAATCAAAAAGATCTTGAATTTATGTTAACAATGTGCATCATGATTGGAGAAGACTAGTTAGAAGTTTGTCAGGAGCTAAGGATGGAAACTAACCTGAGATCTTGACCAAGATAAGTCCAAAACATCATCTTGGTGGCCATTGAAGGTGCAGACGGGTTTTTCGGACAGGCCAAACATACTTTCGGGCACCTTTACATACTCGGGAACCTCCGACTTTTTTTTATTGTTCTTTACTTTTTTCTTCTTTTCTGTGGTTGAATTATCAGGTAAAGGTGGTCTGTTATCCGGAGTACTTGAACCCTTGTTATCTCCTGATCGCATTGACTTAACATCGCATTCTTGCACTTCCCAAACATGAATAGCTTTATCTTCGCCACCAGATGCTAAGTATTGTCCATCAACACTAAATCTCATTGTCCAAATCGACCCGCCATGGGCCTGGATTTTCTGACATAGATGCAATGCTGAGAATTCTTTGGCGGGTTTTCCATAAGCTTTAGCTTTAACCCATTCTGAACTCGAGTTCTTGTCATTAGAATTGATATGTTCTATCTGTTGTCCACTGCTTTGTGAGGATGATGCTGAAGATGTATCAGCTGCTGTGGTTGTAGGTGTAGGAGCAGTGGTAGTAGTCATTGTTACACTTTGATCCTTTTCTTTTTCTGTTGTTTTTGATCCGCTCATGGAACCCTTCAGGTTCTTCAAAATTGCAGCCCCTTTCTTCTTGCTATTTCTAAAGCTCTTGCTAAGATAAGAGTTGGTCATGGCCAGTTTACTGTTGATGCTGTCATTTCTCTTACGACTTGTTCTACGCATTAGTTCCTTTACGACAGGTGAGTGCCCCACGGTATTCTCAAATTCATCCATCGTGAGTTGCTTCCCCGTTTGTAGATCACTCACCTTATTCCACATTCCCTCATTATTAAACTCTTTCACTATGAACTCCTTTCCGGTATCTAGATTCTTGATCAAGAAGAAAGAATCCAACTGGGCACTAGAGGTGGTGTGCTGGTCGTTCTTCTTGTTATTGGTCGTAGATGTTGAGGAATTTTTTGTATTTGGGGTGTAAACTCTAAGAACGTTGGCATACTGACATGATAATCCGACAGATGGTGTTACTAACCCCGATGACGTTCTTGTAAGGCGTTGCTTTGATACGGATCCAATCATGTCCTCTTTTCGACGTTTTGTGTTGAAGGAGCTTGTTTCTATATCACTGTCTGATCTAGAACGAACTAATAATATGGACTGGGATGAAGCCTGATAAGGCGTAGCATGATCTTTTACATGAGGTTGTGGTTCAAGTTTAGGTTCAGCCTGAGGTTGTGGTTCAGTTTTAGCATGTGGCTGAGGTTGAGCTTCAGTTGGAGTGCGTGACTGCAACTCAAGGTCAGCTTGTCTTGATTCTTGTAAACGAGGTGAAGATACTTTCACCAATGAATCAATATTTTGGTTTTCATTGGATTTGATTACGTCTATAGGAGTAACAACAGGTTTAATCGAAACTAGTCTTTTCGAATATGGCTTGTTGAACTTGGCGGTATTTGTGCTAGGCAACCGAGCAAAATCTTTATTGCTATTCAACCCCATGCCTTGTAGAAGCCGCCTTCTCCGATCAGTGATTGATCCAGGGGCAACCATCCACATATCATATTGTGCCGAGGAGGGGACACTTGTAACCTGCAGAGGTTCCTTGATGGAATTCGAATTCGAGGCGAGGTTCTGAGAGAAAGACACTCGACTATCATTGAATTCTTGGTCGTCGTCAAATTCAGGTAAAGGCATGTCAAGAGGGACGACGACGGAGAGACGGTTGGTGCTTTCGAAGAATTCATCAGCAGCATCATCATCATCATCTCCATTGAAGTCATCTAGGTGATCCCAATTCATTGTCACTGTTCTCCGTTCCATTTTCGCACATATCTTTCTTGAATAACATAAACTTAACGCAGGCAGGTATTGATTTGATCTAAAAACCTATTTTTGTTTTTTTTAACATTACATTAATTAATTAAGAATGCTTTTGTTCTTGAGGAATGAGAGGATAAGAGAGAGGGAGAGAAGTGGAAGAGAGAAAAAGAAGGGGGTACGTGATGTGGATGATCTTAATTATGTTTTGGATGGCTTGAAACCATCTGTAAATATTAATACCTAATCATTAGCATTTTTTGTAATTTTCTCCAAGAAAATACATGCACAACATATCTATAACCTTTTAATCGAAATACGCACCATTAACCCTAGCAAAATCATAACTTGGTATACCCAAATCCCTCTTGAGGTTGTACTCTTCTACCTTGGTGTTGCCCAGTACCCCAATGTAGTTGGCGAGTATGCTAAACCTGCCGTCTTTGTTCCCTTTGAGCTGGGCTAGATCGTACTAACTGATCTCGTAGTCGCCCGTCTACTGGACCACTTTAATCTTTTTTACGTATGAAGAAGCCATGCCCATCCAGCAATCTTGTGTGTACTTCATCACACCACGTCGTTGTCTTTTTATTCTGCCGTATTTCATTGTGAGAGATGATTTTGGCCTGAAAACTTTTTTATTTCTTATACTAAAATCTTTTAGTATTAGATTTTAAGGATATTGTAGTATTAAATTTTATGTATTTTGCAAACTTATAACACTAAGGGAGATCACAACTTAGCCCCATGAATTTTGAGATGGAAGAGTGTTTTGTATACTACATGCTCTTAATTTACATAATACAAGACTTTACATCATAGAAGGCATGCATATATCAATCCTCTTCCGATCGTAGGTGAGTTGTTTAAATTCAAAGTCAACAGATCGAAATTGAGCTGAAACCATCTCAAATCATATTTCAATCACTCGTAATTTGATGGCTTCTGAGTTTATCGAAGCTGTAACAATTTCAAAGTCGAAATCGGCTTCCTCTGCTGGAAAATTGTTCCCACCGGGCTTTAGATTTCATCCCACTGATGAAGAATTGGTTCTTTATTATCTGAAGAGGAAGATCTGTCATTGATCGATCAAGCTCAATATTATCACTGAAGTTGATGTTTATAAGTGGAACCCAGATGAATTACCTGGTATGTACACATTCTTTCACTTGATTAGTTGATTTTATTATGATTTAGTGTTTGTTGATTGTTATTTGTTGTGGGTTTTATGACTTATGTTGATTGTTCAAGTCCTTGACTTTTTAGGGTTTAGATTTTTGATGTATTATGTTTAGTTTTGATTTTTAGGAATTAATTGTATGATTGTTATGTTATAGAGAAAGATGAGAGAATGAGGAGTTTTGAATATTGTATGAGACTTTAAAACTCAATGAAGAGAAAGGAAAGAAATGTCATGAGAGATAAAAACTACACATTAAAATAACAAATAGAGAGAAATAAATTATACCTTAGTATTACTTGCAAAGATAATCCTGCAAGGAAACCCTGTTAAAGAGGATGACCAAATGAAGAGCATTACATTACCATATATTTTTAATAAATGTTGCTTGTGATAGACAACAAAGAGGCCAGTAGCATAACAATACCAATTTTAATAGCTTTTGTGATCCAACTTACTTGTATAGGTCAAACATGAATTGCTAATGGGTGTAGTTTTTTGGGTCAAGAACTAAACTTCTTATAAATTGTTGACAAGCATTGAACATTTATGTCCTTCTTGCTAAATGCATAATCCGATACTCAGATGGATTCTCTAACATTGAATTTAACATATGCATTTACTTACTTGGAAGTGTGGCTGCTTTATGGTTTATGTTAGTTTGACATATGCATTTACATGATTCCAACTACTAATTTTGTCATTTAAGATCACTTTGGTTACATGTTCTTGTTTCAAGCCTCAACATGCCCTTTTGCAAGTTTAAGTTGCTTTTTGCAACCCTCTCCCTCGTAACCTGCTACAAATGGAATATTGTTAAGTAGTTAAAAAGTTGAAGGCCCTTACCTAAAATATTGCAAATGGCTTCATGCACTCCCTCATATTATCTCAACATATGCAAACAAGAAGTCAAAGATTCAAAAATAAAAATAAAATTTTTTTTAATCTTAAATTTATATACTAAGTAACCATTAAAAATCAATATCGGATCGTGACCCCACATAAGACCACCGCTTTGTGACCAAACAAGAAACTTTGAGTGTGTTTCACATGAATAAAAACTTTAAGCTGTAACCACATGTACAATGACAAAGGTATATTTGCAACTACTTTAAAAACTTATAGAATATTTACCTATTAGGGATAATGCATACTTAAGTCACCCGAGTGTTCAAAAGTTTTCACTTCCAGAGTTGTAAAATGATAGAAATAGATTGAACATACTTAAGTATTTTTGGAAAATGCATCTAAATTTTAGTCTTTTAGAAGACTCGGGGACAGTTTTGTCAGTTTTACTACTCTACACAGGCATAAGCTTTAAAATTAAAATATGTCCTTACACCCCTTTTCAGTAACTACCAAACCTTATTCTCCATAGCACTTTCTTTCATCCATCTAACTAAAAATAAATCAATAGTATCATCAACCACTTCATCCAAAACTTCTTGTCCATAAATGGTAGTGCTTTATCTCTTAGAGTCTTAGTCTTTTTATTATGTTTTCCTCCTTGTACCCTTTAAGCATCATCTTCAACTTTTCATAACCAAAAAACTTTTCTCATGTGGCTAAATTCATGCTAAATTTCATATCTTGATGATCATTATCATAAATTCTAAAAAGAAAGATTTACTTAAAAAATGAACCTATTTGAAACAAATGATAGTTGACATACAAGTGAAATTAATGACCTTTTACTTTAATCTTTTTTTGGCATTATGCTCAAATTTATATAAATGAGCCGTGTTTCTTTGGGAGTTTATGATCAAGTAGCGTATTAATTTTGTGTGTTTTTTATGAAGTTTAAAACTTGTTGCAGCAGCTTTGTATTCTATTAGATGCATTAACGAACAAGGGACTAAAACTTTCACTCTAAAAGCAATGTATTTTAGTTATGGTTCTAATGCGAAGGATGATGGTATTGCTTTGGCCTTTGGATAAAGATAGAAGTGGCAAGTGGGTGACTAAGTGGTTTGGATCAAATATGGTACGCAATGGGTTGGATAGATGGTTGAAAATGGACATGCTAAAACTACCTAAATTATTTAGCCTTTTCAAACACGTCAATAGTTCACAAGAGTGGACAGTTTACCTGCTAGAAGTACCTTTTTATTGTTTTATCTTTGACCACTTGCAAAATAGGTAACTGAACTCTATTTCACAGCTCTGTGATCGTTGCATTGGTGAACCTAGTTTTTCTACTTTTCATTTTTTTGCTAATGTTCTCTAATTTGGGTTTAAAGTTGATTTTTCTTGATTTAAGTCTATTTTGTCTGACCGATTAATTTGGGTTGAATGGAATTTTAGATTTATGTATTACAAGTTTTAGGGATCCATGGAATCAATAGAGTAGCAGTTAAGCAACCAATAAAAAAAATTATAAGATAAGTGTGCAAGATTTAGGAGGTTGATGCATCAATATACCACTATGAGCCTACAGTTACATGTCAATGTTGCAGCCACTTTTGCAAATTGCAATCCTTCAACCTGGATCATGTAAAATATCTTTTGAAAATTTTATAACTTTGATACTGGGCAATAGGTATTGTTGATAAAGATATGAACTCAATCAAGAAACTTGAAACATAAAAGTTTACACGTCGGATAAGGGATTCCATATCATGAGATATGTTGGGTAATTAGGATTTTCGTTGAATTTGTCGTAACACCGGCAAAGACATGACCGCCTATGTGAACAAGGACCAACTGGAAGATTTCTAGCCTGGCTAGCAGCAGCATAGCGTCTACTTTTAGCAAGTGTATGACATGGCAATATCGCACCACGGAATAACAAAAAGACAACCTTAAAAGGCATCGGCAGACACACTACAAACACATCCCTAACATAAAAAATATTCAAGTAAAGCTTTACTCCCCAAGGTACACAACGAGTTGTGGAGTTAATTGTGAACGATCGTCAACGGTGAAGTCAATGGCCACCGAATCGGAGAATCATGGCGGAGATTCGCCTCCGTTGTCGTAGGCAGCGATCTCGTTGCAGCAGCTCCCAATGTTCGCTCCAGAAGGCTCGCACTTGGGATGAAGGTGTTTCCTCTAAGTTCTTCATCACTCCTCTCTCTCTCTCTGGCGGCATCTACAAACGCTCTAGAAGGCTCGCACCAGTGGTGGTAGTGTGGAGGTGGTAGAGGGATTGGGTTACCAGGTGGGTAGATGGAAATTAGGTTCAAAAGAAAAAAATGACTTTTATGTAGAGTAGATGGAGATTAGGTTTGACCTAAGTACAATGGTTCAAAAGAATCATTTGCCCCTCATTTGATCTATGTCATCCATCTTAAAAAGTACAAAGTTCACAAAATCAATGGCTATAAGATGAGTTAAAAAGTTCTCACAAAAAGTAAGGGTTTTCACATGAACTCATTCATATATATATATATATATATATAATATATATATATATATATAATATATATCTCCAATATATATATCTATATACATATATATTAGATATATACATATATAGATATATATATATTAGATATATATATATATATATATATCTAGAGAATATATATATCTCTAGATATCTCTACTCTCTTCTACCTCTCTCTCTCCTCTCTCTCTCTCTCCTCTCTCTATCTCTCTCTCTATCTATCTCCCTCTCTCTCTCTCAGGAGAGAGAGATGAGAGAGAGAGACACACAGAGATATAGAGAGAGAGATAGAGAGATAGAGAGAGTAGATAGAGAGAGATAATAGAGAGTATATATATATAGGTATATGTAAAGATATAACAGAGATAGATAGACATAAGATAGATATTATAGATATAGAGACATATATAATAGATATACACACACACACACACACATATATATATAGATTATATATAGAATATATATAATATAGATATATATATATATATATATATATATATATATATATGTGTGTGTGTGTGTGTGTGTGTTATAATTATGTTATAATTATCTTATAACTATAATTATCTTATAACTATAACAAGATTATAAAACTAACTTAAAGAGTTTAGAGAGAATTATAAAGAGAGATGAGAAGAAATGTATAACTCTTGAATTATGTTCAAGATGGTGCATCTTTCTCATTGCCATGAAGGTAGTATTTATACTACAAATACATGTACTCTTTGATAGGTAACTATTTAGGAGTCAACTAGTAAATAATTTTACTTCCTAGACTTTGAAAAATCACATCCAATAATTCATGATATTTCATGACACTCCCTCTTGGATATCACTTTTTCAAACTTCAGGGACTTGAAGTGCTGCCTCATTAAAAACCTCGCTAAAGAAAAACCCAATGGGAAAAAACCTTAGCTAAGGAAAAAAGAGTGCAGCTTATAACTCCCTCTCAATTTGTCTTCTGGAGATCATCACATTGCATGTACGTGTCGCATGCCAATATCATAAACGTGTTTTCTAAAAGTTGTTGTAAGGAGTGCCTTTGTGAAAAGATCAGCTGAATTGTTGCTAGATTGAACGTATTTAATTTCAACTTGTTTATCTTTAATAAGGTCTTGAGTGTATGAAAAGAATCTTGGAGGTATATGTTTCGTTCTGTCACTTTTGATATACCCTTCTTTCATTTGTGAGACACAAGCTGCATTATCTTCGTAGATTGGTGTTGGATCCTTTCTTTCTCTAGTCCACAAGAAGTTAATATAAGTTGTGTCATAGACCTTAACCATACACATTCTCTGGAAGCTTCATGTAGTGCAATGACTTCAGCATGATTTGAGGAAGTTGCAACAAGTGTTTGTTTTTGAGACCTCCATGAAATTGTTGTTCCTCCATTCTTAACACGTATCCGGTTTGAGATCTGGCCTTATGAGGATCAAATAAGTAACCTGCATCTGCATAACCAACTAAACCTTCTTTTGAATCATTAGGATAAAACAAGCCTAAATCAATAGTTCCTTGTAGATATCGAAAAATATGTTTGATCCCATTCCAATGTCTTTTTGTGGGAGATGAACTAAACCTTGCCAACAAATTGACTGCAAAGGAAATGTCCGGCCTTGTACAGTTAGTAAGATACATGGTACCTCTGGACCAAGAACTTCTTCATTTTCTTCACAAGGTCGAAATGGGTCATTATCAATATTGAGTGATCTAACGACCATTGGGGTGCTTAAGGAATTTGCCTTGTCCATATTAAAACGTTTTAAAAGCTTTTCGGTATAATTTGATTGATGCACAAGTATCCCATTATGCATATGCTCAATTTGTAAACCAAGACAATATTTGGTTTTCCCAAGGTCTTTCATTTCAAATTCATTCTTTAGAAGAATAATCGTTTCATGAATTTCCTTTTGCGTCCCAATTATATTTAAGTCATCAACATATACGGCTATGATCACATATCCCGATATTGTTCTCTTAATAAAGACGCATGGACAAATAAGGTTATTTGTGTATCCTTTACTAGTCAAATAATCACTCAAACGATTGTACCACATCCTTCCAGACTGTTTCAACCCATATAAGGACCTTTGTAATTTGATTGAATACATTTCCTTAGGTTTTGAACACGCTTCAGGGATTTTAAATCCTTCAGGAACTTTCATATAAATGTCATTATCAAGTGATCCATACAAGTAAGCTGTAACGACATCCATAAGACGCATATCTAAATTTTTAGATACTGCTAAGCTGATTAAATATCTAAAGGTTATTGCATCCATAACAGGAGAATACGTTTCCTCATAGTCAATTCCCGGCCTTTGAGAAAAACCTTGAGCTACTAGTCTAGCTTTATATCTTGTAACTTCATTTTTCTCATTTTGTTTTCGCACAAAAACCCATTTGTACCCAACAGGCTTTACATGCGTAGGTGTTACAACAATGGGTCCAAAAACCTTTCGTTTGTTAAGTGAATTTAGTTCAGCTTGCATGGCATCTTTCCATTTATCCCAATCATGTCGATTTTGACAATCATTTACCGATTTTGGTTCAGGAGCATCATCTCCGCTCATAATATCACTTGCTACAGAATAAGAGAATACATCATCAATATTTTCCACTTCATCTCGATTCCATAATGTATGCATATGACCATAGTTGATTGACATATCTTTATTCACTTCTTTCTCAGAGAAAGTTTGGTCACTTAGTGTTTTGTCACTATTGTTTTCTTTAAGATCATTTTCTTTTTCTGATATTTTCTTTTTCCGAGGATTTTTATCTTTTGATCCAATCGGTCTTCCACGTTTCAAACGTTTCTGGATTCATGAGCCATATTTTTATCTATTTCCTTATTTGGAATCTCAACTCGAGCTGGAGCATTTGCAGCTGGTATATAAGATTTAGTTACTCTTTTTGTATCAGTAAATGCATCAGGCAATTGATTTGCAATTTCTTGCAGATGTATTATCTTTTGAACTTCTGTATCACATTGTTTTGTCCTTGGATCAAAATGCAACAAAGAAGGCTCAAACCATGACACATCATTTTGTTCTTTTTTCTTTTCTCCCCTAATGCTGGGAAATTTGCCTCATTAAAGTGGCAATCAGCAAAACGTGCCGTAAATACATCACCCGTTAAAGGTTCAAGATATCTTATAATGGAAGCTGTTTCATATCCAACATATATTCCCAACCTTCTTTGAGGACCCATTTTTGTGCATTGCGGTGGTGCAATAGGAACATATACCGCACATCCAAAAATTCTAAGGTGGGAAATATTTGGCTCATGGCCAGAAACAAGTTGTAAAGGAGAGTACTTATGATTTGCACTTGGTCTCATACGAATTAATGATCCAGCATGTAAAATTGCATGACCCCAAATAGACGCAGGAAGTCTTGTTCTCATAATTAATGGTCTAGCTATTAATTGCAGACGTTTGATTAACGACTCAGCTAAACCATTTTGTGTATGTACATGAGCAACAGGGTGTTCAACAACAATTCTAACAGACATGCAATAATCATTAAAGGCATTTGATGTAAATTCACCTGCATTATCAAGTCTCACTCTTTTAACTGTATAATCAGGGAAATGTGCTCGTAATTTAATAATTTGAGCAAGGAATTTAGCAAATGCTACATTACGAGTTGATAATAAAGAGACATGAGACCATCTGCTTGATGCATCTATTAAAACCATAAAGTATTTAAATGGTCCACATGATGGATGGATTGGTCCACATATGTCACCTTGAATTCTTTCAAGAAACATAGGTAATTCCTTTTCAACTTTCAATAGTGAAGGTCTAGTAATTAGCTTTCCAAGAGAGCAAGATGTACACGGAGGTATTTTATTTGATTGTGAAATCTTTGATTTTTCAATGGATGTCCATGTGTACTTTCAGTTATTCTTTTCATCATTGTAGACCCCGGATGGCCTGATCTATCATGCCATAACTTGAATATCTCAAGATCACAAAAGTTCTCTTTAACTGCCATGTGTGCTTGTGGCACATTAATATGTGTGTAATGCAAACCAGAATGGAGCATTGGCAGTTTTTCTAATATGTGACTTTTGCTCATGATATGCAAATATTTTTCATTTTCAACGGTCATTGACCGAGTATCATATCCATTATGATATATGTTTTTGAAACTTAATAAGTTTCTCGTTGATCTTGGGGAAAATAAAGCATTTTCTATTAAAAGCTTTGTACCATTTGGTAATACTAATTTAGCCTTTCCAATTCCTTCTATCAAGTTTGTAGGACCTGATATTGTATCAATGGTTCCCTTTGTTGGTTTCATTTCATAAAAATATTTCTTGGATCTAAGTATAGTGTGTGTAGCTCCACTATCTGCTATACATATATCTCCTTCATTTGTTTGGCCTTGTGCTCCGATGAGAGTCATTTTTTTTATATCTTCAAATATAAGGACAAATAATAAGCATATAATAAGTCCTCCTTTTTTTTAAAAAAAAAACTTTATTCATATAGTTAATACAATACATGAAAAGAAAATAATTAAACATAACTAAAAAGGTACTTAAACAAGAGAATTACATAATTGTTGCATACAATTATTATAATCTAGCACCATATCTTTCAGAGTTCCAAATCATCGATAAAATCTGAGGTATTTAGCTCAACGTTGATGTCATCAAATTTATCCACATGGTTCACTTCTTTTTCTTTCCCTTTAAGGGATGCTTGATATAACTCACATAGATGTGGAGCAGTGCGACAAGCTTTTGACCAATGGTTCGTACTACCACATCTAAAACATGAACTAGCATAATTTTGAGAAGTACCAACTTCATTTTTAAACTTGTTTTGGTGGTTGAAATTGGTAGTTCGTTGTCCATGACCACGACCACGGCCATGACCACGTCCACGACCACGGCCACGAGAATTACCTCGGTAATTGTTGTTCCATTTGTAAGGATGATTACGATCATTAAAATGAATTTTATCAAAGTGGCCATGACCACGGCCTCGCACACGAGCTTGTTCCCATTTACGTCCAGATTTTTTGTTATCATTACTATTAATAGCATTGACTTCTGGGATTGCTAGTGAACCAGTAGGACGAGCTTGATGATTTTTCATTAATAGCTCATTGTTTTTCTCCGCTACAAGGAGATATGAAGTTAGATCAGAAAATTTCTTAAAGTTTAGCAATTGTATTGGTTTTGCAAACTCATATTCGATGCATGAAATGTCGACAGAGTTTTCTCTAGCATATCATCCTCAGTAATTATATGCCCACAAAATCGAAGAGTTGAGCAGATTTTGAATACAGCAGAGATGTACTCATTCACTTTTTTAAAGTCTTGGAACCTTAGTTTGTTCCATTCATCTCTAGCAGCAGGAAGTAAAACTTCCTTTTGATGATCAAACCTACTTTGTAAGTCTTTCCATAGATCATATGGATCATCACAATTTGAGTATTCAAATTGCAACATTTCATCAATGTGTTTGTGTAAAAAAACATCAGCCTTAGCTTTATCTTGCTCTGAGCAAGTATTCCCCTCGTGTATAGTTTCCAATACACCCATGGATTTAAGGTGTCTTTTTACATGAGCCGTCCATGGCATATAATTTTCTCCACTGATATTTAGTGCCGGATATTCAATTTTTGCTATGTTGGACATTTTTGTTTTGCTAAACAAGAATTAAGCAAATAAAAAGATAATCATTAGAATCCATATATATCAATAACATTGCGATACAATAGAGCGGTAGAGCTATAAACATATACAAAAATAAGAAAAGTTTAAATTCTTCAGGTGGGAGTTCAGCAATGAGGATAAGATTTAAAATGATCATTATAGTAGGCAACATTAAAACCGGATGTATCATCTTTGAAAAATTGCTTCGGATAAACTTGAGAAAAGAAGTAATCTGTTTATAGTAACAAAAATAGATTTGATCGTGGTCAATTTATAGTTTAAATTATAACTGTTTACAAAGGATATTTAATTGTTTACAACGGTCATATGATCGTTTATAACGGCTATATAAACGTCATATGTGTGTATATATAAAAGCAAGAGAGAATAAGAAAGTTAAGATAAGTATAAAATGTTAGTACGAATAAATGTCAATAAACATAATTTAAAATGTTAGTTGCATAAAAGTTAGTTGACATAAATAGAAATGTTAGTTGTATAATTAAAGAATAAATGTTAGTTGCATAATTAAAAGTTAGATGCATAAATAATAAGTTAAATGCATAAGTAAAAGTTAGTAGACATAAAAGAAAATGTTAGTTGCATAATCAAAAGTTAGATGCATAAATAAAAATTAGTTTGTTAGTAGTCCCATAGTCCATAATAAGATCTTCTTCATGTTTATTTTATTTATTTTATTTATCTTCTCCATATAATATATTATAGATTATCACTAATCAAGTGTTTACCTTGCTTGATGGATGACTATGCGTTTTATTGATCTTCTTGATGAAAGTGTAAGAGTTCTCGTGCTGATAACGTGTTATAATTATCTTATAACTATAACAAGATTATAAAACTAACTTAAAGAGTTTAGAGAGAATTGTAAAGAGAGATGAGAAGAAATGTATAACTCTTGAATTATGTTCAAGATGGTGCATCTTTCTCATTACCATGAAGGTAGTATTTATACTACAAATACATGTACTCTTTGATAGGTAACTATTTAGGAGTCAACTAGTAAATAATTTTACTTCCTAGACTTTGAAAAATCACATCCAATAATTCATGATATTTCATGACAATATGTATATATATGTATGTATATATATATGTATATATATGTATATATATATGTATGTATATATATATATGTATATATATGTATATATATATGTATATATATATATATAGATAATTAAAGGAATCAACCCTAAGCTACTAAAAAGGAACAAAAGCTGTACCGAAGACACCAAAGGCTATAGTGACGGTACATAATCGTCTATCGATCGTGCCTATAACTTCGTCACCAAAGGCCCAAAATGTCATCTAATACTTAAAAATCAAAGATAACTGAAATAATCCATATGTAGAAAAACACAATCAAACTGAGAATTTTTAATCAAAGATAAATCTTAGCAAACCCTAACAATAGATATTGTCTTGCAACAAATCAAGTTATGGAAACTTATGGTAATTCATTTTTAATGAGTTTTAAGACACCTATCATTCAAGCTCACGAATTATAAGTAAGTCACTCTTGGTTAACACTCACAAATTTACGAAGCATGAGATGCCACACAATTAGACTTTTCTTTTGCTTTGCAATAAAATCTATGAAACATTCAAATGAACTAACACGAAGAGTAAAGATCTAGCTTGCTTTGATTAGACAAATGAACTAATCGCAGCTAGATCTACCAAAATTGGAATATGAAAATATGTGATAAAGAAAACTTCTTTGTGATGATTACCATGCAATTAAGAGATGTAATTTTGAAAAGAAATGAAATAATATCATGGATGCAGATTATGCTAGACACTTTACCAATTCACTTCAAGTAACTAAGATGAATACAAGAAGAAGAATCAAGAGGACTGGATCTTACGAACTATTGAAACTAATCACACTAATTCACCAAAAAACTATGCAACAAGATGAACTCTCTTCTTTAAATCTCCATTCGTAACTAACTTCTACAAAAATTTATTAACGAGAATTGACAACCAAACAATGATCTTACACATAATCACCCTCAACTATACAAACTGACACACTATACCCCTTATATTATAAAGGAATAGTATAAGTAGCTGAAGTACAACACTAAATCCAACAATATCCACCTTTGTACAAAGCTATCCAATTCAAGCATCTTCAAACAGTAGAAAAAATTTGATCCACCCAATGATTTAGTCAACATATCTGCAACATTGTCTTGAGTATCAGCATAAGAGACTATTATCTTCTTTGAGTTAACCACCTCTTTAATAAAATAAAGTCTACCATCTACATGCTTAGTTCTCTCATGATCCATCGGGTTTTTAGACAATTGAATAGCACCTTGCTTATCACACATTACCATGGCACTATGGGCTTCTACACCAACTCATATGCAAAACCTTTAAGCCATAAAGCTCATTTGGTAGCCTTTGTAAGAGCAATGTATTCGGCCTCAGTGAAAATAAAGAAACAACCTTTTGTAAAGTTGATTTCCAGCTCACCAAACTCCTATAAATAATAAATGCATACCTAGTAATAGACCTGCCCTTATCAGGGCCTTTGCATAATCAGCATCAACAAAGCCAGTTACAGGATACTCATGACTAATCTTACTTCCAAACAGTAAACCAACATCCGGGGAGCCAATTAGATACCTCAGAATCCATTTAACTGCCACCCAGTGCCTTCTACTAGGACTACACAAGTACATGCTTACCACACTAACTTCATAACCTATGTCAGGACGTGTACACACCATCAAGTACATTAGGCTACCTACAGCTTGTGCATAAGGTACATTAAGCATTTGCATCTCTTCTTCAACTGACTTAGGACAGTAACTAAGTGACAACTGAAAGTGCTAATAATGTTGTCACAGATATACTTGCATCCATAAAGTAATTTAAAAGTACCTTTATGATGTAACCAGTCTAAAAAAGCATAAGTACACTCTATTGTCTATCTCTAGACATCTCCATTCCCAATTTTTTCTTTGCACTCCCTAACTTCTTCATATTAAATTCTCTCATCAACATAGCCTTAGTAGCATCTACATCAGTCTTTTATTTGCTAGCTACTAGCATATCATCATCATACAAAAGAGATATACAGAGCCTCATACTGAGCTTCTTTATAATACACACAGGCATCATATGAACTTTTAGTAAACCCTTAAGTGTTAATCATCAAATCATTTGTTCTACTGCCTGGGTGATTGCTTAAGACCATAAAAGGATCTCTACAATAAGTAAACCTTATCTTCATGCCATTAATCAAACCCAGGGGGTTGTTTCATAAAGATATATTCCTCAAGACTACCATAAAGGAAAGCAGTCTTAACATCTAACTGTTCTAACTCAATATGAAACATTGCAGTCAAAGAGAGTATGACCCCAATAGAGGAGTGCTTTACAACAGGAGAAAATATATCGTTATAGTCCACCCCTTCTCTCTGAGTGAACCCCTTTGTCACTAACCTAGCCTTGATCACCTTTATTTACACCTTCCTTGACCTTGAACAACTTTTTACAACTAACCAGCTTTTGATCTGTAGATCTGTCTACTAATACCCAAGTATTGTTCTTGTTTAATGCCTCCATCTCTTCTAACATAGCTTGCATCCACCTAGGCCCATCCTCAAAGGACACAACCTATTTGTAAGTTAGAGGCTCACAAATGCTTTCAGCTGCTGCAACATTGAAGACAAAAGCAGTTATATCATTACTTTCTCTGAACATAGGAGGGGGCACTATCTCTCTCCTGGGTCTGTCTTAGCAATGCTATAAGTAGAATAAGAACTACCAGAACTCTCAACACTAGCATGTCCTTCATGAGCTTTATGGGTCTCTATGAACTCAGACTCCACCTTAACATGAACATCCTTAGGGATGAGCTTGTTACCAGAGGATTCATCATCGACTATGTTTGTAAAGAATATCTTCTCTGAATACTACATCCATGCTTACCATCACTTTAGGTACTCCACCATCCATTCTCCACAACCTATACCCTTTTACACCTTTCAGATATCCAAGCATAACATACTTGATTGCGCTAGGATCTAATTTGCCCATAACTTTAGGTACTTCACCATCCATTCTTCTGCCCAAAACTGTTTTGGCATACCAAACTCAATCAACAAGCACCTCACCTTATCCAATAGAGTTCTATTCATCCTTTCAGCCAGCCTATTTTTCTAAGGAGTGCTAGCCACAGTCAAATGTCACACAATCCCATAGTTCTTACAATATTGATCAAAGTTACGGTTGCAGAACTCTAGACCATTATCAGTCCTGAGTCTCTTTACCCTTTTCCTGGACTGAGTCTTAGCCATGACATTCCACTCCTTGAATCTCTCAAAGGTCTCAGTTTTGTTTCTTAGTAGAAATACCCAGACCTTTCAAGAGTAATCATCCATTAAGGATAAGAAGTACCTAGAACCTCCCAAAGATAGAGTTCTTGCAGGACCCCACAGGTCAGCATGAACATACTCTAAGACACCTTTAGAGGAGTGAATCCCTTTACTAAAACTGACTTTATGTGATTTTCCCATTACACAATTCTCACAGAACCCTACATCATATTCAGCTAGTTCACCAACCAACTACTAATCCCTTAGTTTCTTCAAGCCTTGAGTACTTATATGGCCTAACCTTCTATGCCATATAACTACTGTAGGTATCTCATTTGTTTGTATTACATAGCATAACTTACATTAACGGTACCATTTAACACATATGTATTGTTAGTCTTCCTAGAACCTCACAACAAGCACATAGAGCCTTTAATCACTTTGGCCTTGCCATTCTTTAAACTCACCGCATTGCCACTTACCTCAAAAGTCCTCAAAGAAATCAGGTTCTTTTTTAGACTGGGAATGAACCTGACATCTTTTAGAGTAATCTCAGTGCCATTAGCCAATTTGAAAACTACTGACCCTATCCCTTGTATCTCGCAAGGTCGGTCATCACCCAATTGCACCACACCTAGTGATCCCATCTTTAACTCTTTTAATAAATCCTTTGTGTATCATGTGATAAGAGCATCCAAAGTCCAATATCCCATCATCGCTTGACATAGACTTTGAGATGACTAAAACATCTGAACTATCATACCCATCTATGCTTCCATCCAAAGGATGATTAACTGGATTCTTGGAGTAACTAGACTCCACCCTCTTCTCCTTGAACCTGTCTGGGCATTCTCTATTGTGGTGCTTTTCAGATTGGCAAATAAAACATCTCCGCTTGGTTGTTGACTTTGATCTAGCACCCTTTCTTGCCTTGTTAGTTTGACAATTAGTTCTTCCTCTAACAACTAATCCGTAAGCACCTCCTTTCACTTCTGAACTCTTTTGAAGCTCCTTTGAATTCATCGATGCAATCACTTCGTCCATAGACAAGGTGGCCCTCCTAAACATTAGGGTATCCATAAACTGCTCAATACGCTTGACGTAAAGAGGATAAGAATATGATTGCCCGATCCTCCTCATCAAGCTCCACCTCAATGTTTTCAAGATCAAGGATTAACTTGTTGAATTCGTCGATATGATAATCTAGTGATTTGAGAGATGCCATCCTAAATGTATATAACCGCTTCTTTAAGTACAACCAGTTAGCTAATGATTTAGTCATGTAGAGGCTTTCAAATTTTGGCCACACAGCCGCTGTCACACCCCCACTTATAGCGGAAACACGAGGATATAACGGACGTGATCGTCATAACACATTGTTAATTAATAGAGATGCATTAAATGATGAAAAGTCAACGTGTCATGACGTCACCGAACATAAATAGAGACTTGTGTCGTAGTTAGTCAATTCCACGACAAACATAGCCAAATAGTCAAAAGAAGTATAAATCCCACAACCCGGGAGCAAGTGAACAAAATATGAATAACAAAGAAAATCCAACGTAATTGTCAGAGATATCCAAGAAGTTAATAATGCAAATCCTAGGGTCGTCGTTAAGGCAACATCACTAGCTATCCTCAATGATTGTTACCTGAAAAGATATGCTCAAAAAGGTCAACATATTGTTAGTGAGTTCGTAGGTTTAAGTGGTAAATATAATTGATGTTGTGTAATACTTTTTTAGGACATAGTGTAAACAATTATAAGCAAGCAATACCACATGTAAACATGAGCATCACAACTAAACCTGACACGCAGATCTTGTCTAAACATATTCACCCTAGGGTCCGTTCCAGGCCACTATCAGTCCCAACTAGTATACTAACAAACAAGGGTGGGGTGTCAGCCCAATAGTACTATCACTACCTATCCGTCGGTTCCACACCAGAATTAAATAGTTGTGAATAAAGAACTACACATCAACTCATGCATGTACCAGATATATATTTACAAAACAATAAACACAACAGTCCCAAGAATAAATGAGTTCACATCATTAAAAGGGTGATCATACTTTCCCCCAAGTTTGTAAATAACTGAAATGAAAACGGGGCCGCGAAACTCACTTCAAAATAGCAAAGTCCCAAAGTCCACAGTAAGAATGTCAAATCACTATAAAACACAAAAACACCAAACAGATTACTAAAGGATCAAGTTGATCTAGTTGGGTGTTGTCCTCAAGGTCCAGCCTTTAGTGTCCATCATGGTCCTTAATTTTGTCCTTTTTAAAAGTCATTTAATAAAATTTAAGTATTAAACTTGTCTTTATTTGATTATTTAGATTCAAATCTTTATTTTCAATTTCAATAAAATATTTCATCATGAAGACCTAATTGTGCACCAGTTTTGATTAAACTGGTCGGAGGTCGATACGGTAATGAAACGTTACGTAATAGGAGTCATTATAAAGATAAGACTTTATATTAAGTTCCAGAAAAAGAATCATATCAATTGAATAAAATATGAGAAAAATATGACTCGACAAACACAGACCAACCTACTGCCCAGATTCATCGGTTTAGACCTTCAGTTTTGTGTGTCGCGTTTGGAGGACCAAACGATGTCGAAACGACGTGAGACCACTTGCGTTAGTTAGAGAACTAATTAAAATTGTTTTTAGATGAAAAATTAGACCCATTTGGAGTTTTTATGACCTCAATACGACCTGCACAAGATGACCAATTTTTCTGACAGCAAACTATCCAAATTCTCAGCTTTATTTATTGGATTCAAAAACTTGGTTTTTGACCTTTATTGACTCCAACCCCATAAGAATGTTTAATTTAAGACCTCAAAAACGTCTATTATGTCCAGATTTCATGAGGTTACAATCCCAACTCAAAGATCAATGTACAATCAAGAACAAATACACTAGAGTTTTACCAAATGGTGACTCCGACACTTGAACGCCAAGATCTTCCAAGAATTATCATCCCAAAAACGAAAAGAAAGAAGAACAAGTGAAGAATCATAGTATAGGATGATTAATGCCATCAAATACAATGATAAAACAAAGATAATATCGATTTATTTCTTACCGGAGAATGATTAGATGAACAATTCGGATCAATATTTGTTCTTGAATGAAGCAATACACCAAAATCGATGGTTTGTTGAATCTAGATGATGATTTTCAACGGATTACGTGAAGAACAAGGAGAATTGGTTTTGATGGCTAGGGTTTCCAAGGAGAGAGCTTTTTAGGAGAATTAGGTTTGCAAAAGTGAAAAAACAAAGGGGAATCCCCCCTTGTCTATTATTCTCGGCCACAACAAGGGGAGCTCCTTCGGGCCCTTGGCCTGTCACGTCCATTCTCGTGTCGTCTCGTTACTCGTGTCATTCGATTTTTATGTTTTTAAGTTCCTCGCGCTAAGACCGTTCCAACGAGCTATTATATGCCCTAGAAATCGGATAATTTATATTTTTTGAATTAATTCAAGTTTATTTACTAGACTTTAGGCAAAGCCCATGAATGTATGATTAGTTGGGTTTTAACGTAAATTTAGCGTTCTTGATTAGTCTAATGCACAGGACCTTGATCTATGGCAAGCCTAATGGCCATCTTGATGACTAAAACCCTAGGCCCAACACTATGCCCTAGGCCCATTAATCTAAAATTTTGGTCAACATTGAAATGAACAATCAATTAAAGTCAAGCCCATATATGACAAAATCAAAGTCAAAAGTCAAAGTCAGAGGTCAACACAGTCAAAGTCAAAGGTCAATACACCTATTTTGGTGACGAATGTCACAACCACTGCACTCATCTCCTTCGACACTTTCCTGAGAACTCTGTCACCGAGGTTTAGTACGATGACGTTGTATGCCTTCTCCATGAGGTCTTTCTTTTTCTTGACTGTCAGGTAGCTGGTAATCCGGTCATCACCCTCAATGCATCGACCAACCCTTGATGAACCAACAATGCCCTCATCTTCAGCCTCCACAGACTAAAATTATTTCTTCCATCGAACTTCTCTAAATCAAACTTCGTAGTCACAATCCTTTCCTTCAATCGATTGATAGCGCGCATGGTAATTGATCAATGATTGAGATACTAATTCGAATTGATAGGAGTCGTAGCTCTGATACCAATTGTTAAACACTTTTACCAATTCAATTCAAGTAACTAAGATGAATACAAGAAGAAGAATCAAGAGGACTGGATCTTACGAAATATTGAACTCTAATCACATTGATTCACCAGAAAACTATGCAACAAGATGAACTCTCTTTTTCTAATCTCCTATCCTAACTAACTTCTAAACAACTTTATTAACGAGAATTAACAACCAAACAATGATCTTACACATAACAACCCTCAACTATATAAATTGACACATTGTACCCCTTATACTATAAAGGAATAGAAAAAGTAGCTGAAGTACAGCACTAACTCCAACAAATTCTAAAAGAATTACTAAAGTGATGGAGTAGCAAGTATATTGATCAAATGTGTATAGCATTTAATTAGGTGATATATATATATATATATATATATATATATATATATATATATATATATATATATATATATATATATATATACATATATATATATATATATATATATATATATATATATATATATATATATGTCACACCCCGGGCCCAGAGAGGCGGGACGTACCGGTTGGTAAACAACAACCAAAATGCAGCGGAAACTAAATGGTTTAATATAATGCATCTCACAATATTTACATTACGATATGGGTTTAGTTTCAGTTTACAAGGTGCATCAATCTATAATCCATGGGTATCATGACCTATCTCTTTGTCAATATTTCTTGAGGCTTCAGTAACTAAGGCTTCTAGGCTCGACCTTTTTCCTTCAACACCTACCCTCACTTCTTGCTTCGGATTTGGATATCTTCTATAGCTCAGCTAATTTACCTAGCTGTACCTGAAAGACATGCTCAAAAGATTTTGTGTCAACATAAAGTTGGTGAGTTCAAGTGCTTAAAGTTTAAAAACAAAAAGGACTTAACAAATCCTCGTTTGATAAAAATGAATGAATCATAGTTTCAAATTGTGGGAGAAAAATCATAATCAACCCTGCACTCAGTCCCGGTTGGCCTCTTCTTAAGTTGTGTTTTACCGGATATTCCCGAAGGAAGAAACTGAGCCCCAAACCAGTGAACCCTACCTGCCCGGATGGTTCACCATAGTATCTTAACAAAACTTGTTACATGCCACAACGATCTCTCAGGATCTCAGTGGGGTAACCTTCCTGGAACGGAAGCCACTGTGTGTGGGGGATTCCCCAAATAGATCTATCCATATAAATCAAGCGGTTCACGAAAAAATTAATGATTATGATATAAGTATCAGCAGGTAACCACAAATCCCACATAGAATCATCAAATAAAGCACAATCATAGTTCATAAAAAAAATATAGCATGTTTCATCCTAAAACAATTAGTAAAAAGGGGGATCACTAGAACTCACCTGGTATCCTTATATAAATTTTGAACTCGGTAAAGAAATGTGAAGGTCACCAACAAAGCAATCCTAATTAGAACATAAGAGATTCATGTTTAGAATTAGCACGATGTCATTACATGCGTGGGGTTGAGCTCTTTAGTTAACTTAAAGTTAACAATTAGTATCATTGATGTAGATTAGCTTCTTGTAAAATTATCAATTGTTATGCACTCACTCGTGCATATTAGGTTAATTAATGCCTTTATCCGATAAATGATTCTTTGCATAAAGAGTGTAGCCATAAACGGTTGATATCAAGGATTCCAAATCTTTATAGATAGTTTTTAATGATGAAGTAAGAAATCCATAATGTTTCAAATGATGTTTATAATGCTTTCACTTATATCATAATGTTAAATTGATTGATGCTAAAATAATCCAAATATTGATAATAGTTGTCGATATATTTAATAAAAGGGGTGACACAAATAATATTTATTCCAATAATAATTAGATGATCGACTATGAATAGTAGTAATATGATGGATTATTATAGTATATTTTAGTCTTTTATCTTAAATAAAAACGTGTAGATGTCGGTTAACCCATGTATTTATTGTATATGTATATGCACAATCGTATTTGTATGAATTTTACATCTCGAAGCCTTGTATGGATTTAGTGTGACATGGGATCAAATTGAGTTGTATCGTCATTAACATGTTATAATCCTTCTTATATTGTAATGATACATATATTTTTATCTAGGTTGATTTCTGATAAATATTGTTGCTACTTAAGTCTCATGTTAGAACTATCCATTTAAATCAGATAATGATCTCAAGTGGCGTTTGCTTTCGTTTTATAACTTATGTACTTTATACAATTAGAGCTCAAGTAACACGCATATAAATTATAATTAAATTTCAAATGTGTTACGCGTGCGATTATACCTTTCACTCGGTTCACGTTCGCTAACCCACTCATATTGCTCTTGATCTAGTCGCCTTCACGTTCCGTTGACTGCTCGTTGACCAAGTTTGACCAGTGGCTATCCAAAGCTTCACCTTGACTTTCTAACACAACCCCAACCATAATCGACAACAACAATCACGGTCAACACCACTACAACACCACTAAAATACTATTTCAACCATGACTTTCACAATCATCCTAACCGAACTTTAGTCCATCATCATAGCAGCCCAAACAATAACCAAACTAGAAAACCCACAACCGAGAACCACAATCACAACCATCTCCACCATCACCGTGCACCGCCATTACAACCACCATAATCACCACCTAAACCCAACAACCATTACCACAATCACCATCACCATCGGCCCGTCACCTGCTGTGGCAGCCCTCCTTCGGCAGCCACTAAACGACACCACCAACGCGACCGGTAACATCCACCGCCAATATCACAGCCACAATGACAACCGCCAACCTCAACCGGCTACCGCAAGTAGCCCGACAACCATAGCTCACAGCCACAGCCAACCTTAACCGACAACCATAGCCCGACAACCACCGATCGACCACCGCAGCCCACAACATCAGCCACAGCCGCGACAGCACCTTCATTGCCAAAACCCTTCTGCCGTCACCTTCAAACGCCCGTAACTTTCAAACCGTTAAGAGTTAGACAACGCCGCTACCACCGTTGGAAAGATCTCGTCGAGACGAAGAAGACCATGGGTGGCACTCGTCGCCACTCGCCGCCAGTCGCCGGCGGCCTGAGAACTCGCCGGAACCCTAGCCGCCGCTGCCTTCTTTCTTCCATATCTTTCAAACCGTTGCGAATTAGAAGAAACCGCCACCTCCATCGTGATCAGGAGGTCGAGATTAGGGGGGTAGGCCAAGACTTGGCCGGAAACCGCCGCGCCGCCGCCGCGCCGCCGCCGCCGTGCCGCCGCGTGCCGCCGCCGTGCTCCGGCGAAGTCGGCCATGCAGCAGGTCTTGAGAGCATTTAGTGTGTTTCTAGGGTTTCAAATGAGAAATGAGGGGTTAGATAGCTTTTATACCTAGGGTTTTTGAGTGGGCTTTATTTAAAAATCGCGTATACGTCCCGAAAACTTCGTTATCGCGTATCGAATGGTCTTTTGGGTAAAGTCTCGTTAGAAAACTTATAATAGATTTATCTAATTACTTTAGCTTGAAATAAAACAATTCGGTATTTTTATGGTCAAACTCTCGGGTTTGACCTATTCTCAGGCCGGTCCACGCTTCAGTCGCGTCTCGAACCACATTGCTCCTTGATAACCGTCACACTCTCTAATTTAGAATGTTATAATAGGTATGATAATTAGATAAACATTTATGACGTTATAAGGCTCGGTTGTCGTATCAGATGTCCGTTAAATGCCGGAGTATCCGGTATTCGCGTTTTTCCGACGTATCATAGCTGATTATACACGTTTGGTTAGGATCTTTTAGCAAGTACTGTTTACAGTATGCATCATGATTAACAATGATTTTAAAAGAATATAACCCATTATAAGTACGTTCCGCTGTAAATTAGACGTTAGTACGCGTTAGATTACCGGACTGTACACGGTATAGGTTTTGAATCTGTTTTTGGTTTGGATTCTTATCGTAGTTGCTTCTAATCACAAATTAATTTATTATCTTTTGATCACTTATTTAATTAGATGGTAAATGGGGTATTGGGCCTTAAATGGGCCTTGTTTATAAGTTTGGGCCCTTATTGGGCCTATTGGGCCTAAAAAGGCTAGTTTCTTTTCCAAGTTTTCTTTGGTAAGCCCAATTCAATCTGGACCTTTATTGGGTCCTATAATACATTAAGTTTCCTAATTGGGCTAGATTTCAGAGGTGTTACATTCTCCCCTCCTTAAAGAAATTTCGTCCTCGAAATTTTAGTATCGTTAATATTGTTTCCGAGTGTCACACTCATAGTATGAGTCTTGAGGATTTTAAAGTTATTCAGCTGAGCATTCCATGACGAAAGTTGTCGATTAGGCATCAAACAACCGGGTTTGATTTAGATTCAAGTAATTATCCCACGTTAAAACATGTTTGACAAAATCAGAGAGTCGATTCATGAATAGATTTTTGGCTTCACAATCAGGTCATTTAACATTTGAACAAAATTAACAAAAAGAGATTCTCCACTGAGGTTCAATGCACAATCCTACTAGGTAGATCTAGCAGGGAAACAAATACTAAAAATCCTGGCAATATCACCGTCCTCACGGAGAGTCTTGCGAAAGGTTGTGTAGTATCAGAGGTTGATGTGAATGCCTTCAATTGGACTTAATAGTCAAGTCGGCTACACGGCACTATTAACTCCTTAGAATCATAAGGTAATAGGTCATAAGATGTCATAGATTAAAGTCTCCAGATTAAGGAGGATGTGGGTTCCCCCCAAGAAGTATAGATTAACATTTAGGAACCGCACGATTATTCTCATAAAGCTAAAACTAAGAAGTTTTCACGATTAATAGGAACGAAGAGGTTTGGTCACACAAAAAGGTCACTACTTTTCCAGCCTTCCTACTCCGGAACGATACTGCATGCGATAATCCTAGTCTTCGAGTAGTTCCACCTATCTTAACTTATGCTTGTCGAGAGTTTTCCCATACAGGATGCGTCATAAGCTCTTGTGAACTGACGTTGGAAGAATTTGCAAGTTCACGATGTGATACGGGTGAAGTCAGTAGAAGAAAAGCCTAATTGCAAGCTATCCGCATTTATCGATGCGGGTAAGTAGAGACAAACACGGCCAAGACTTTTTCTTTCACATTTAGAAATGCGAGCGTCTTAGGACAAATGCGGATGTCGACCTCCTATCCGCACTTGTCAATGCGGCTGATATTACCGATTGATGATCACCCTATGGTGTTTGAACTAGTATTCTAATGGGTAGTCGGGAGACTAGTACAGCTAATGTATCCGAATGCATATAGTTCCAGTTCATGTATAATGTAACTCTTCATGTGTTTCTTAAATTGTCGGGCGGCTAGAAGCTTGTCTTGTATCATTGCACCAACACACATCTGAAGCCTTCTGATCCGTGTCCAAACGGATTTGGCATATTCCTGGGTTTACGACGCCAGTTGTATAGCTGCACGAGTGAAGCTTTTATTGATCCTCCTAAAATTTTCGCTTAACCCTAAACGTTGACATAACTCAATGAGTTTTTACTACTTCTCGGACTTAGATAGCCCAAATTTTAGCGAATTGTCTCGAATTTCATGCTTACTAGCAATGTCGAGATAACAAGCATGCCTAAGTATGACTTACTGAATCCCATTCATCAGGCTCATGAATACCGTGGGTGTGTGAGCCAGCCCAAACAAGCTTGAATGTGATTTTCATATTGACTCTAATGTATTTTAAATGCAATCCTTGGTAACGTCTTTATCACTTATATACCCGGCTGATAGCATTAGAAGTGTAGTCAGTATCTTACAACTGATTAAGCAGGTTAACAATTCTGGAAAAAGGGTTATCACTTCTTCTAGGTAACTTATTCAACTCTTGATAGTTTGTCCATATTAAGAGCATTCCATTCCACTTCCCACAAAGTGTATTAGGGTTCTTCAAGGTGACACACTATGTCTTATGAACCGTTTATCTAACAGTTGTCAGATCTCCCTTCCTTCCACGAGCTTCTTAACATATTTCGAATTTCATACCACCATACATTACTACTTCTCTCCGATTCACCTTCCTTTAGGGCAACTCCAGCTGTCATCTTATCTACAGAATCGTTGTATATTCTTCCACTAATTCCCTTATAGTGCTTCCCAATCAAGGTCAACCTTCTAGATGACCTCTTTCTCGCTCCTCTTTCTCCAAAGTAACCGTACCCTGTAGGGGGTCCATTCGTGCAACGAGTAATCCTCATCTAAAACCTAGTTACTTATAGGCCTATCAATTGTTCCACTGAAATATGATAGTAAGCCTTCTGGCTCGGATTTCAACGTACGGAGTTTACTAGGGTATGCTATTGGTGAATTGCTCTATAAAAGGTTTAGAAATTTAGAGGGGAAAATATTTAATGCTTACGACTGGTGATTGCTGTGCTGGTCGCCTACTATCTTTTGCATGTTTATTACTACGTCGTAGTTGGACCTCAAGTGATTTAACACATGAGATTTCTTGTAGCTGATCTTCTATGCTTCTTAATACATCTTTTGGAGCAACACATTCCTCTCAGCTCCAACTGAGAGTCTTCCCGCATGAATTATTTGTTATCACCGGCATCTTGACTTGATAGGGTTCTAAAACTTCGTTAAGGTGCTTATTAGTAGAGAGGGAACTATCTACCACTCTATTAACCTCTTATATAACATCAGGATTGTAATCTAACTTTGTGATCTTTGCTCTTGCTTCACGAATTCATCACTCAAATAGTAGAACTCTCTAGGTAGAGATGACTCACGGATTCATCACCATTCATTAGTCCAAGAGTTTAATAAAGAATAAGTCCGGAACAAAATGTGTGAAAACAGGGAATTCACCAACATTGTAGACTCAGATTTTTGTTTCGAAAGCTCGAAGATCAAATTTTCTCGGCGAATAACTTTGGCACTCGGGCTATTTATCTTTACGGAAATCGGGGCTATAGGATGAGGTTTCATTTCCTACTTATTCTGGCACTCGAAAGGTTACCAAGAACACGGCCAGTTAAAAGCATGGTCAAAATAGTTCAACTTATGTTTCAATCGAAGTTTGTCACCAGGTGACTAACGGTTGAGGATGATGAAGGATTTCACAAGCATAGTACTATGAAAAACGATGGTTAATTACTATCGAAGCTGATATTAAGAATAGTGCTTGGGTTAAGGGGTTCTATTACCATGAATAGGCGTAGAGGAGTTATATTCATCAAGGACTTTGAGAAAAAGATCAGAGGTATTCTAGATTCCAGAATGTCCTATGAAGTGTGAGCTACTAGGGAAGAAGGAAGTGACAAGTCCTCTATGCCATTGATCACAATAGGTGCTTCTCGTAAATCTGTTACTCCGGTATATTCTCGGCTGTAACCAATATGTTAGAGGGTCCCTTACTATGTTGAGGAAGTTTTGTCGAGTCCTATGCTAGGTAGGAAGAAATTTTCAGACATCGCGAAAAATAGCGCGGCTAAAGTACACAGACAACTTAGGTGAAGTGCCATACTTTCAGCACCAAACTGGATGGGTTTGAAACAACATTTGATGATCTCCTGGGTTGGATAGTTGTATCATTATACTTCCAATAGGAGAGCAAAACAAAGAAAGAGAGAGAAAGAAAAGGGATAATTACTACAATATCGTCCTTGGTAGCTCTTCAAGAGTTAAATGTTTTCTCTCAGCATGAAAGTTTTAGATTTATAATTTTTGAGTATATATTGGATATTGGTGTTTAATCTGGTATGTACTAGTTCCTTGAGTGTTATACCTTGACATTAGTTTACATGACAGGGCCCACCAGAATTCAAGGGTACCTGTAAATTCACCATTACGTGTGCACCCGTAATCGTCAATTTACCTTACACTATCATTCTAGTTGTTCCCATCATAAGTTTCAAGTTTTGTGTAATTAGGTTCTGGAGTTAAAATTTTTCATTTGGTCATCATCTGCAATTAAGCACATTTAGATTCTAGTTACGCTAACATTCTTGCTAACCCAACCATTTTCAAAGTACAGTTCAACAAACCAGGTAACGAGCAATCAGGTACAAGCTATAATAGGGAGCAGATCAAACAAAAAGGCATCATGGTTGCTATCCTATCACTGTATTCCAACAAGTATCATCATATGAATGAAGCATATAAACAAGTATCACTAAAGCAGTTGTCTCATGTAACGACACAAGTCGTATCAAGTATTCAACTAATAGCAGTTGTTTCATATAACGACACAAGGTCGTATCAAGTATAAAAATAATAGCTGTTGTTTCATATAATGTCAAAAGTCAGTTGTGCAATCAGATAAGTATCTCCCCAGAATTTAAGTCTTAATATACTTGCACATCTTTGATTCATAATATACCTAGTCCCAGTGCTCAGGGGTCCTAGTAGTCAACTCCAGAAGATTCCAAATATTCTTAGTTTTACTCGGGTGCACCTATCATAGGTAGTACCCTAATGCAACAAGGTTTCTTATAGGGTAGGGAATTCTTAATAGTATCTATCCCATGAGGTATACAGATTAAAGACGAGTGTCCTTAATGGAATCTATTCTGTTGTAAGTTTTAGATCACTAATTCATGGAAACAACCTACCAGGCTGGTCCTATTTATGGTTGTAGCTTAGTGTCTCGAAGTAACCCACTTTCCTATAACCTTGGCTTAACTAAACTCGGAAAAGTCTTCTTACAAGGTGGTCCTATAAGGTTCATATGGTTGTAGTTTAGGTCTCGCGAAGCAGACCTACTTCTCTACAACCTTTGGCTCTGATACCAATCTGTCACACCCCGGGCCCAGAGAGGCGGGACGTAACGGTTGGTAAACAACAACCAAAATGCAGCGGAAACTAAATGGTTTAATATAATGCATCTCACAATATTTACATTAGGATATGGGTTTAGTTTCAGTTTACAAGGTGCCTCAATCTACAATCCATGGGTATCATGACCTATCTCTTTGTCAATATTTCTTGAGGCTTCAGTAACTAAGGCTTCTAGGCTCGACCTTTTTCCTTCAACACCTACCCTCACTTCTTGCTTCGGATTTAGATATCTTCTATAGCTCAGCTAATTTACCTAGCTGTACCTGAAAGACATGCTCAAAAGATTTTGTGTCAACATAAAGTTGGTGAGTTCAAGTGCTTAAAGTTTAAAAACAAAAAGGACTTAACAAATCCTCATTTGATAAAAATGAATGAATCATAGTTTCAACATTGTGGGAGAAAAATCATAATCAACCCTGCACTCAGTCCCGGTTGGCCTCTTCTAAAGTTGTGTTTTACCGGATATTCCCGAAGGAAGAAACTGAGCCCCAAACCAGTGAACCCTACCTGCCCGGATGGTTCACCATAGTATCTTAACAAAACTTGTTACATGCCACAACGATCCCTCAGGATCTCAGTGGGGTAACCTTCCTGGAACGGAAGCCACTGTGTGTGGGGGATTCCCCAAATAGATCTATCCATATAAATCAAGCGGTTCACGAAAGAATTAATGATCATGATATAAGTATCAGCAGGTAACCACAAATCCCACATAGAATCATCAAGTAAAGCACAATTATAGTTCAAAAAAACAGAGCATGTTTCACCCAAAACAATAGTAAAAAGGGGGATCACTAGAACTCACCTGGTATCCTTATATAAATTTTGAACTCGGTAAAGAAATGTGAAGGTCACCAACAAAGCAATCCTAATTAGAACATAAGAGATTCATGTTTAGAATTAGCACGATGTCATTACATGCGTGCGGTTGAGCTCTTTAGTTAACTTAAAGTTAACAATTAGTATCATTGATGTAGATTAGCTTCTTGTGAAATTATCAATTGTTATGCACTCACTCGTGCATATTAGGTTAATTAATGCCTTTATCCGATAAATGATTCTTTGCATAAAGAGTGTAGCCATAAACGGTTGATATCAAGGATTCCAAATCTTTATAGATAGTTTTTAATGATGAAGTAAGAAATCCATAATGTTTCAAATGATGTTTATAATGCTTTCACTTATATCATAATGTTAAATTGATTGATGCTAAAATAATCCAAATATTGATAATAGTTGTCGATATATTTAATAAAAGGGGTGACACAAATAATATTTATTCCAATAATAATTAGATGATCGACTATGAATAGTAGTAATATGATGGATTATTATAGTATATTTTAGTCTTTTATCTTAAATAAAAACGTGTAGATGTCGGTTAACCCATGTATTTATTGTATATGTATATGCACAATCGTATTTGTATGTATTTTACATCTCGAAGCCTTGTATGGATTTAGTGTGACATGGGATCAAATTGAGTTGTATCGTCATTAACATGTTATAATCCTTCTTATATTGTAATGATACATATATTTTTATCTAGGTTGATTTCTGATAAATATCGTTGCTACTTAAGTCTCATGTTAGAACTATCCATTTAAATCAGATAATGATCTCAAGTGGCGTTTGCTTTCGTTTTATAACTTATGTACTTTATACAATTAGAGCTCAAGTAACACGCATATAAATTATAATTAAATTTCAAATGTGTTGCGCGTGCGATTATACCTTTCACTCGGTTCACGTTCGCTAACCCACTCATATTGCTCTTGATCTAGTCGCGTTCACGTTCCGTTGACTGCTCGTTGACCAAGTTTGACCAGTGGCTATCCAAAGCTTCACCTTGACTTTCTAACACAACCCCAACCATAATCGACAACAACAATCACGGTCAACACCACTACAACACCACTAAAATACTATTTCAACCACGACTTTTACAATCATCCTAACCGAACTTTAGTCCATCATCATAGCAGCCCAAACAATAACCAAACTAGAAAACCCACAACCGAGAACCACAATCACAACCATCTCCACCATCACCGTGCACCGCCATTACAACCACCATCATCACCACCTAAACCCGACAACCATTACCACAATCACCATCACCATCGGCCCGTCACCTGCTGTGGCAGCCCTCCTTCGGCAGCCACTAAACGACACCACCAACGCGACCGGTAACATCCACCGCCAATATCACAGCCACAATGACAACCGCCAACCTCAACCGGCTACCGCCAGTAGCCCCACAACCATAGCTCACAGCCACAGCCAACCTCAACCGAAAACCATAGCCCGACAACCACCGATCGACCACCGCAGCCCACAACATCAGCCACAGCCGCGACAGCACCTTCATTGCCAAAACCCTTCTGCCGTCACCTTCAAACGCCCGTAACTTTCAAACCGTTAAGAGTTAGACAACGCTGCTACCACCGTTGGAAAGATCTCGTCGAGACGAAGAAGAGCATGGGTGGCACTCGCCGCCACTCGCCGGCGCCGGTGGCCTGAAAACTCGCCGGAACCCTAGCCGCCGCTGCCTTCTTTCTTCCATATCTTTCAAACCGTTGCGAATTAGAAGAAACCGCCACCGCCATCGTGATCAGGAGGTCGAGATTAGGGGGGTAGGCCAAGACTTGGCCGGAAACCGCCGCGCCGCCGCCGCCGTGCCGCCGCCGTGCTCCGGCGAAGTCGGCCATGCAGCAGGTCTTGAGAGCATTTAGTGTGTTTCTAGGGTTTCAAATGAGAAATGAGGGGTTAGATAGCTTTTATACCTAGGGTTTTTGAGTGGGCTTTATTTAAAAATCGCGTATACGTCCCGAAAACTTCGTTATCGCGTATCGAATGGTCTTTTGGATAAAGTCTCGTTAGAAAACTTATAATAGATTTATCTAATTACTTTAGCTTGAAATAAGACAATTCGGTATTTTTATGGTCAAACTCTCGGGTTTGACCTATTCTCAGGCCGGTCCACGCTTCAGTCGCGTCTCGAACCACATTGCTCCTTGATAACCGTCACACTCTCTAATTTAGAATGCTATAATAGGTATGATAATTAGATAAACATTTATGACGTTATAAGGCTCGGTTGTCGTATCAGATGTCCGTTAAATGCCGGAGTATCCGGTATTCGCGTTTTTCCGACGTATCATAGCTGATTATACACGTTTGGTTAGGATCTTTTAGCAAGTACTGTTTACAGTATGCATCATGATTAACAATGATTTTAAAAGAATATAACCCATTATAAGTACGTTCCGCTGTAAATTAGACGTTAGTACGCGTTAGATTACCGGACTGTACACGGTATAGGTTTTGAATCTGTTTTTGGTTTGGATTCTTATCGTAGTTGCTTCGAATCACAAATTAATTTATTATCTTATGATCACTTATTTAATTAGATGGTAAATGGGTATTGGGCCTTAAATGGGCCTTGTTTATAAGTTTGGGCCCTTATTGGGCCTATTGGGCCTAAAAAGGCTAGTTTTTTTTCCAAGTTTTCTTTGGTAAGCCCAATTCAATCCGGACCTTTATTGGGTCCTATAATACATTAAGTTTTCTAATTGGCTAGATTTCAGAGGTGTTACAATATATATATATTATATATATATATATATATATATATATATATATATATATATATATATATATATGTATATATATATATATATATATATATGTATATATCTATGTATATATCTATCTGTATCTGTATATGTATGTCGTTATCTATCTGTCTATGTCTATGTCTCTGTTGTATATATGTCTCTGTATCTGTCTATGTCTATATATATTATATTATATATATATCTATATATCTTTCTATATATATATATTATATATATATATATATATATTGTTGTCCACAAAGTCATGATCTTATTGAATGAAGCATAAGGCACTTACTCAAGATAGGTCATATATATATATATATATATATCTATATATATATATATATATAGATCTATATATATATATATATATATCATTGTTGTCCACAAAGTCATGATCTTATTGAATGAAGCATAAGGCACTTACTCAAGATAGGTCTGACTTTTTTACTATGCAAATACCCAAGAAAATACCACTATATATATCTTAAGGAAGCTTCAAATTTAGTAGGGAGAAGCCACTTTGTTACTTCTGTACATCTTCAAGAAACTGTAAATTTAGTTAGAAAAACCATTTTGTTACTCTTATTAGTGCATAAATTTCAAGAAACCAAGTATTATAAGAAGCAATCGTATGAGTACCTTTACAAAGATCATTATAACTACAATTCATTTTTAAATTTCATCTCATTAGTCATAACAGTTGATGAGTATTTTATAAGTTTCAAACTCATCATCTCACTATTTATAAACAGATCCACCTTTACCCTGAAACAATATTAGTATAATCATCATTTGGAGACACAAAAACAATATGACTCAAGCGATATGCACACACACTAATCAACATCTCTTATAGTTATTTCAATCAATATAACTATAAAAACACTGACGTTTGACTTAGCAAAGTTGAGCTTGAGTTAAAGAGCCTAGAATAAGCTTACACCATGAAAAACAAACTACTCAATACATAAATTATTAACCATAAAACACTCAAAAATGCAAGAAAATCTAACCACAAATCTAATAAATTATGCAGCAACAACAACAAAAGCACATAATGAACCTCAAAAGAAAATATATATATTTAAACAACATAGTAGTAACACAGTATCTGTAAATTAATTTAAAGTTAACGAAATAGAACTTAAACCAAAGAAATAAAACAAAAATAATTCATACCTTGATAACATAAGAGTTAGAAAGTGATAACCCTCATTTCTTGAATCCACTTTATACCTTACAATTAATGTTAGAATTAAATACAAACCATTCATGACTAAAACATATTAATCATAAAATAATCAAGTCCAATATCCTGATAATATACCTCCAATTCTCCAAAGCCTTCTCAATCTCAACATCTCTCATGCCTACACCTTTAACGTTTATAGGAAGCAAAGGAACAGCCCTATGTACACAATAAATCTTCCTCACATGGAATTTAACCTATCAATTGACCCATTTTACACATTAGACTTGTTGTGCAACTAATAAACTATTTTATTGTTGTCAATAGAAACAAATACTTGGGTTAGGGGAGTTTTGGCATGCAGTTCAAATATAAAATCTAGTCTCCCATGTCCCATCCTTATTGGGAATTAGTTATGTGTTTAATTATTTTATATCTTCCAAAATATATTACAAGTACCATGCCTAAAACTACCATGTTAATTAATCATAAAAAAACATATAACAAACCAATAACAACACATAAGCAATGAGTGACTCTTAAACAATAAACTCAACACATTCATTAATTACTTAAAATGAAAATCTTATTTTGACTCAGATGACAGTAAAAGTAAAAGAAATAAACTAACTCAAGTGATATGAAGGTTTGGTAGGCCGTTTCATTTCACCCACAAAACCGTTCAAATAACGTTAAGAAATTGTTTTAATTTTTACTGGATAATTATAATAGAACCCTAAAATTAGCACCAAACACATGATCAAACAAACAACAGAAACATATTTTGTTTTAACATAACTGATTGGCAATCGGTTCAGAAATGAATCAGATTTTAAGGAACAAACCTATCTTATTCCAGCAGGAGACATCGAACACCATGGACAATCCAATCTAACCTGCAATAACAACCAAATAGCAAGTCTTACATGACTTAATGGTGAAGAAGAACGGGTAAACAGAAAGCATACCTGTGATTCTAGCTGCAACCGAGTAGAGATGTGTAACATCTTGAAATTTTTTTTACTGAGAATTAATTTGATTAATCTCGTAAGGACCATTATTATCATTTATAGAAATTGTGATTTATTTATGTTTGATTCTTGGTTTCATTAATTAATTCTTTTATTTAAAAGATAATAACTTAAGCTATTAAGTTGAACATAATAACATTTTTAATAGATTATAAAATAAATAACAATCATAATAACTATGAAATATGAATAATAATAATAATAGGAGTAACAAGTCATAAATAGTTGATAAGTTTAAAAATGGTTAAATCTTAAAGTTAAATTAAGTCCAGGGGCTTAATTGTAAATCTAGAAACTTAGGCTATGAAGTTTTGTGCATAAAATGTTAATACTAAAGACCGCAGGGACTAAACGTGTAAAGTTGAGAACCCAAACCAACCCTCCCACATGAACCCGTATTTCCGGTGGCCGGCTCCGGCCAACCCTCCGGCAGCCCCCAAATCCATTCGAAACCGTCGGTTTTTGATGCCAATTCATTCCTAATCGTCTCGTGAACGTGTCTCGAACTTAAACACACACAATAATGGAGTTTAATCATCGGTTACACACCATTCGAATGAAAAACCGATGCCTTCAATTCCATAACCGTTCTAACCCTAAATTCTTAACTACAATCTAATTAAACACACCTAATCAATCGGCTAACTGATCCTAAACGTTCACTAACTTGCAATTTCATCTGAAACAAACACAAGAGTAGAATTCGAGGGACCTCTCCCGTTCGCGACCGCCACACTCGAACACCATCTTCAACAGTTCTAAACTCGAAAATTATAGAGGGCTTTTCGTCTTGGAGTCCATTAGACACTATCTGTGCAGCGAATTTGTTTATAATCGTCGTTTGAGCATCAAATTAGTGCTACATGGTCGCGATCTGTTCTTGTACATGTTCATCACCAGTTCCAACTCAAATCAGGTAATTAAACGTTGTAATACAGTCGGTTTTGGTTGGGGAATAAAAGCCCTATGATTGTTCACATTCACTAGATCGTTTGGTGCTTCAATTTGATCCAATTTCGTTCTAGGGTTCTTGAGTGATTTGGGGTTTTCTTTAACTAATAGACTTATAAAATTATTTTGAATATTAAACAGATATGAGCTGTAGCCCAACTGGTAATGCAAGAACTCAATAGGCAAGAGGTCCTGGGTTCGAACCGGGCCTCTGCCATTCTTTTTGTGTTAATTAATTTTTGTACAATTTATAATTCAGAAAAATATTATATTAATAAATTACAATAGAAAAATTATTTTGTTAATTAAATTATTTCAGAAAAAAATCAAGTTAATTTTTAAAGGTTTTAACACTTATAATTCTTAGATTTAATTATTATTTTTTTTAAGAATAGAAAGTTATAAAAAAATATATATATTACTTAGTCATTTATGTTATGAATATATTATGTTTCAATAATTATTTAAATACTTAATTATGCAAATGATTATTTAGATGATATTTAAATAATGAATTATTCAATGATTTATGTAACCATGTTAATTATAAATTCGTTAGCTTTCACTTAAATTCTTGAAATTTGTAAAACAATATAATTTACTCTATCTTTATTTTTCTAGGGTTTTGTATTATAAAACCTTTATGACAAATCATTTTAAAAACCCAAAACTTTATAAAATCATTTGAATAATTTTTTTAACGTCATTTAAATAAGTAATTAATTAATTCTCTTTATAAAGTTTTAAATAGTTAATTATTAAATTAATTACTTCTTTTCACATATTATACCTAATTTCTATTAAATCAATAACTTAAATTGTTGAAACATTTTCTTAAACTTAATTAATTTATAATATCTTTATTAAACCAAACGTAAACGATTCATTATTTTATGTAATTATTTAAACCCCCAAATCCCAACTGAAACCCTAGTTCGCATTAAAACATTAATCTTATTATTTAAACTTAAACTTGTAAAATATATATATTTAGGTAACTTGTGAAAGACTACGTTGGAGCGTTGCTTATCATATCTCTTATTAATCGTCATTCTTACTTATTTGAACATGTGAGTATTTCATACCCATTTTTCTTATTTTCACACTTTGGGGTGAAACATGTTAACTTATATTATTGCACTTGTAAACTTCTTTGAGACTTGTAAACCTATGGCAATTCATCTTGTAAAGTCGTGGTTAGTTGAACTTTTGTGGTTACCATGTTATGGCGTTATATGTACAATCATTAACTATTGCTAGCCCAGCGAAGTCATAGATCTATGGGTAAGACAAGCGTGCTTGGTTGATCCAAGTACACTTAGCTGATCGTATATACTTTTTAACGTTTGAGACTTGTAAAACTTTGTCGAGGTTTGATTGTTGCATTGTTCATAACATCCCTAATCACTTGATTCTCTAACTTATGACTTGAATTGCCATCTTTTATATACTTATGTATTGAAAACTATGGAATGCTCACCAACATTTTTATGTTGACCTTTTATTTTTAACATGTTTCAGGAAAACCTCAAGTATGATATCTACACTTTGAAGCTTGCACATCTAGGAATGGACCTAGATAAATAAATAAAATAAGAATGACTTGTTACATTTTATGTTATGCTTTTATTCTTTTTGAGACTTATGTTTGTAATGTGACAATTGAAACTTATGTTTAAATTATATTTGGATTATTAATAGCGTTATGTGGCTGTGAACGATCTTAACTCTCACTCCTCGACGTTTCCGCCGTCAAGGTTGGGGTGTGACAAGATGAAAGTTAGCTAGGTTGATTTGTAGATAGAAGTCATCGTCACTGTTGTAATTGAACGCAAGAGCATCGCTAGATAGGGGAAGTTACCCTATAATCGGAAGAAACTACACATTCATTGGCGAACGACATTGTCATTACCGTAAACCACCACCACCACCTGCATGGAGCCATTGGCCTCATCGTCAAGCAGAGCTACAGAGGGAGATCAACTTTGGTGAAAGAGATAGGTGAGAAATGGTTTTTTGGGAGATGACAAATGCATGTGAGCATAAACCAACGCGTGGATTGAAGGTGGTTGTGTGTTACTTGCGTAGAAAGCCACGTGAAACAATCATATCGAAGCACTTGCCATTTTTACTGTTCATTAACTTCAAAATTAACATATAGGTTATATTATTATTATTATTATTATTATTATTATTATTATTATTATTATTATTATTATTATTATTATTTTATTATTATTATTATTATTATTATTATTATTATTATTATATTATTATTATTGTTATTACTATTTTATTATTACTGTTATTATTTTTTATTCTTTTATTATTATTACTATCCATTACTATTACTATTACTATTATTATTATTACTATTATTATTTTTTTATTATTTGCTATTATTATTATTATTATTATTATTATATTATTATTATTATTATTATTATATATTTTATTATTATTACTATTATTACTATTACTATTATTACTATTATTACTATTATTATTATTATTATTGCATTATTTATACTATTACTATTATTATTTATTACTATTATTATTATTACATTACTATTACGTTACTGTTTACTGTTACTGTTACTGTTACTGTTACTGTTACTGTTACTGTTACTGTTACTGTTACTGCTACTGTTACTGCTACTGTTACTGACTGTTACTGTTACTGTTACTGTTACTGTTACTGTTACTGTTACTGTTACTGTTACTGGTACTGTTACTGTTACTGTTACTGTTACGTTACTGTTACGTTACGTTACGGTTACGGTTACGTTACGGTTACGATTACGATTACGATTACGATTACGATTACGATTACGATTACGATTACGATTACGATTACGATTACGATTACGATTACGATTACGATTACGATTACGATTACGATTACGATTACGATTACGATTACGATTACGATTACGATTACGATTACGATTACGATTACGATTACGATTACGATTACGATTACGATTACGATTACGATTACGATTACGATTACGATTACGATTACGATTACGATTACGATTACGATTACGATTACGATTACGATTACGATTACGATTACGATTACGATTACGATTACGATTACGATTACGATTACGATTACGATTACGATTACGATTACGATTACGATTACGATTACGATTACGATTACGATTACGATTACGATTACGATTACGATTACGATTACGATTACGATTACGATTACGATTACGATTACGATTACGATTACGATTACGATTACGATTACGATTACGATTACGATTACGATTACGATTACGATTACGATTACGATTACGATTACGATTACGATTACGATTACGATTACGATTACGATTACGATTACGATTACGATTACGATTACGATTACGATTCGATTACTATTACGATTACTATTACTATTACGATTACTATTACTATTACTATTACTATTACTATTACTATTACTATTACTATTACTATTACTATTACTATTACTATTACTATTACTATTACTATTACTATTACTATTACTATTACTATTACTATTACTATTACTATTACTATTACTATTACTATTACTATTACTATTACTATTACTATTACTATTACTATTACTATTACTATTACTATTACTATTACTATTACTATTACTATTACTATTACTATTACTATTACTATTACTATTACTATTACTATTACTATTACTATTACTATTACTATTACTATTACTATTACTATTACTATTACTATTACTATTACTATTACTATTACTATTACTATTACTATTACTATTACTATTACTATTACTATTACTATTACTATTACTATTACTATTACTATTACTATTACTATTACTATACTATTACTATTACTATTACTATTACTATTACTATTACTATTACTATTACTATTACTATTACTATTACTATTACTATTACTATTACTATTACTATTACTATTACTATTACTATTACTATTACTATTACTATTACTATTACTATTACTATTACTATTACTATTACTATTACTATTACTATTACTATTACTATTACTATTACTATTACTATTACTATTACTATTACTATTACTATTACTATTACTATTACTATTACTATTACTATTACTATTACTATTACTATTACTATTACTATTACTATTACTATTACTATTACTATTACTATTACTATTACTATTACTATTACTATTACTATTACTATTACTATTACTATTACTATTACTATTACTATTACTATACTATTACTATTAATTACTATTACTATTACTATTACTATTACTATTACTATTACTATTACTATTACTATTACTATTACTATTACTATTACTATTACTATTACTATTACTATTACTATTACTATACTATTACTATTACTATTACTATTACTATTACTATTACTATTACTATTACTATTACTATTACTATTACTATTACTATTACTATTACTATTACTATTACTATTACTATTACTATTACTATTACTATTACTATTACTATTACTATTACTATTACTATTACTATTACTATTACTATTACTATTACTATTACTATTACTATTACTATTACTATTACTATTACTATTACTATTACTATTACGATTACTATTACGATTACTATTACGATTACTTACGATTACGATTACGATTACTATTACGATTACGATTACGATTACGATTACGATTACGATTACGATTACGATTACGATTACGATTACGATTACGATTACGATTACGATTACGATTACGATTACGATTACGATTACGATTACGATTACGATTACGATTACGATTACGATTACGATTACGATTACGATTACGATTACGATTACGATTACGATTACGATTACGATTACGATTACGATTACGATTACGATTACGATTACGATTACGATTACGATTACGATTACGATTACGATTACGATTACGATTACGATTACGATTACGATACGATTACGATTACGATTACGATTACGATTACTATTACGATTACTATTACGATTACTATTACGATTACTATTACGATTACTATTACGATTACTATTACGATTACTATTACGATTACTATTACGATTACTATTACGATTACTATTAATTTACGATTACTATTACTATTACGATTACTATTACGATTACTATTACGATTACTATTACGATTACTATTACGATTACTATTACTATTACGATTACTATTACTATTACGATTACTATTATATTACGATTACTATTACTATTACGATTACTATTACTATTACGATTACTATTACTATTACGATTACTATTACTATTAATATTACTATTTATTCTATTATTATTATTATTACTATTATTATATTATTATTATTATTATTATTTTATTATTATTATTATTATTATTATTATTATTATTATTATTATTATTATTATTACTAGTATTCTATTACTACTATTATTATTATTATTATTATTATTATTATTATTATTATTATATTATTTTATTATTATTATTATTATTATTTTCTTATTATTATTATTCATTTCTTATTACATTTCTTATTACTATTATTATTACTATTATTATTACTATTATTCCTACTATTATTCCTATTATTCTTATTATTATTATTATTATTCTTATTATATTATTCTTCTTCTTATTATTATTATTCTGTTATTCTTCTTATTATTATTATTCTTATTATTATTATTCTATGTAAATATTTGGTAAATAGTATATAGTTAAAAATATAATACTTAATTTAAATAGTAAAAATATAAATGAAAAATATGCTCCAAGTGGATCAAGGGTTTTACCACAGTGGGTCTTTCGGTGGTGGGTTTCCCTTATAATGATAGGCGAGCCGGGTCACCAACGTTGTCTGTGTTCACGGGCGTGGGTTGTGTTTCGCCAATGGGTTTACTCGGATGACCGGGCTTAAAAGTATTTGTTGTCTTTTCAAAAAAATAATAATAGAGTAATACTTAATATAGTGAATTTAATCATATGTATTAACTCATGCATTAATTAAAATAATTTTATTAAATGATGAAAATTTAGGAACAATTTTATAATATATTTGTACCATATGTTTAAATAGTTGTTCTAGGTGCATTAAAAAATAAAAATTTCCAATCTACCCATGAGTTATGTATTATATAATAGAAGGTATGTGTTTGCATGTTTTTTACTATCAACATGTTTATCAAACTAATATAATACATGAATGGTGAATGTGTTCTTTTTCTTTTCTTTTTATTTTTTCTAATCTTGTTATAAAACTAAGGACGAACTAGAATATAGTAGAAGCCGGATATCTCTGCCCTAAAGTCAGGGTTATGCTTGAAACCCTGGTTTGGACTCCGAACTTTGCTGTGGGCTCCAGAAATTTTCCGTGAACCGGCCACTTTAAGATGTTATCCAAGTGAAATTTGAACCATATAAAGTGGTTTCAAATTTTGATTATATTATAACAGTTTTATATTAACTATAAAATTTAAAACAAGATCTTGCCCTGACTCCGACAATCACTAGTTGTCGCATGTTATATTTAAATTAATACGAGTTAATATGTGCCAAAACTAAATTACCACGTTTAATCACACAGCTTCTGCATATGCAAGCTAGACAACTTTTAGTCTTTTATGGATGTGTTTCATTTTATATATCTTTATTTCTACTAATTCTATATATGTTCTTTTCTATTATGTTTTGAAAAGTTAGCATACTATATTACTATAGCTTTTTAAAAATACTATTCAAGCAAATCATGACAGGATTAGATCGAGATCAAAATTCTATGCAGTTAATTAAGATAGTATGCTTGTTTGTCGAGAATCTGATAGTTAAGACCGAATTATTTGGTTAAATGAAATCATATAGTTTATACGAAATCTATGCTTCTTATCAAAGAAATCCTAAGTACTCCTTTCTATAAAGAGGAGATGGCGCATAATTTATGATGAAGTTATAGCTAGTGTGTATGTGAAGTATAAAAGCCAAAACAAGTGTTCTTCCGAAGTTTGGGTATACTTCCGAAGCTTAGCATGATTCTTCTGAAGCTTAGGTGATATCTTCCGAAGGTTATGTTTGCTTCAGAAGGGATTTGATGTCTCCTTTGGTTATCTTCCGAAGGATAACTTCTGAAGGGTTATTTTCGTTCGGAAGATATAGTATAGGGTTCTTATTGTAATTTCTCAATAGTTGTTTACTGTGGTAGTTATAGTTAATTAAACGCTATAAATAAGGACCTAATGTAATCGGTGGGATTGAATCCGAAATCATTCCAATCATAGTAATCATTTGAAAGTTCTTGTTCACGTTTATTCTTTCTTGTGTTATCTTTATTGTATCGTTCAAATTCCGTGTTCATATTCTCAATTAGTTTCAACAATGCCTTGGCCGGAGAATCCAAGTTGCCAGATACGCTGTCAGACAAGGAGAAGAAGGAGATGCTAGAACAGGCACACAGTTCAATCATCTTAAACTTGGGGGATCGAGTACTCAGAGAGGTATTAAAGGAGAAGTCGGCTGCAGGGGTCTGGTCAAAATTGGAAAGTTTGTACATAACGAAGTCTCTTGCGAACAGGCTGTATCTCAAGAAACGGTTGTACACATTCCAAATGGCTCCTGGGAAGTCAACTGAAGATCATAATGATGAATTCAACAAATTGGAGTTAGATCTTAAGAACATCGAAGTTGTGTTGGAGGATGAAGACCGAGCAATCATATTCTTGACATCTTTGCCATCGTCCTATGAGCACTTTGTGGATACATTGATGTATGGTAGGGATACTCTTACCATGGAAGAAGTGCTGGCAGCTCTCAACTCAAAGGAATTAAAGAAGAGAACTGATTATAAGGAAGATGGTGGAGAGGGCTTGGTAGTCAGGGGTAGATCTGAAACAAGGAACTTCAAACCAAGAAGCGTCTCAAAGTCAAGATCCAAGTCTAAGAGGAGGTGTTATGTGTGTGGGTCAGAAAAACATTTCAAGAAAGATTGTCCTGACTGGAAAAGAAAGAAAGGTGAATCAAGTGGGTCAAAGTCTCATTCAGGACACAATGCTCAAGATGACTCATCTGATGGGTGTGAGAGTGCAGATGTGTTGGCTGTTACAAGCAGTGGAAAAGAGGATGAGCGGGTGATGGATTCAGGGTGCTCATACCATATGACACTGGTGAAGGAATTCTTTAAAGATCTGAAGTTTGAAGATCTTGGATCAGTGAAGCTAGGGGATGATAGACCTTGCAAGATTGTGGGTCATGGTGTAGTGACTCTAGAGATGAAGAGTGGAATAGAAGTAGATCTTTATGATGTAAGGTATATTCCTAGTCTTAAAAGAAGTTTATTGTCTTTAGGGTTGTTGGAGCGTTCTGGTTACCATGTTAGTCTTAGAGATGGTAAGGCTAAGGTGATTAAGGGATCAATGGTGGTATTATTGGTAATAGAAGGAAGAATAATATCTATGTTCTAGATAGTACTGGTGTAGTAGAATCTCAGGTGGCAACTGCCTCAAGTGATTGTAGTTCAAAGGCTATGTTGTGGCACAAGAGGTTTGGTCATATCAGTCATCAGGGACTGGTGGAGTTGCAGAAGCAACAGGTAATGACTGAGTTGAAGAGTTGTGATTTTGGTTTTTGTGAAACTTGTATTCTTGGGAAACACAAGAGGGTAAAGTTTACAAGGGCTAAACATATTACAACAGGGGTGTTGGATTACATTCATTCAGATTTATGGGGTCCTGCTAAGGTTGATTCTTTGGGTGGTGCTAGATACTTTATGTCTTTGATTGATGATTTTTCAAGAAGAGTTTGGGTGGTTATCTTGAAGAATAAGAGTGATGCTTTAAGGACATTCATCGAATGGAAAGTCCTTGTGGAAACTCAAACTGAAAGAAAGGTCAAGAAGCTGAGAACTGATAATGGGTTGGAGTTTTCCAATCATGAGTTTAATCAGTATTGTAAGACTCATGGTATTGCAAGACATAGAATTGTGCCAGGTAATCCACAGTAGAATGGATTGGCTGAAAGGATATATAGGACTTTGCTTGAAAAAGTAAGGTGTATGTTGGCTAGTTCAGGGTTACCTAAGATGTTCTGGGCTGAAGCTATGACAAATGCAGCTTATTTGGTCAATAGATCTCCAAGAGCAGTATTAGACATGAAGACACCTACGGAGGCATGGTCAGGAAGAAAGAATGACTATAGGGAACTAAAGGTGTTTGGATCTTTGGCTTATGCTCATGTTAGCCAAGGGAAGTTGGAACCTAGGGCCTGCAAGTGTGTTTTTCTAGGCTACCCTGAAGGTGTAAAAAGGTATAGATTATGGAGGCTAGAAGGGGACAGTCCTAAGGTGATAGTGAGCAGGGATGTAATTTTTCAAGAGAATGTAATGTATAAAGACATTCAAGAAAAAGGAAAGTCAAAGGTTGAAGATCAGAGTGGGTTCAGATTGAGGTGGAGCAGCAAGGTGTGAATGATCAAGGTGTTGATCAAGGTACCTCTGATAGCCAGGGTGATGGTATGGATGATTACCAGTTGGCTAGGGATAGGCAGAGGAGACAAGTGGTTCCTCCACTCAGGTATAGAGAGGGGATGGATTTGTCAGCATTAGCCTTTGTTGTTGCGGAAGAAGAAAGCATCTATGAACCATTGTCATACTCTGAGGCAATTTCTGTGAAAAAAAAGTTCAAAATGGTGTAAGGCCATGGAGGAAGAGATGGAATCTCTTTATAAGAATGGTACATGGGAGCTGGTTGATAAATCTGAGGGTCATAAGCCTGTGTCATGTAAGTGGCTTTTCAAACTGAAAGATGGGAATTCTGAAGGTGAACCTCCTAGGTACAAGGCTAGATTAGTAGCTAAGGGGTTTACACAGAAGCCAGGGGTGGATTATAATGAGATATTCTCACCTGTGGTGAAACATTCATCCATTAAGGTTATGATGTCGTTGACTGCTTCTATGGATATGGAGTTACATCAGTTGGATGTAAAGACTGCATTTTTGCATGGAAAGTTAGATGAAACCATCTATATGAAGCAACCAGAGGGGTTTGAGGTTAAGGGGCAGGAAGAAAAAGTTTGCTTGCTTAAGAAGTTTTTGTATGGGCTGAAGCAATCTCCTAGGCAGTGGTATAAGCGGTTTGATGAACATATGGTGACTAATGGGTTTAACCGGAGCAGCTATGATAGTTGTGTGTACTTTAAGGAATATATATTTGTTGCTGTATGTTGATGACATGTTAGTGGCTTGTTCTGACTTGGAAGAAGTTGAAGCTACTAAGAAGATGTTGATATCAGAATTTGAGATGAAAGATCTGGGCAAAGCCAAGAAGATATTGGGCATGGAGATCAAGAGAGATAGGGAACACAAAGTGTTGAAGTTGTTTCAAAGGTCTTACTTGGAGAAGGTACTAAGTAACTATAGGATGGATGATGTGAAGCCAGTAACTGTTCCTATAGGTGGTCATATTAAACTGTCAAGCTTTGATTGTCCTAAGTCAGATGCTGAAGTTAGATATATGGAGAAGGTACCTTATGCCAATGTTGTTGGGAGCTTGATGTACTTGATGGTTTGTACAAGGCCAGATATTGGGTATGCTGTGAGTTTAGTCAGCAGATATTTGTCAAATCCGGGTAAAGCTCATTGGGTTGCTGTGAAGTGGATCTTGAGGTATCTCAGGGGAACTAAGCACTATGGTTTAGTGTTTGGGTATCATGGACATGGGAAGAATGAAAGGATTATTGGTTATGTTGATTCAGATTTTGCCAAGGACCTGGATAGAGGTAGATCTATTACAAGGTATGCATTTCAAGTGCTGGGTAACTTAGTAAGTTGGAAAGCTCAGTTGCAGCATGTAGTGGCATTATCTACAACAGAGGCTGAGTACATAGCATTGACTAAAGGAGTCAAGGAAGCTATATGGTTGCATGGTTTTGTTTCTGAGTTAGGAATCAAAGTTGCAGACTCAATGGTGTATTGCGATAACCATGGTGCAGTCCAATTGTCAAAGAATAGCATGTTTCATGAGAGAACAAAGCACATTAATGTGAAGTTACACTTCATAAGGGATGTGGTGAATGTTGGGCAGGTGAAAGTGAAAGGTGTGTCTACTTTGGAGAATCCAACGGATGTGTTTACAAAGTCTCTACCTGGTATGAAGTTCAACTTTTGCTTGGATGCATTGGGAGTTGGTTAAAATCTTGTTTTGGATTTTAAGATGGAGATTGTGAAGTATAAAAGCCCAATTATGATGAGTGCTGGTGAATTAGAAAGCGGGAATGCAGAAGAACCCGTAAAGTTAATCAGGCAGAGATACCGTGAGGCAGCGGACATAATCAGTAAAGGGAAAATGTGTGTGTTATTCATCAATGATCTTGATGCGGGTGCTGGTCGGATGGGTGGAACCACATAATACACAGTTAACAACCAGATGGTGAATGCTACACTTATGAACATAGCCGATAACCCTACCAATATTCAGCTTCCGGGGATGTACAACAAGCAAGAAAACCCGAGAGTCCCGATTATCGTAACTGGTAACGACTTTTCAACACTATACGCCCCTCAGCTCTTATCCGTGACGGTCGTATGGAGAAGTTTTATTGGGCTCCAACTCGTGAAGATCGAATCGGTGTTTGCATGGGCATCTTCCGATTTCCAAACTGATAATGTTCCTAAGGAGGATGGTGTCAAGCTTGTAGACACCTTCCCCGGACAATCCATAGGTAATTAATTAATTAGCAAATTTATAAATATATATGTTAAATGTATGTTGGCCCTTATCATTTCAAACAAGTTAGTTTTTTTTTTAATAAAGAAAAAGAGCTTGTTGCACATGACAACAAATTAAAAATTAGCTAGATTAAATGTGGGTGGGCCAGAGGGTTGGATCACAACTGAAAACAAGTTCGGGTTAGAATCAATAATTTTGGAACATGCTAGAAGGGTTTGAGTTGCCGAGCTAAACGGGGTTGGCCTATTAAAAATCACCTTTCAATTTCTTATTATAAATAAGTAATGTATTAAATATGCTAAAAAAAATAAATATTTTATATTCTTTTGCACTAAGATTTAGGTGTCAATTTATTATATATATACTAATTATCAACTTGGTTATATATGATAGGTTGTACCATTTGTTAAGTAAGTTGTATCATTTGCTAAGTGAGTTGTACTCACCTTAATTTTGTCTTTTATTGTAATTTTTAATTTTTAATTTTAATCCAATACTTTTACATATTTATAATTTATCCCTAATATTTTTTACTTTCAACTTTGGTCCCTTATATTTTTCACATTTGAAAAAAATTTTTGTTTATGTTTCGGTTCAAATTTTGCGAGTTAACATGTCGTAGCGTGCGTGTGTGTTTCAACATTTTTACGCATGTTTCCCCCATTTAACGGCCATGTCGCAAAGCGTTGGTCCTATATCGACTTAATAATTGTTTTAGATGTTTTACATGTCAAGTGCATGGTTAAACATTTTTACGTCTACTTTTTATTCGGTTTTATTTTTTTGTTTTTAATTTCTTTTTTAATACAAGCTATTTTGGTGTTGCTGGTCACTGATAAGGGTGTGTCATTGGTGTTGTTTGACATGGTTTTCCGCCCCCTGCAGCGCGGGGGCTTAATACTAGTTTCTTACTAAATTTAATTAATGATTTAATTGGTCTGTTTGACATGTTATAAAATAAAACAAAAGAAAAATCAAATAATTCAAAACTTTTAGAACAAATTATATATCATAAAAATTATCTATTTTATCTTAGTTAAATATGATAATTATATTGTTGTAAACATGTGAGATGTTTTCATTTAAGATTTGACATGTTTTGTTTGAAAAATATCTTTGTATTCTTATCTATTTTATTCCTATGTACATACATGGTCATAATTAACATAGACCGCTAGATCACTTTGTTATAAAGCAACTTCACCAAGAAAGTTAATTGATTTGTTGTTGTAACGGCATGAAATTAGCTTTTTGAAGTGGCTTTTTTTAACTTTGCAAGCAAACACGCACCAATGTTTGTTTAAATTTGCAGATTTCTTTGGCGCTTTGAGAGCAAGAGTGTATGACGACGAAGTTAGGAAATGGATTTCGGGCATCGGGATAGAAAATATTGGAAGAAGACTTGTGAACTCAAGGGAAGCACCTCCTACTTTTGAACAACCAAAGATGAGTCTTGAAAACCTTCTCGAGTATGGAAACATGCTTGTTAAGGAACAAGAAAACGTGAAAAGAGTCTAGTTAGCAGACAAATACTTGAAAGAAGCTGCACTCGGAGATGCATGCTAACGAAGACGCCATCAAAAATGGAGCCTTTTATGGTTAGGGATTCTTCAGTTGATCGAATTAATTAATTTGTAGGATTTAAAGATTGAAATAAGTTACTAGAATTGAAGAAGAATTTGCACGCGCGTACTATACAGTAGTTTGAATTAAGGTTTTGATTATATATATTATATGCAGGCAAAGCTGCACAACAAGTTAATGTTCCTGTTCGTGAAGGTTGCACGGATCCGTCCGCTGAAAACTTTGATCCAACGGCTAGGAGCGATGATGGAAGCTGCGTTTATAAGTTTTAGATTCATTTATGTTATTTGCAAACGCATGCATGCAATAGAAATGTACCTGTTATTGGTAGATATATGTCCATTAATTAATTTATTTATTTAGTATGTACTATACGTTAAACGCAAGAATGTTAACTATGCATCACACATGTTCAATTACTATATTCTATTGACCCAGAAAATGATAAGAAATGATCCCAAAGTCATAAACTACTTTTAATCACGTACAGTCGAGTGAAAAACAAACTTAATTAATTCTGAAAGCAGAATTGATGTTGATCGTCTCTTTCTTACGTCTCTGGTACAAACTATGAATCCAGGTATCTTAATTAATTGTCTCTGGCAGACGAACTCGATCGCAAGAAAGAAAATTTTCAGAAACATTGGTTCCTTTAATTTTCCCATCCCTGTCAAGCTTCTTCACAAAACTACGTACCAAGCTTGAGTTTACAATTCCAACTCAGACGCATCATTTACACACAACTTAAACAACATTTAGGGAGCGTTTGGTATGTAAGAACTAAAAGAAATTTGATATAACTGAAATATGAATTTTATTGGACATAATGTTTGGTTGGTAGTATTTTGTTAGAATTGTAATTTTAATTTCATTATTAACGTGTTTGGTTGCGAATTGAATTGGAATTGAAAATTAATTCACTCAAATTCCTTCAAATTTAAAATCCTTTCAAATTTTGAAGGATTTTAAACTCCACCGACCCCCGCCTACGCCACCGACAACCACCTACCACCTCCGCATATTGCCAACAAACACTACCAACAACCCTTGCCAACGCCACCCACCTCCAACCGTCGTCGTCGCCGACACTCGAGGCCGATTTCCGATCTCTGCCGTCCTCCGATTGCCGCCGACATTCGACTGGCTTCGAACGCCGCCGACCTCCGATCGCTGCAGTCCCCGACTTCTGATCGACGACTGCCGACCGCCGCCGCCTTCCTTGACTACCGCCACCCCTTACCTCTGCTCATTGTGTTATCTATGGCAGGGTAGGCTCAAGCATCTTGGAGGCCCAAGACGAATAAAAAATTTGTTGCCCTTTTCATATTCTGGATTTGAGATCGACAGCTAATAAGTTTATCTACAAATCAACTACAAGGTCATTAACTAAACAACTAATAAGATAACTTAAGTTTTAAATACACAATCATTTCTATAAAATCTTGAAACACATCGATTATCTATTATTGAATATGTATATAAATCGTAGAATACTTCAAAAGTCACTTTGAAACGATTAAAATTATATAAGATTATAAATAAATAATAGTTGTTTACCTTTAAAATATAATTATAATGAATTTAAAACACCTTTAAGAAGGTATTTCAACAATAAATTCAAAAATCATTGCACACTTTCTTTAATGTTTCAATTTGTTTTATGTAATAAACTTGATTAGTTAAAAACATATTAAAATTTTTAAGAGATTTTTAATCAAATTAATTTAAAAAATGAACGTGGGACTAAAGCCACTAAGCAAAGAAGATGTGGCAAGTTAAACACACAACAAATATTAAATGAAACTTACCATTAACAGGATTAGAACACATGCTAGACCTTAAGTTTGGAAGAAGAAGAAGCGTCTAACCAATTCCTATATATTAACTTTTTGTTTCACAATCTGAAATGATTATATATATTTATAATCAAGTTCTATAAATGAATGCCTCATAACTTTCGGGGGCCTTAGGCTCGTGTCTTAATTACACACTAGGTCCGCCCCTGTTCCATTGTGTCTAATTTAATTATTATGCTATGCATTGTATTTTTAAAATGATAATTTTCAAATAACACAATACTGAAAAAATGTAAACTTTTTATATTTTCAGTTCATTGTGTAATACTAATCGGTAATTATGTGATCCTCGTGAATCAAAAGATTACACAATTACCGGATGAAATTACACAATGAGTTGAAAAGACCTGGAAAAAACACTTTGTTTTTTATATTAACACTATACGTGTTTTAAAAATAAAAAAATTACACGTTTTATGGTGTACTACTTTTAAAAAATTAAGTTATAAGTAAAAGTTACGAACATTTAAAAAATATACAAATTGAGAAGGGAAACATAATTAATTTTGTGCTCAACCTAATCTTGATAAAAAAACATGTTTCGATATTTTAATTCTTCTAACACTTTCTCATTTTAAAAACTTTGTGGTTGAACATTTCCTAATTAATAATCCAAAGCTTTTAATAATACTTTGGGTATGATTATACTAGAAAGGATGTTTAATATAAAAATGCTAAGAAATATTGTAGGCTTGACACGTATCAATCTATTGTTTTAAAAATGATGGTATTTTGGTTGTCAAATACATCAGCTCATTATGTTTTATACGTTCATTGTGTTATATATTTTACATCATTTTTTATGTGTATTAATTATTTTTTAGTTACGTTTTAGATCATTTTGTGTTACTTTTGTCATTGTTTTTATAAATTATAAATTGTTATCTATCATTGTGTTTAACAATTAGAAGTAAACAATGATATATTTTCACCAATATATTTTTCAAAACTCATAGTATTGAAGATAACACAAGTTTTATTTTTGTTATTATTTTCTAATAGATTATATAAATTTGTTATCTATCAGTGTGTTTTACCATTAGAAATACACAATGATGTTATTTCACCAATACATTTTTCAAAACTTATAGTGTTTTAGATAACACAATGATGATCAAAAGACACAATGAGACATTGTGTTATTTTGTCAGTGTTTTTAATTTATTAGATTAATTAGTTGTTAATTTATTATTGTGTTTACATATTAGAGATACATAATAAAGTTATTCTATTATTATATTTTTATAAATTTCATCATTGTAGAAAAACATAGTAGTATTTAGTCAAACAAAATAGTTAACATTAGCACATAATAAACTGCATTAAAGACACTATTACAATATACGAACTTTATAACGTATTTTTTTCTTTTTATATAACGATAATATACTCGTTTAAAGATTAAAAACGCTCGTTTTTATGGTGTAACTTTGTAAGAATTACACTTAGAGGTTGATGCAACCAAAGAACTACTCAAAGAGCTTTTAGCACGCACATGTGAAGTACAAGGAAGTTATTTTGAAAGATTTAATACAACTCAGTGAATTATGCTAAGTATCAAATCTTCCGAAGCTAAAAGACCAAATCTTCTGAAGCCAAATATGAAGTCTTCCGATGTTTTAAAGACAAAGTCTTCCGAAATCAAAGACTGGTTTCTTTCGAAGACGGTGAAGACATGCTTTCTTTGAATCACTTTTTGACAAAAGCTAACCACTTTTTGCTATCACCTCTGAAGACTCACCAACTTAGATGAGTTGATGAAAAGTCTATATTTTTTTCAAACTGTATATTAAGATCTTATGTCTATAACTTTATATTTTTATACTTTTATCCTTTTTGTAATAGATAAAGATGCGAGTTATGACATGTCTTAGTCACTAGTCAAAAGTCAATCTGTTTTTTAACTTTACATTGATCTTGTCATCTAGATTAGTATATCCAGCTGGCATTCAAAGTATAGTCGGATGTAGGATGTAGTATAAAATATCTCAAGTACTTGTATTTCTATGTAAGCTTTGTAATACTTGTAAGAACTTGTAAGCAATATACATCATTTTTGAAAACCATTGAGTGTTCTTGTTTATTGTTCTTAGTTTCATTCTAACCGGTTTCCTATTTGATACGCTAAGTGTTCTAAGTCTCTACTCCTTATAATGTTGCATTGACACCCCTTCAACGGTCCTGCAAACTATTATAAAAAAATAATGTCATATCTATAAGTTACGAACATTTGAAAAAATAGGAAAACTTGCAAAAATTCAACAAAAATGACTATTACTAAAATATCCATTTAAGAAACTTTTCCTAAAATTTGATTTTAACTATTAATTAAGTAGATGGATAGTTAAGATTAGTTATTAACTATTAATTACTTCTTATGTTTTTTAGTCTTATAAGAATTTATATTTAAACTTTTTCCTAATAATTAATCAATATGAATCCACTAAAATCTATGAGCGTTCAACGAAATTATGATAGTTTTATGAATTCTATGTTGCCAACGAAATTGATTACATTTTATCTTTTTTTTGTAGAATTTCCGTCTCAGTATGCGAAGAGAAAAGTAATTAAAATACAATGCACAATTTATTAATTTTGTCCTGCTCCAATAATATATCTTGAACGTTTATCCTTGAGTTTGTTTTTTCCTGTATTTTATCCATATCCATCTGGTCGTATTATTCATTGGCCGGCATTTATATCGCCATCTGTTTCTTTTATTATTGTGATTTTATTGTTTACTTTCCTCTTGGAACGGCAAAGCATTATGATTTCGCCATCTGTTAATTTATATACATGTTACACTTGCTAAGAATTATACATTACACCTCCCTATAAAATATTGATTGCAGAGGTTTTGTGTTTGTTACTGGCCATCAATCGACGAGGTATTGTTTACTAAGTAACATAGTGGTTTTATTAAAAATTAATTTTTCATATACTTTAATAGGATTATGATCATTTGAGAACTAGTAAATATTTTAAAAACTACGATAATTAATATGAATGAGTCAAATTCTTTAAATTTTATACTTTATCCATAAAGTTGTGTATGTTTATAAACATCAAAAGCCATAAAACCTATCAAACTAATGTCTGCATATGTTTTTGAAATTTTTATTCGTTTAATTACACATGTGTAGATATTATAACCTGCATATGATTTACACATGTGTAGATATCATATTTATTCATTGTTTTCTCTTTGAACTTCAAGAGAGACGTCTAAATATTATATTTCAATTATATTTTATATTAAATATAAAAGTTGTGTGTTGATAGGAGTTCTCGTGGGTCTTAAGATATTTACTAGTTCTCAAATGATTCTAATCCTACTTTAATATCATATTATGTATCATATTAATTAAAATACCATTCTTTTAATTTTAATCCTCTAAGTAAAACTAGAGTTTTATTTAACATAAGTATAGTTTTAAACAACTTCCTATTAATGTGGGGTCATTTAGACTCACTTTTGCTAGCATAATATGTGATCTTATATAATGTTTATCATCAAAAGTTCAAAACAATATACACATTATCATTTTAGTATATTCGATACATCACCTCGTCAAAATTATATGTTATTAAAAACGATTTTATAATGTAAATACCTTTTTCTGTCTTGAAGTTGTCACCTAACATAACCAGGTTACATTTGTTGGCATTATCTATAACAACAACCATATATATAGAAATAGAAGTGCCTTACAACACACAAGTGTTCAAAACTCATATTGTGATGGCCGAGGAAACTAAACCCGCTGTGGAACCACAACAACCCCTCCCAAGTAAGCTTAGTTTTTACAACAGCAATTTCTAGCTAGGTTTTTCTATAATAATTATATCTAACAAGATCGATTTCAAACTCGTTAACATTTTATTTATAGAACACACCATGCAACCATTAGGTTGTCCCCTTGAGAACCCAAGTAAGCTAACTACTTTATTTACCGTATTTAAACAAACTGTGTGTATAAATATTGTAATATTTTAACAGATGAACAAATCACAGGTAGAAAAACAAGCTGGCCAGAGCTGTTGGGGATGAAAGCCGAAGACGCCGAGAAGAAGATAAAGGAAGAGATGCCAAGGGCTACGGTTCATGTGATTCCTCATGACAGTTTTGTTACAATGGATTTTGTGTCAACTCGGGTTAGGTTATTCGTCGATTCGTCTCATACCGTTGTTAAAGAACCAAGAATTGGCTAGATTAATTTCATGGTTGACCGTACACCATGAAAGCATTGATCTTATCCAATTCTAAGAACAATTATATATTCACATGTGGTACAACTTTTTATATATCCTTAATTCATGTGTGGTGTTGATTTAGTGAAGATCATATATATGAATGGGTCTTTTTCATAAATAACTATTTTTAAAGTGCTAAAGAGAAAGAAACATGAATGTATAATCACCTTATATAACTAAAACAATAGGTACTATTGATCTAGCTGTCGAGACTTGATAAAAAACAAGTAAATATATGTCTTAACTATCTTTATTGCATAAGGGAAAGTAAGGTCGTCTCAACAGGGAATTTGTAGAAAGCGTTTAACAAATTTGACTCGATTAACTTAAAGATATAAACTTTGGAATTAAAATTTGGAACTTTTGATAAATTTAATAACACCAATGTTAAAAGCAACAAACTTTGGAATGAATTTACTTAAATAATGAGAAACAATCACTTTCGGGTTTCTAATTCCGTAAGATCAACAATTGTTATGTTTAACCTATGTTTTGTAAGAACTTAACTTCAAGAGTTTAACTTTTGATTAAAGTGATAACCAAAGAATAATATTTTAATACTTGTTCACTCATAAGATTACCAATTTACTCATATCAAGTTGTCTACCTTTCTTAATGAGTTCACGATGCAGGAAAATCAAAAACTGATATCAAGCACACAACTTTATTTACAAGTAAACCTTTTAAATTAATCAAAAAAATAAAACTTCATTCAATCAGTCAATGTTCATTACAATAACCTAATCAAAACATACCATCTATTTCACTTGACAAGAACCGTATTCCTGGAAGTAATCACGAAAACCTAGCCACGTAAACCTACCGTCGTATCATACTCCGCCCCCGCCGTATCATACTCCGCCCTCAGCATTCATACTCCCAACTTTCTGGAATTTTGATTAAATACGCCCACAAATACGCTGCCAATATGCCACCCGGCGTATGATACGCTCATACCAAAAGTTTCGTGTTTTTATATCTTTGGTGCTTTTAGTTTCGTGTTTTGCTTCGTTTGCCTCAAAATAAACTCTTTTAAGCTTCAAACACCTATGAAACAAAACATAAACAAAGTAAACTAATTCCATAATAACAACGATGTAATATAAGGTATTTAGATCAATTAAACACCAAAATATTGACACATGATCAATTGTGCATGTGTTCTTTGGCTTTATTTAGAGTGGTTTTATATTAAACGACCCTATACATTTCAATGAAATATTCATTAATATAACTTGTTAATAACTACTAAATGAAAATAGTTTATATGTTTTCTTTTATTTTACGATATGTTCAGTCTCTTAAAATTATGACTTTATACTCTTATTGAGAAGTCAACCCAAATTGTTCTATCAGATTTTGGCTTGTACTTGAAGGTTGAAAACTTGAAATTACTCATTTTAATCCAGAAAACATTTTTTACCTTACCGGCTTACCATGACCATAAACAATAGCCCGAAAAGCATCCAATTTGTAATCTGTCTAATAGTCTGATTCCCCTACAAGCTCGGCCCAAAAATAAATCCTTTCAACAACATTATTTTCTTTAAATTTTGACTAAATTACAAGGATGGTTCGTGGTCTAATCAAAACTTTAGATTTGGTCCTAAAAAAGAGAGATATGAATCTAAAGTAGGAGCCTTTCAAATGGACCAATTAGAAATTGTGAAAACTAATAAATCGATTTCAAAACTCATAATGTGACATGTATCATGTTTTATCAAAAATAAATAAATCTAATGTAAATGGTGTTTTAGTCTTTTTCTATTTTTCCCTTCCTTTCACTTTTTTCAATATTATATTAACGCAATAACCTATGTGTTAGTGTT